>VXBI01011679.1:1966699-2011885 GCA_013397375.1 Toxostoma redivivum
GGGGTGTGTGTGTGTGTGTAAGGATACAGAATTGTCCGTCTTCTGTCATAAAAGAACCACAAAAGTCCACAGTTCTGGAATGAAGAATTATCATATATTATCACCGAAACTAACCAAGTATTGACATACAACATTTTAAAACACTGTGTATTTTACTACTCATTAAGACTGGGAGGAATATCTGTTCTGGTTAGTACTTATGAATATGTCAGAGAAGTAAACTAGGGAATGATTGATTGTGTGAGGATGAAGACTGGGGAACAGATACATACATGCTGAGAGAGAGAGATGTAGATAAATACCTTGGGTGTCAGCTGGAACAGATGCCTCAGGCATGCATGCAGCCTTAACCTAAGCGTGTGTGTGTATACATTCCTCATCCCTAAATAATCTACACTTGCAGAGGAAAGTATGTACCTATGTGAAAAAAGCAATTACATACCTGTTGTAGAGTTAAATGAAAAGTTGTTTCAATAGCTGAGTTCCTGCTCTTATAAAATCAGGGGAATTGTCTTCATCTTGAAAAATATGTGGAAGCTTGGAGAAATCTGTAGAAAAAAACATAGTTCTCCTACAAATTGGTAAGTGGAACATTTGGAACTTTCTGCTCCCCTACCAGAAGTGCATCTGATACACTGTACAGGGATTTCAAAGTTTAATTTAGCTTAACTCTTGGCTGCAAACAACTGCTGATAAATTTAGTTGGGGGGGTTAGGGAAGACTAATAGCTCCTTAAAAGGAGCCTGAAGATGAGACAGCAAAACAAAAACATCTGCTAGACTCTCCCTTAGAATGGTAGCACACCATACAGACATATTTTAGAGAAATAAATAGGCTGATTTTGGGCAATAAGTGATTTTTGTTGATATAGGCACTTGGAGAAAGAAAGCCAAACCAGGACATTGTTTAAGGGAGTTATTCCCTTTCCAAAGTGAAGGAGGGGGTATCTTGACTGGAATCAGTAGTATATAGCAAACACCCATCTCCTGTGGTTCTACATAGTTTCCTAGCCATTTAAAAATAGCTATTGTTAACTTCTTTCCCCCATTCTTTTAAAATAGATCATGTTTTTATAAAATTTGGATTTCTTTGGTAGCATTAATTCAAGTGTAAATTCTTAAGCAAAGCTACTACATCTTAAATTTCTCTGTAATTAATAAAATAGTATTAAGCAGTATTTCATATGTCTGGTAAAAATGGACAAACCAAATCAGTGCAAGAAAACTTAGTCAGGTATTTATTTGGAGAATAGTCTTATTGGAAATTACTAGAACTCTCTTCCTAGATGCTTCTTTCTCACTTGTTTTATACTACATCAGATTTTCTAGATCCAACTGTAACTGGGGCCTTTTATAAGTATTGTATGTCTCATAGCAAGGAACAATTCTTATGCCAAAGGCACTGTGTTCTTGCACAGTCTTCTTTATCCTTAACATTTAGACTGTGAATAGTCCCTCTGAAGATAGATTTGAGATTAAATGAGAATGAAGTAACTATTTTATGCCCTTTTTTCCTGCCTTCTTCACATAGCCTTCTGCTATCCCACAGTTACATTTTTAGTTTTTTTATTGCCCAAGGGCCCCAGAGAGAACTTATGTGAGAAAAGGTTAAAAAGAAAAAAAGTATTTGAATAATTATTATTCAAACTAAGAGGGAGTAATCATTTGATAACAGTTCAATCTGCTTAAAAAGAAATGCCCTTTCATAGAGTGTTTAATTATCTTGTGGTTTAGCAGCTGGATGGGTATTATTTCAGTAAAGAGTTTATTGAGATTTGCAGAAGGATTATATGTAAAAGCAGAGTGTCTGTTGTTAGCCTAGCTAAATCTGATAGACTATGAAAGACAGTCATCTGTAAGAATGTGATCTATATTGCCAAGTCAAGGTGTTTGGTTTTCAAATTTTTTTTGTGCTTTGCAACAACAGTTGAAAAGAAAGTATTCAGATTAGAAATATAGATCTGCTCTGATGAATTGGAATATGGATTCAAGAGTGAAAGAAACTAAGAATTTTTCTAGCATAAGAATTTTTGTTGTGTTCATAAACTCTTTGTATATTTACATGATGATGTAGGTGGACTGGTAAGCCCCAAGTCTTGCATTCAAAATATGTGAACAGTAACTTTTCTGTAGAAAAGAGAGCAAAATGTTACTGACTTTTCAAGTTATATCTCTAAAATAACAGTTGGAGTTTTGTAGTTATGTGGTGAAAGGGTTATTTTCTGTGATTCTTGTACTCCGAATCAGGTCTATTTATAAAACTTTGCAGCCTTTCTGACTGCTCACTAGTTGACAGCCTAAAGAGCCTAATTTCAAGTTGTGTAAATGTTTCTTCATCTTTTGTTTCACTGTGTCAGCATGCCAGGCGTGGTGAATATTATAACTGTTTTATTTCTTATACTAAGACTCTTGATGTCTAAAGGCATTAGCAAGAATAAAGAGACTGAGAGTAATGGGAGACAAACTACTAAGGCAAAAGAAAACCCAAAGAAATGTATTAATTGCTAATAAAATTAGTGCAGGTCTAGGGCTTGTGTGGTGCATAGTTTTCATGGCAGACATATTCCCCTCCTCCCCCCCCTTTGGAGCACTGAATACTTGATGTGTCAGGAAACATTTGAGGAAGGCTGCTCAAAGGTACTTTACACATCAGGATCTCTTGATTATTTTACAAGTCTCATTAATGCAGACCAGGTTTTCCCTGGGATTACCAGGTCAGTTTATAGGTTTCTTGGTCATTCCAAAGCTTTCCCACACACTTGATAGACTTGATGACAAGAGAGCTGACAAAGCAGGGGCAGGCCCATAGCCAAATAATTAGCTGCTGTTTAGGGGAGGTGCCTTGAAGAATTATTTTCCAGCTCAGAGGTTCAAGACTAGAAGAACAAAGGTTGGGATCAATAAAAGAAATAAAAGGTTATGTGAAGAGAAAAATAGGTTGAGGAGGAAGATGGGCTTGGAGAGGGATGAGTGCCACCAGGGGAAAATGGGTGAGGGAGGAAAAACTGGTGATCAAAGAGAAAATAATTTGCAGATGAATGAGATAAGAAGTATAAGCAAGGCACCGAGATCAGTTGATTTCTTCTTTCTGTCAATCCAAGTTGAGAATATACATCAATACATTGTATTATGATGTTATTAAAGGTAATGATTTTAGAAGTGTTGATTTTAGGGGAACTTGGGTTAAATCTCATTCCTTTTTTTTTTTAAATACAAGAAATTTAATTTTATGGCACCATATCATAGACTGTCTGAAGTGCTCATGGTTGCCAAATGCCTGTAAGATTTTAGTTTAGGTCAAGCAGATTGTCTTGGCAGACCAGTAACTCTGATAGAGACTTTGGTTGTCTGAAGATAGCATCTGACACCTGAACATAGTATAAGTAAGGTTAGAAGGGGCCACCAGATGTCATATATGCAATGAATAGGTCAAAGATGACCTAATATAGAGGTTAGGTTAAACTTGTCTAGTCAAAGTTTGCACATTTCCCATGATAGAGATCCCATAGTCTTTCTAGGCCCTTGTTCCAGTGTCATGTTGAATTATTTTTTCTTATCTGCACGGACATTTTTCAATTGTGCAACTCTGTCTCCTGTCCTTTCATTGTCCACTTAGGGGAAGAGTCTAGCTGTGTCTGCTCTTTAATCTCACTTTGTTTAGTTGGAGTAACAATTATATCTCCCTCCCTGTCTTTTCCTTTTTAAGCTAAACTAAGTCATTTACTTCAGCCTTTCCTTCAATATTGTGTGCTCCAGCCTTATTTGTCCTTGGTTAAGCTCTGTCAGACTCACACTATTTGTCTTGTTTTTGAGGGTCCAAAATTAGTGATAGTATTCCAGATAGAGTCTTACAGTATTCCAGATGCAGCCTGATAAGCAGTTACTAGACAAGAAAAATAATTACTCTTGACCTACTGGCTACTGTTTTACTACTGTAAAAAAACCCCAACAAACTGAAGTGGAAGTATATACAGAGAAATAAAGCCTATAAACAACGAAGATCTATGAAAGAAGAGAAAAAAGCAAGGACTTGAGCAAAGCTTGGTCAGCAAAATTGCAAATTTTGTGGATCTGAGACTGTAGTTGTGCTAGGCAGCCATGCTGTCAGACAGTGGAAGAAAGGCTGTGATCTATTACCTTTTATGCTGCAGAGGTCTTGGCAAGGAATATTACTACCTCGGGGCATCTAAAGACTTTCAGGTACCAACAGAGTATATTCCAGGCAGTTCCCCAGAGGGTAAGGTCAAGATTCATCAGATTTCCCTTCCTATCTCCTAATGTAAATCATATTGGCGGATATAAGAGCTATAATTTATAGCCAGCCTTCTGGGTGGTCAGCTTCACATCTCATAAATTAGGTAGCCAGACACATGTGGGTCAAGTTTGGAAATGCACTGCATTTCTCTAGAGAAAGGTTAGATTCTTCCCAATTCTTCCTCTACATTTGATTGTTTCCACACATCCCTATTTTTACTTTTTATGTTACTCTTTTTGTCAGCTGTGCATTGTCCCTTTTTTTTTTTTCTCTCATTCTGTTATTTTTCTTCAGTGGACCATGTTAGTGGTTGTAGTAGATCACTATATGAAGTTATCCGATGTTTATGTGTAATATTTTATCTGACTTCCTAGATATAGAATAAAGGACTGTGTTCCTCTTCCCAGCCTTCCCTCCCTTGTTCTCTCTACAGAGGCACAAATTCACAATGAGATGAACTGCAGAGAAAGTTCAAAGAAAGTTCTCTGGATGTCAAAGATCATGGTATTTTCTTGCAGGTGAACAGCAGAAGAAGATGTCCCAGCTCTTAAATTCTAAAGAAAGATTTAAATTAGTCTCAGATGGGTCTGTGGATTATCACAGCACTTGCTGTACAGCAGGGCCTGAGATACTTAGGTTTTTTTCAGACTAGGTTTGTGTTTGATACTGCTGGTCAAAATAATTATCAGAGAAGAAGCATTAGTGAGCATGATGCTGCACCATGCAAAGAAATCTTTAGGCAGTGCAGATTATTTTGTTCTGACATAGTGTTTACAGTACAAGAAGTTATTGATATAATTCTGTTATCAAAATTATTTTGATTTTTTTTCTCTTTATCCTGCAGTCCCCTCACTGTCTGCTTTTGATACAGTCAAGAGAAAGAAAATTTGAGTGGAGAGAATACAGTGGTGTGGGGTGTTCTCCTTCTGGCAATATCAGCACCAAGAAAGAAGTAAGTAGTATTGAAAATGGATCTAATTCAATACTGTGGAAAGTGATAGTTCCACTAAAAGACACTGGAAGCAAAGAGGGGAGTCTGTTTTTTCTGGTTAGTTAATGGGAATACATCCAGTTCAGTTCCCTACTGTGTACATCAGCCCATGTTTTGAAGGTTACTTGACCATTCTCATTTAAGTAGAATGTATTACAGTGCAGAATATCTCTGTGAAATGCAGAGATGTTAACCAAGGTGGGGAGAAAGACAAAATAGATTCTCTTTCAAAACCTTGATTATAATATTGCAGAAATGGGTTTTTATAGTATCTCATCAGGGTAGTATTAAAAGACCCTTGTGGCCAACAGCCTGATTTAGTTTTAGAGCAGCTGGACAGAATCTAATATGGGAAAAAGGTGGGAAAAGTGTGCTTCTCACGTTGACTGAGTCTTTGCAATTGCTGGCAAATCCACTGGATGGATCTTCTGACAAATTGGACAGGGTGAGCTGGAGATAGATCCTTAGTAAATCTAAGAGCCAAAAATTGGCTAAACATCTCGGACAAGTTTGGAAGCTTGTTTCTTGTTTGGCTCATTTCCTTGTCCCATCCCCCTTTCTCTGCAGCAGAAGCAGTGTTGAAGGGTGTGTACTTCGTCTAGCAGGCTGTTGGAGGAGTCTCTGGCCTCAAATTACACAGCATGAGAACTCTGTGCACAAAATTAGCAGCAGGGTTCTGTGTATTAGGTGCCAGGGAAAAATGTCACATTCAGCAGAACTCAAGAGGCGAGATGTGGAACAGAAAGAACTGGAACAGGACATCAATTCCCCTCTAGCTTTTACTGTTTCTTAGCAGACATATCTGAAAGTGTCATAACCACCTTGTTTGGACTAAGAATTATTTAGGTAGCAAATAGATTTTATTGTATGTCTTAGTCACAGGCATGTTTGGTTTTCACACCCCCCCACTTCCTCTTTTCCTTTATTTTGAAGTTTTGTTTTTGCCTTTTCACAAGGAAAACACTTTTCAATCATGAAAAAGTGCTGCTGACATACGGTTTTCTGCCCTCTTTTCCACCTACCTGTGTTATGATTCCTGATGAGAAACCCGCTGTTATGGCACTGCATTCACATCGTGCAACAGCTTGTACAAGTTGTTTGTAGTGAAATCTGGAAAAAAAGAATAAAGTGGTGGCAAATAAATAGTGATGGCAAACGGGGCAAAGGCACTAAAAAGGAGATAGGAGCAGCTACTCAAGAACTGTGTTCTATAGATACTACCCCTGTAGCTGCTGTCTCATTCAGAAAAGCTATTACAGCAAAGGTCATGGTTTGGGAGTGTGTTTTGGCTTCTTCCATACATCATAAAAGTGGTAAAATTTTTGCCACACCACGGTTAGATTGCCCTGAAGCATATCTGTGAAAGGAGCTGCATTAGTATCTGCATGTGGAGATGGATTGTCAGGAGACAAAATGAATTATTTGGGGCTGTACATGTACACACATACACTGACTGTGTTGTCAGACCAGACTGCTTTTGTAAGAAAAAGTTATCAGGCAGTGATTGTTTAATGTATTCCTCCCCATTCATTCTCCTCATCATGTTGATGTCTGTGCTGTGAGCTGGGCTGGGAAATTGATCTGTGAGTTAAAAAAAGTGTTTTTACAGCTGGCTTAGTTAGCTGATGTATTTTGCAGAATAGCCTCAGATGTGCCATCCTGTGAAGCAGGAAAAAAGGAAGAGTATGTGAAGACAGACAATTTCCTAGGCTGTTACCATTACCATATATTCATTTCTTGAAATCTCAACTTCAAAGTTCTCCAGTACCTTTGCTAGGCTCAGATTATTGAGGCAATCTACTAGCACAATGATGTATTCCAAAATTAAATAGCATTCTGGGCAGAAAGTTATTCTTCATTTCCTTTCCTTGTTCTTTTCTGTAGTAGCACAGACTCGTTGGCTACTGCAGTTTAACATATGTGATAGTTTAGCCACTGCAGTCTTTTATGAGGGTTTGGAAATCTGTTCTAAGGCCTGGCATCAGAGCATTACTGGCACATTTTAAAAGAGCAACCTTTTTATATTGTTTTCTGTTTGCACCACAGGTGATTTTGAGTGCAGGTGGGTTGCAAAGGATAATGGTTGTAGTTTCTCACTTTTTACCTGATTTTCCCCAAGAATTATACCTCTACTGAGCATTTTTCCTTCTCACCTCCCCCCTCATGAGGAAAGTCTTAGCCCTATTTTACAGATGGCAAAGCTAAGGCAGACGGAATTACACACAGCAAGCCAGTGGCTGAACTTGCTATGGCAATTAATTAAGAGGTCTCTTGTTCAGACCCAGTTTCACATAACAAGGCAGCCTTCTGCCTATTGGGTATAGGAGACATAAACTCCAGCCTTCCACACTTGAAATGAAGAGTCCAGCCACTGATTTGGAATTGAATTGCTTGTTGAAATGTTAATTGGTGCATTAATTCCACAAGTTTATCTTCCAAGGTATGAAGGCTGAGGTAATAAACAGCTGGTAGGTGAGGCAGCAGGTGAGGCAGGCTGTAAGTATATGCTGTGAGGAATAGACAGAACAGAACTTTGAAAATCACAGGACTTTGCTGTTTATTGCCTCTATATTTGCCACTTGCCTGCCTATCCTAATCTCTAGTTCCCTTGCCCCCTGATTTTATTAAGGAATATTGTCCCAATTTATGAACCACTAGAAAATGAGCCATAAACTCTCTATAAGGAGCAGACTGGATATTTCTGCACCAGAAAATTGTGCTTCTTTGACTATATCAGTGTATCTTAAGTAGTACAACTCCCCTAGGGTAAAGACAATTATACCAGTGTAAAAGTGCATATCCAAATATAGCTGAATCCCGAATGAGAAGGTACCTTTGTACCAGTAATAACTAGGTCCACAGTAAGGGACAGATTTATTACCTTACCTTTAGAAACCTGAGGTGACAAAACTGGGAATAGAGCCATTTCATAATTCCTGTATATTCCTAGGAGACAGATAAAACCTTCATAGGGAGAATTGGCCCACTTGAGGTCCTATTTACTGGTCAGTGGTGCCTGCCTTTCTTCACTTTCCAGAAAACTTCACTTACCTACAGGCACTTATCTAAAGTTTCTGAATAAGGTAAAAGGAATTTGGTCACAGGATTTCTTCAAATGAATGGGGAAATTAAACTGTTATGAACAGTGTAGGTTGATTTGAATGTATCACTGCACAAATTTTAGCAAATCCCAACACTATTTTGCCATTTGGGTTAGTTCAGTAAAATTTTTTTGAGTAATTTTAATTTTTAACAGGTCTTTTAACTTGTGAAATAGATGAAGCAGAATTTTCTTTACCTTGAGTAGCAATAACTCTGTCAGATTTTTGATTCTCAAGATGATTAGGAGACTTAAAACACAAAAACCCTCCTGCCACAAACACTGCTGTTGTGTACTAAAAATAAGTTTTAAAGTTCTGGAGGGATGGTTGTTGGCATAGCTCTTTCAGGAATGCTTGAATGGAACTTTCCTGCTTCTTTGTCTGCAATGGCCAGTTATCAGATTTTTTCATTGGTGAAGTTGACTGGAGCACAGGGCTCCACCTCCAGCCAACATCTGTCATGCACAATAGCAGTGACAAGCTCTGCTCTATTTCTTCCTTATTTGCCTATTTTATCCAGGAAGTGATATGTCATCTGAATGAAGAAATGTTCTCTTGTTGTTTCTAAGCTTCCATTTTTCTCACTTAGTCTAGTCCTGAGCATCAAATATCTATCCAAGCTCTTCAAGAACAACAAGGTCCACTGCTCATGAAGAAGCTCCTTCTAACTCTTCCCATCTAAGTGATTCTATTCTATCAGGAAGAAATCCTATATATTTAAAAAATATTTTTAAAGGAAGCAGGTTTATTTTAAAAGAAGAATTGTTTTCCCCAGAGAGGAAGATCATAATGCTGCTTGTGATATTGCTCTGCATAAGAAAAGCTGGCGAGATCTGCCTATTGAATCTTGAACTATCAAACCTCAGAATGGTACTGTTAGTTGCATATTTCCAAAATACTGATAATGTCAAAAGAAAAATCCCACTTTTGGGGGTGGTTTTTCTTTTTTCCCTGCAATACTTATTCCTTATTTTGCTCAAGCAGTAGAGGTGAAAAAGCCCAGATTCACGTATATGATTTACTTTGATGTTCTGAGAAGACTGTAATTTTTAAAAATGCTGCTCTTTCTTTAACATTTGGTTATGTAAACCTCTTCCATGTTGAGTAATAATTTATTCTGGAAATGACACCATTAAATTCACTGTCAGGAACAGTGGTAGATGCTGACCTTTAAATTTTTTCAGTCCAAGATGCATTATTTTGTTGTGTTTATATCAGCAGGGCATGAAAAGAGTATTTTGCTGCAAATACCTACTAGCTACTTTTTACCCTAAAAAAGCAATCATGGAAACTGTGTCCAGATTTAATTCAAAGCACATTTCCAAATTCTATCAATCCATATTCCTGTGACTTTTATAATCCCAACACAGTGCATGACAGGGAGAATATCCATACATTCAGACACTATGAATCGAGCCATTATCAAAAGAAGAATATAAAACCAATTAGCTCAACTGTCGACTTATGCCCTCTTTTGTTTTTTTTTGTTTTTGTCCTGAAATCATATAGGAAAGAAATGGTCTTATTACTTACCATTGTGCCAACTGCCTCCTAAGGATTTTGTAGCACTACCTGCAAAAGAGCTCCAAAGATTGCAGGACAGACATGAATAGCTTATCTAATGTGACTTTTGTCCAGAAATTTTATAGAACTGTAATTAATTATTCATGTGCTATAATAAAAATAATAGCTATTTTATGCATGGCTGTATTTGAAAATAAATATTGTAAAAGTCTATTGAAGCATTCTGTAAAGCTGGTGGTCTGTACAAATATTATTAAAAGAAAATGGAAAAGATCCCCAAACACTTCCCAAGTCAGTGTTATTACAGTTGCAGCTCAGTCTCAAGCAACCACAGGAGTCAAGGCATCCAACTGCTAATGATGTGTATGCTACAGGAACAAATATTCCACATATCCTTTGAAAACAAGAGGTTGAATGAAAGTATCTTGCAAGCCAACTCGGCTGTATGTGTTTCTATTTGATGTTCAGCTTCCTTGCAGTGATGGCTAAATGTTATTTCCTTTGCAGATTAGTCTGTGATGAGATCAGGCATCTTTTAACAATATTATTCTTGTTCTCTTTCTCCTATCACTTAAAGGATTTATTCTGTGGCTGGTGATTGAGCATTACTGCACAGCACTTTTGTAAGGTCAGGTGCATCAGAGAGAAGCCATTGTTCTGTAGAGACATGCAAAAGATAGAGTAGTTGCTGCCCTACCAGATGTGGTATGTAGTGCTGTCATCCAAACTTGATTCAGCTGAGTATTTCTGCTACATTTTTTGGTTAACCTTTTGTTAGTGGTTCATGTATTTCTAGTGATTTGGGACTACATTCCTATTTTTCATTAAAATTCTTCACGCGCTTTGGTTGTTTGGTTCTAGCTGATACTGTCAGATTTCCAGAGTGCTATGTATCCTTGTACGTGTGTTTTCTAACAACAGGTGCATTGGACAGAAGGCTACAGTTTCACAGCTCACAGGCATGTCCAAAATAATAGAGTAGATTGTGAACTGTGAAGAGGCATATAGTGGTGGCAGCATATGGTCATGATTCAGTCATCTGAGGATTCTCTTAGTAGTCTCCTTTAATGAACCAATTTTTATTTTGTATTCCTTGCACTTGGATGAATTCCTGTTTCCTCTTGTACATGTATTTGGGTGGGTGCATAGCACCACAATAACCATGACAGCCAAAGTGTATGGATGGGTTTTCTCAAAACTGAGAGCTGGCCATGTCAGCTGATGAAATTTGGTACTTTCCTAGTGCAGGCAGATCTCTTGACATAGGTACTGTCATTAGGATATCAGTTTTGTAATGGATATTTATTTAATTCATAAAATAATTATTTGAACAGAGAAAGGATGTGTATTTGGTTAGAGACAGCCTATTTTCTCAGCCCAAGTAATAGAAATTGTTATTTCTACTGTAGTAGCAAAATACTAGAAGTGGAAAGAAAACATGTGGTAGTTGAGGGTCTGATTTGGCACAGAAGAACATGACATAGCAGTGTTTCCAACCTCAGTCTCACAGCCTTGATGATCCCTCTAACCAATCAGCTATCCACTCTTCTGAGGTAGAAATCTGCCTTTTGTCAGAAAAGCAAGCCTTTTTTCTGGTTGAGTTCAGAACAAGAAAATGCTGCAGAATCATAAACATTCTTAGTAGGTTTAGCATTATTCTGTCAGGTTAGTATTATTACTAGATGTAATTGCTAGTAGAAAGTGGAATTGAGCTGCTTTCAGTTTGTGTTATTCATTTTACAGCAAAGCAGTTGCATAGAAAATTTGTCTGAGAGTTTCTGTCGACTTGTTTTCAAAAAGCCATGTCCCTAGATAAACAATGAACATGTATTTTTGCATTGTGTCATATCCTCTGTCCATGAAAAGATGTACTTGCATTGTATCTAGATTATCTTTCAGGACATTTGAAAAAATTAGTATACCCTTCCAATTATTTTCTTGCCAAAGCTATGATATGTAGCAGAGTAGCAGATCACTCAGAAAATACAGCTCAGAATTTTGTTCTCCTGGTCCCTTCTTATCAAGAGACACTATATCCCCTCTCAAATTCTATCATGGTGCCTGGAGTTATCCATGGAAAGGGGATGGGTGAAGGATTTACTTCATTAAAATGCAATGCAATGCAGTTACTCTCAAGGCTGATGATTACAGTTGTAAATAGAGTTTTATTTTGAAGGATGCTGGTTGATTTTTGCTCCATTCAGATGGGAATTTTTGTTCTTGGCAGCGGAAGCAGGAAAAGGAGGCAAATATGTATTGAACACAGAAATGGAAGAGAGTCAAACACTGAAATGGAGAGGCAAGGATGCATGTAACAGCTTTTGACTAAGGCAGATAAGCTGTGTTACAACTTAGCCATATTGTTAAGAAATCATGGTTTCCTCATAACTTTCTTTTATTTTCTTCTTGAAAGATTGTCAACTGATACTATATAAATGCTTTGTCACTGCAGTTTGAGTACAAGCCAGGGCGAGCCATTACCTTGTCTTTGTGTGTGGCAAATGTGGGTTGTTTTGAGCACATGAAGCTGAAAAGATCTCTGGCTTTTAAAGGACTCCTGCCTTACTTTCATAGAACCATCCTTCAAAGCTCATCTTCTGTGCCCAATGCCCTGGTGTTTGACAAGGCTGATTTTTCTGATGATGCATTCTGCTCCCATTTTAAAATTTATTCTTTAGCTCCACCTCCTGGCTCTTGGTCTATGAAAAGGAGGATCCTTGGGAATCACAGAGCCTCAAGAAGGGATCAGAAGTATTTATCCTAGTTTAAAAATATTAATGTAGAAGTGTATATGGGGACATTTTATCTGAGGCAAAACAGACTTTGCTGAGCCCACTCATACTGGCTTTCAACAGTGGCAAATGTTTCGGTGGAGGGTGGGCAATGGAATATGTGGCTCATAGTTTCTTCTTTTTCTTGGGCTTTCAGTTTCTCAATTGTGGCAGTTTTGAGACATGACAGACATCACAGAACAGTCTCTCTTTATTACTGTTTTTTCCCTGGTACTTCCTCAAACTCGTGGGGGTGGGGAGGAACAGCAGAAATCGTCTGATACTGAAACATTAAAGAAAGATCTCTGAGGCCTTGCAAAGGAGTCTTGTTTCATGCAGGGAGAATTACTTTGACTTTGTGCTCATCCTATTAAACCAGGAACTGCCCAAGAAGTAGAAGAATAGATCTTAGTCATCTGGATTTAAGAAGAACTATGTCTCTTCCCCGACAGCTGCGAGAAAAGAGGTAATGTGTCTCTCCCTGCTCCTGCCTTCCCACAAGCCCCATGTAACTCCTGTGATCTATTTGGTTAATTTGGATGCAAGCGTCTTTGGTGATTCTAAAAGGCTTCTTGTTACCTTAACTTCCACACTTTAGGCTGCTTATGGTCAAGCAGACCATTTCTTATGCTGGAGTGGACTTTCTTCTTTTTGTGGGGAATATTCACCACCTAGTACATAGTGGGTCATTGTTCTCCTTATAGCTGCAAAACAGTTTCCCTTTTACTGGAGTTTCTGATATAAGTGTTTGTGATATGACTAATTATATCTCTTGGTCTCCATAACCACATCCCTCTTCACAGTAAGGGGTAGTATTTACAGTATTGTGGGTGGTGCTGATTCATGGCATTCTCCTCATACAGCAAACTATTGCAGGGTGTTGCATCATTACTTCAGCATTTCAAATGGGCAACACCTTCTGGAAGCCCCTGCTTGGGATATTCTCCTAGCAGAATAAACTGAGACAACTACTACGTTTTTTTTTGTATTACCAGAATATTTCACACTCTGTCAGCTTGGCATTTCTTAGATGATCCTTTTAAAAGTCTCTCTTTGTCTCATTTGTTATCCTTTTTTCCTCATTCTAGATGCTTTTCACTTAGGTTTTAATATTAATACCCCTCTAACAACACTGAATTATAAGATTGAAGCAAAGATGAATGTCTGCTGCTTGTCAAAGCTGTTCCACCAAAGAGAAGGTCACAGAGGAAAAAGCACCTGCCAATCCATGCTTTTTTTGTTGTGTGGACAGTATAGACCAGTAACTATGACAGTGTGGTCATATGGCTGCTCGTTAGGTGTTCCTGCAGGGATCCTTCCTTCTCACTTCAAATCAAATTATTTTGAAGATCTGCAAAGCTTATTCTAGCCTTGCCTACTACCATGTGTTCCTTCACACATTTTTGATATTTTCAAACAAGTATCTTTGTGCTTGCTTCAGGTTATCTGCTGTGACTGGGAGATAAATGCCAAGGTTGTAGGTTCGATCCCTGTCCGGGCCACTCACTTAAGAGTTGGACTGGATGATCTTTGTTGGAACCTTCCAACTCCAGATATCCTGTTATTCAGTGATGAATCTTACCTGCTGTACTGGGAGGTCTCTCTCCAAATATTTGATAGCCTACTCTTTTTTTTCCAAGCCTCTTTAAGAGTTTGCTTTATTGTGATGTTTACAAGAAAACTTGACAATATTTTGACAGCTGGTGTACGCACCACTAGTTTTGATATAGAACAATACTATACTTTTGTTTCTTTGTTCTTTTCTGATTGTGCTTATCCTGTTGTTTCTTTTCTTATATCTATGTGGTACATTTTACACATCCTGCATGGAGTATAAAGTTTTTAGGATTTAGCTTTGTGCTGTCAGTTTCTACAGCACCTTGCATAACAAGCTCTTTTCTCAAACTGTTTTCTATTCCCTACAGTAATGTAGTAATAATAGCAGCATAAATAATGATATATAATGTTCTCCTTAGAATAAGATCTACTGATGCAGAGTTCTTATTGCAAATCTCCTAGATTAAGGAAGGATTAAGGATGCATCCACAGCTGATCACATTTCTCAGGAAAAGCTTAGCAGTTCAAGTGTTTGTTTTGTAGTCCTGTACCTTGAGCAAGCCTAGGAATGCGCAGGGAATATTTCAGGCATGATGAATCTTCACAATGGTCACTGATTTATGCTGAACTTATTGAAACTTGACATCTCAAGATCAGACCTCCAGAGGAAGAGAATGACACCATGAGTTTCTAACATTTAGATTTTGGTACTAGAAAATGTGATATTGCCTGTCTTTGCTCTGTGTGGCTCAAAGGCTATTACCAGTATGACTAACCTAAATCTTCTGTTCTTGCTTCACAGTGATTTTGACCAGCTTCCAGATGATGTACCTGTTTCAGCTAACATTGCAGATATTGAAGAGAAGAAAGGCTTTACTAATTACTATGTAAGAAAGGAGATTTCTCCTGCCTCTATATACCTTCACCTGTGACTGGTTTGGTTGTGGGAAGCAAAATGCAATTAATCTGGTGTAATTGTTTTTTGGGATGAGTAGTTCCATGTGGAAGACTTCTCAGTGCTTTATTTTTCTGGAATGGAGTATAGTTATCCCAGAATCAGACTAAAATTTTATTTTCTGAATGAAATTAGGGAGATATCCTCTAACATCATAATTCTTTACTAATATCTGGTTTGGAGAGCTGTACTGTTGAAGATAGTAGGAAAGTAATTCAGCGGGTAGAAAGGCAGAGTCTTGCTTCATTATTCCATGGTATTGGCAAGTTAGGATGCTCCCATCTTCACAGGAGGTAGCATATTAAGACAAGAAAGACCACACAGGAAGGGAATAGTAATATTTTCTGAAGGTTTGAATATGATCAGCTCAGTCTGACTTCTGCTGAAGACATTGTTTATAAAAACCTTCCCACTGCAGTATTCAGATTTTACTCTGAAATATAGTGATGTTTGGTTGCTCTGTCTTTATGTTTACTGAAGGATTTGGCTGCCATGTGACTCAGAGGTCAGTGCATGGAAATTTTGGGTTCCTTTGGAGCAAAGAAATTTTGTTAAGGAATAAATAAAATAGTGGTTGAAGGAGGTCAGACCATAATTTCTGCAATTGTGTACATTAAAGTAAAAAAGAAGTATGAATACCTTCAATTCTGAAAATCAATTCATTTAGATGTGTCTGTCTCTAGATTTAGATGTCCAAGGCATCTTATTTTAAAATATTTGTATTTGTCTACCTAATGTATTTTGTTTGTTACTGAGGGAAAGTGTGCAAGCATAAAGTTGAATCTAGTAATTTCATGTTTCCTTTTAAGATTATATAATATAAAGCAGCCATGCTTCATATGCAAGCTGGACCCACACAAATACCATTCTGGTGCTACCTTGTTATTTCCTAGTTCCTGAATTTGCAGATGCTTAACTGAAGGCTTGCTTTCCTCTCTGCTCCTAAGAGAATATTCCCACTAATAGAGCACTGATCTAATGTTCTTATTTTATTCCTCACATTCATTTGGTAAGTATTTATAAATATGAGCATGAGCCTGAATTCCTCTTCTCTGTTTCAGATGTTTGTCATTGAAGTAAAGCTTAAAGGTGGTGGCAGATATCTGATTTTCCGGCGCTATCGTGAGTTCTATGCCCTTCACACCAAACTGGAGGAGAGATATGGGCCAGAGAGCAATAACAGCCCATTCACCTGCACACTCCCTGTACTGCCAGGTAAGCTGTCAGTACCAAACCTTTGCATAATTAGCAGCTTTCTCAGCTCCAGGCTATCTTAAAGAGTAATGCAGTGAGTGAAGTAGTTGTGACAAGGAGCTAATTCCTGGCTATGAATGCCAGAGAATTCATGTTCTATTGACAGTCTAATCACTTGTGGAAAATCCTTTAGAAAATATGTAATTTTTTTAGCTTCTACTTCCTCCTGATTGCTTCATTTATCTGATAGCTGATAGCCTCTTTTTTTTCCCCCTTCAATAACTGTCACAGGTTTTATATTTTCCAGGAAAAGTTTTTGTTGGTGCCAAAAGGGAAATTGCTGAGAACAGGATTCCTATCCTAAATGTCTACATGAAGGTAAAAATTTTAAACCAAAGAATGCACTGATCACTGCAGATACTTAGCCATTGAAAACAGCTAAGACAGCACTGTTAGAGTTTTAAGTATCTGCTTCTCTTTGTACTGCTTTCCTGAAGACACAGTGTCCATACTGTGGTACAACATGAAGTCCTCTTCCCCACATTGTTCAGACTGTAGGATCTGCTGGACTATGCAGTTCACAAAGGCTCACTCTCTGTCTTCATATACAGTAGCTAACCTTACCAGAACCCCCCAAGATGTATGAGGAAATGATGAATCTCCAGGTGTTGCATGAATACAGAGTTGATGTGTGCATCTAAGGGATTAGGAGTGGGTGTGTGGGTTGTGCTTTAACCCCACCCACCATCTAAGTGCCACAGAATGGGGAGGACAATTGGGAAATGGTAAAACCCATGGGATGAGATAAAAACAGTTTAATAAATAAAGTAATATATAATACTAATAAATAATTGTAATTAGAAGGGAGGTAACCAAAAAGAGAGAAATAAAACTAGAAAAAACACACAAATGATGCACAATACAATTGTTCACCACCTGCTGACTGATGCCCAGCCAGTCCACTGAGCAGTGATCAGTGGTTCCTGGGCAATTCCTTCCAGTTATATACTGGGCATGATGTCCTATGGCATGGAATATCCCTTTGGCTAGTTTTGACCAGCTGTCCTGGCCGTGTTCCCTCCTGACTTCTTGTGCAGCTCCTCACTGGCAGGTCTTGGGAAACAGAAAAGCTCTTGGCTTAGTCTAAGTATGCCACTAGTTAGAAACAATTAAAACATCTGTTTGTTATCAACATTATTCTCATGCTAAATCCAACACACAGCACTGTACCAGCTACTAAGAAGAAAACTGAACTCTCTCACACCCAGAATCAGGACAGGTAGGCTTCTGAAAGTACCTGAATTACAGTGAAGATGCAGCATACATCAAGGAGAGATATCCTTCGTGTGCAGGTTAACTGAAGGCCTGAACTTCAAATCAGTAAAAGTCTGAAGCACTGGCCAAAACTTCCACTACTTAAGATTGCCTTCTTTCCACAGTTATTCATGTTCTGAAGAGAAACACAAAAAGCAATTTACTCCTGCAGTAAATCAGGTACAAAAAGAGCGAAGCAATGTATTGGCCAACTCCAGGAGTAAAGAGGAGAGACTGTCAGCTGTTCAGCTGTGTCCTGCTGAGTGAGAAGGGAGAGGAGGGAGATTTCTGGCAGTAATGAATATCCTTCGTGATCCTGTAGGTCAGAGAGGCATATTTGTTACATGTAAATAAATAGAGAATTGGTCTCTCCCACTGTTACACTCTGCTTCCTGCTTGCTCTTGGCACAGAACCTACTCTGCCTCCCTGCTTGGGTGTTGATGGATGAGGATGTACGGCTGTTCTTCTACCACTCAACCTTTGATGGTGAGCAGGTGCCTCACAGACTGAGACGGCTTCGCCCACGGACACGCCGAGTGTAAGTGATTGACATGTTTTTTTCAGCATTGCTTGATGTAAGAGATGCTGTCCAGTTTTGGGGGGAGAGAGAGATGAGGATCATCGCTGTGTTTTCCAAGTGAATCCATGAATCCCTAATTATGAGGGTCTTTGTGGTGGAGTGAACACAGAGTATTTCTTGTTTTCAGTAATCTCAGATTTCTGAAGTGGATGTGGTACTTGCATTAAAGGAAGATTCCAAAATGAGAGTATACCTTGCTTTTTAAAGATACTGTCCAGCTCTATCTGTCTATATTTCTTTAATGGTAATCTCTATTATAATGTGCAGAATATACAGGCCAAGCTTAAGGATATAGGCTTACACCACTGAAGTCAATGTGAGTTTTGGCAATGAATTCAGTGAGATCTGGTTCAGACACTAAGTGAAATTGAATACTTAATTTGTTCCTGTCCGTTATTTAAACAGGAGCCTGTCCTACATAGCAGCATTGACACCCCTTTGGAGAACTGCTAAGTAGACATCATCTTTCATTATTCTTCAGATAAATTAATTCTCCTTTCAGCATTCTAAAGATGGACTCGCTTCCTTTTCACCTACTTCGAACAGTGCAAAAACTGCATGTGTGTATGACGGCAGTTTGAACTAAATGCCATAAATGCTAGAAACAATGCCAGAAGGCAGAGTAGGGGGACTGAACAGTGCTATGGAAGAGAGGTCCAGAATACTGACTGTATTGAAAATTCCATCTGTTCTCAGCAGCAGACACCATCAGGTTGCTGCTGCTCTGCACTGAAACCAAGACAACTAGGGCAGTGTTGTTGCATCCAAATTTATTTACTTCAGTGCTGCACACAGATTCTCATGCAGTTTCTCCAGTGATCTATGGCTTACATGCCCCTTAAATAGTAAAAACACAGACACTGCACTACTGACTGTGTAGCATTTTTAATGACTTAGAAGGATGTTTACCTCCCTGTTGTCTCATTTCTTTGCAGTAAGAGCATTTCAGATCAAGTGCCTATTTTCGACCGCACCTCAGCTCCGCGGGCTGAGGTGAGTACTCTGTGCAACCTGTCATAGGGCAGGAGATTAAACTCTGTTTTACTTTGCTACCTCATCCATCAAGTTGCCTTTTTCAATCAGAGCGTAGGGGAAGAAAGTGAAATCAACAGAGAAGAACAATTGATTTTAACAACAGGGAATGAAACAAAGGATGGAGAGAGGTGTTCTGTTCCTCATCACTTGAGTAATAAGAAGGTCCGTGGTGAAATCAGAATGACAGGAGATTCAAAACTGAGACATGTACAGCTTACTGCCAAATGGTCCACATTTGCATAGTGCTAGCCATAAGTTAAATCTAAAACAGGCATGAGCTTCAACTTCATTGACTTCAGCATATGTTTAAAAGCTTTACAGGTGAGGCATCTTAGTATTTCCTGTAACATAAATGTTCTACTGAAAAATGCCCATACTCTTGACTTTTGTGGCATATTTTCTCAGTTTTAAGCACATGAGACAGCTTTGTAACCAGTATTTGTCTGAGCAGGGTCTTGCTTCCTGAAACATGTGACTTTGCCTTATAAGATTAAAAACCCCATGCATCTGGTTTGAGGTTTGTTGGTTTTGTTCTTTACACAGAGAATGACAGGTCTTGGAATGGTCATATCTCTTGGGTTTAATATATTAATTTATTAATATTGAATATACCTACCAGAACGTTTCAGTAAGTGAAAAAAGGCTTTTGAAAGAGCTATTAAGCAGACATATGAACCACCAGCACAACAGTAGCCATTGTTTTGTTTCTTCTATTAAGAGAACTCTTGGCGTTAACAAGACCAAAAGAACCATTGCAGCACAAAGAACACCTTTTCACTTTTTTCCCTCTAAGACCATTTAAATGGGTACCATATTCTCTAAGGACAATGGGGGAGATGTACATTTCTGATAACTCAGCCACTTCAACTATCCAACCTTTTGTTAGGGTGGTAGCATGTATTTGTCTCCTTTTTTTTTTCCCCCTGAAGAGGGCAACTAAGTTCCATTTTAACAACACATCCATTTCCTAGGCTTTCCCAAATCTCCCAGTTCAGCATACAGACCCGAAAGCTAGATATAAAAGCCACAGTTAAGTTACCCTCAAATTAAGACACAACATTTCTGCAATTTTCCAAGGCTCTTCGTGTTATTTTTTCAGCAAATCTAAAAGCTGTAAAGCTGCAACAAGAAATAATATATTTTTTCAATTCTCAGGATTTCAAGCTGTCAGTTGGCTTCAGCTCTGTTGTCTCACTTGCTCTTAAGTGCTTTCAACTTATGTATATTTATTTCTCTAGTGCTCAGTGTTCTGCCACTTTAAGAATCTTTGCATGTAGCTCTCTCAGGGCTATGTTTATCCTATTGCTTTCACTGCTTCTTCAAAGCAGTTTTGTGTGTGCTGAGCAGGAGAAGATTGTGAGAACTGCAGACTACGGTCAAACATACATGACCTTATCCCAGAAATACATATGCAATGACAAAGTGCACACTGTCTTGCTGCTTTATGCTTTCTCTTGAAGAACACAACAGAAAGATATGCTTTTGTAATTATGTGAATTAATTTTGAGGTTATTACTTTCCACAGGCACTGTTTGATTTTCCTGGAACCAATAAACTGGAACTCAGCTTCAAGAAGGGAGATTTGATCTATCTCCTCAGCAAAGTAAACAAAGACTGGTTGGAGGTAAGACTGCAATAGCAGTACTGAATTATTAGCATACCTTGAAATATATGAGTAGAAAGGGCTCTCCTGATCCTTGTGACCTGCCTCTTCCTCTCAAGGAGAAACTGTATCATAATCAGGTCTTACTGTCAAGAATAAATCCTAGATTCCAAATTAGTAATTGTTTGGTTGCTTGATAGTTTTTAGCTTACAAATTTTCTGCCCTCCAGACTTCAGTTTTCATTTGCATTTGCTTCTGCTGGAATGTTTTTAAATTCTTTGGAAGTGATTAGAACACAGAAAGGCCACAGAAAGGAGATGGAAACTCCATTTCAGCGATTAATTGTTTTCTTGCCTCAGGGTGAGTTGATGTATGCTTCATGCTTCATACCACAACACACGTCAGCCTGATTAGAGAGAACTTGGGTAATGTAGCAGTGTTCTGAAAAAAGGATGAGGGGAACATACTGTGTGTTTGCTGATATGATATCTCTGCTTGTTCAAACACCACAGCCTTCCCTGCTAACCATCTGACTTTAATTTTTTACACACTGTTTCACTCCTCTCTGCCTGGTATTTGACTATGTAATTGTATAATCTTTTTGTAGCGATGCCATCAGGTCACTTCCATAGAATTTATTTTCTTGATTATAGTGGAAAAATTCTTACTGTTGTTTCTATGTAAATTAATTTAATTCCAGAACCTTTTGCATGTGGCCAAAATGGCATGGTTTTCTTGATTCTAACATTTCCAGGGAACCGCTGATGGTGCCACTGGGATTTTCCCATGTGCTTTTGTGAAGATCATAAAAGACTTACCACAGCAGGAAGATACAGTTAATAAAGTTCGCTGTTATTACTATGATGAGACCCTGAGCACTATCAGGTAGTAACAAAATAATCTTCCAGTTTACTGCTGAATAAACACCAACAACTCTCTTGTCATGATATGTAATGATTAGATGTGTTCTTTTATATACAGAGATATCTCAGTGGAAGAAGATCTGAGCAGCATTCCATCATTCAAAGATCTAATGGAATTGATGAGGTACAATGCAAGCGCTTGGTTGTATATTTCATACTTAAACATTTGTCAAGTTCATTCCAATTTGAGATTTTCCACATTCTACTTGGTCATCACCATGTTTTGTGTATTAAATGCTTTTCAAGTGTTTTGAAGAAGTTGCACTTTGACTTGGCCCAGGGCCATCTGTGTAGATATCAGTCCTTCTTGAGATTGTCAATGAGTAAGGAATGACACACACTTCTGACTCAGTTGTGATGGGTAGAAATTCCCATTTCTTGTACTAACATTAAGAGTCATACCCCCATAAAAGCATCTTTTGACTAGTACATTTCTTCAAGGTGTACGACATGGCCTTCTAACAATTACTAAACTAATGTTAAACTAGATAATCTGGTGTTGAACATCAACAATTTAGAACATTAAATGTTGTTAATTGAACACCTGTTCTAATACTGTTGCACTCCTCAGAAAGAGCAAAAATAAGTAGGCAAAAGTGGGTAGTAACAACAGTCAGCTGTTTTGCATGGCTATTCTATCAAACACACAGATTAATTGTGCCATTTATGTGGTGTTACTGGAAACAGTTCTTGGTTCTGATAGATTTCCTACCTTAAACACAACACAGCATGAATGTGGCTATAAGATTTCTAGTACTAGCTGTATCGAGAAAGCCAAGATGCTCAAGGCTTTGTGTGGCTTTTATCAAAATGAATTAGATTGTCAGTATATTGTTCATCATGTAGTACCTCCCAGGCATTCCTTGATTTCTGGGGATCAATCCATTTCTTTTCCATTTTCATTTCAGGCAGGAGTTTAACCAAGATGACATTGTTTTGAATTACCGGGACCCTGATGGTGATCTGATCCGCTTGCTCTCTGATCAGGATGTTGAACTCATGGTGTCTCAGAGCAGAAGAAGTCCCTCTGAGAAGCACTTTTTTCCTTGGAAGTTGCATATCACTCACAAAGATGACTTGGGTGTCTACAACACCAGTCCAGGAACAGGAGCTACTCAAACAGTAGGAGCAGTGTAAGTGCTACATAGATATCCCTCTCTGCAGGCAGCTTCCTTCAACATGTCTTTGAAGTGAGAAATTGAAATAAGTAATTTTTAGTAATATATTACCTTTCGGTGTAAAATCTGTACTTAGTTAACTTCAGCTTTTTAGCACTCATCTGCAATAGAGACATCTACATAGAGACCAGAGAAGGTGAGGAATAGAGAAATAAAATCATGGGCCATGTTCACAAAGCTAGTCAGTGTCAGGCTGCAATAGATGTCTCCTGAGCCCCAGACCTGCTCTAGTCTCTGTTCTCACTCCCAAGACTAATTATTTGTTCAGAATGTCTTCATAAGCTTTTCTTTTTTTTTTCTAGACTCCCATAAATTTCCCTGCATTTGCTGATCTGAAGGTTTGTGTGCCAGTATGTAATTATTTCTCTCATGTTGGAGTCTGACTGATGTTCAGAATTTGTCCTAGGAGCATCAAGAAAACTTTTTTGGATTTCATTGAAGAAATTGCAGCCCATCTTTACTTTCTTCTTTTCCACTCACCAGTGGAAAATATTGAATTCTCTGAATCAAACCTAGTACATCTGTGGTGTTCCTTGTAGACCTTTATATAATTGTACAGTCTACTTATTTTCATGTTCTGGGAAAATGTGTAGGATATCTACTCAAACAGCAATTTCTTTTCCATCTTCTGCTTTCTGACACTGCATTTCAAAGTAGAACTATCAAGAAATTACTGTATCAGAATCTTCAACAAATAAAGTTAAATATTGTTTCATCAATTTTTATGTAAAAGTGGTGGTTTTTTTTTTGGAGGTGGACTTGTTGACATCGCTTTACTAAAATATTACAAAATGTAACATTCTGCTTCAGAAGCATTGTAGCAATGCAGTTGAGAAAGGAGGTGAAGTAGTAGCAATGATTGTATCAGTGATATTACATGCTGTGATACCATAAGAAAATGCATTGTAAGTTTGAAACCTAATGGCATGTATGGCCTACAAAGCTTCTAGTGTGCAGGATTCCTCACTGACAGCTAGGTCCTGTAATGTAACCAGCAACTCAGCATGTCTCTCTCAAAATGGAGGAACATTTCAATGGGAAAGGAAAGGGAGGGAAAATGTCTGCTGGGAAACAACTGTGCTCTTTTATAAAGGTGCTGGAAGAACATAAACACACTGGCCTATGAAAATCAGAGCAGGATGATCCCCCTCAGCCTTTAAACTGCAATGTAAAATAAATTCTTCCCATCTAACCAAGTTACATATACCCCTACCTGTTTGCAGGTTTTATATGGACACCTTCTGACACACAGTTTCCCCAGATATTCCACATACTCTTTGTCTTGCTTTGCATGTTTCCCTTATTCACATTATACTTTTTTTTTTCTTGTTTATTGATGCAGTTCTGATGAGAGAATAACTCTGCTAACTGTGGTTTGGTCAGTACCATGGGGATTGAGAGGATGAGTAGCAGTGCAGGACAGACAGGCTCTAGCAGCTATATTCTCTATCTGGGGACTCATATGAGCCCCCATAGTTTATCCCTGAGAACACAAACCTGAGCATGTCTCTCCCTTATGGCTGCCTAACTTTCCTAAGGTTTATTTTTGAAGGCTACTAGGCTAAGTTTTAGACTTGGATTAAAAGACCAGGCTGCCTTGGATGTAGGATGACTTCAGCTACTCTCACCAGTTTTCTTATGTTTCCTCTATGTACTATAGTACTTACAATTCATTATTAATTGTTGTTGAAATGGGTAAAACTTAGAAATATTACTCAAAGAGTTACAGAGGTAAAGGTAGTTCACTCTCCCCCAGTATAGATGTACGAACAAAATTCCAGAGGGATCCCTGCCATGAAGATTGTCTGGTCTAAAGCAAGAAACAGCACTGGGGTGAAAAAGAGAGAAATCTTTCTTCATCTTTCTTACTTCTGCTGCAGTCAGTCCTTTTCTCTCTTAAAATACATAAGTCTCATGATCTGGTAATTGCTAACACACAGATTGGCAATGACAAACTTCCTTTTCCTCCCTTCACAGTTAACCTAACAGTCCCATCTAAGTGTGTGCTTTGGGGGGCTAAAATAGGAAGTACAGACTTCCTATTTTGTGCAATTGCACAGACTTTCCTTGAAAGGGGGGTGTCAGCTTCTCTGAAAGTGGCATTTGAGGTTCACAAAAGATGTAGCAGTTATTTTGAAGACTTACTTGCCAAGAAAATCCTGTGGTTGCTTTATACTTCTGTCTCCAGTTCTAGGCAAGTGTGAGTTTGCTGATTTCTGCATCAGAGGATTCTAGTGCTGCAGGGGGAGGCTGGACAGGGAGAGTCACCCATGAGGTTGAATCATCTGCCTCACTGACACCCCTGGATCAGGTAAGGGAATGGCTTCCTGTCTGGGGGAAGCATAATGGCAGAGTCTGCTCTCATACAAGGACTTGTGAGTTACTGAGGGATTCTTTAGCTGCAATGATTATTCAAAGGCTCAGCCAGCTGTTTCTGGTCCAAGGAAGTGGCATTTGGGAATCTAAAAGTCAAGAGGAATTTAAAAGGAGTTTTTCCATGCTCCCCTAAAGTAGAAAAATTCTCAGATCTGTAACATACTGACGTAGGTGTGTGTATCATGATTTTTGAGAGAGCAATGAGAGATGGCCAGAAGGACTTAAATTCCAGTATTGAACAAGGTGATCTGTGGTCCTGGAACTGCTCAATCTACTTTCACTCCCTGCAATCACCAGAAAAAAAAATTTAATTTCTTTGGTACTATGTCTGCAATTTGCAACTTGTTTGGGGGGCACCTAGAAAAGTAGTATGAAGGAAATTCTCAGAGTGAATGAATATGGAAATCCAACCACTATAGTTCCTAGGAACTGTGTGGTTGAGATCATATTTTAAAGGAAATTAACCACTGTTGAGGTTCATTAGGAAGGCTTTAAGCATAAAGAGCAGAAGAACGAAATTAATTTTAAGGATGAGTGCTCATCACAAATTAGGATTTTTTTTTTGTTGCTACTCGACTGAATCCCTGCACTTCCTTGAAAATGTATATTTACTTCATTCTTTGCTTGCATTGCAACAACACACAATGAGAAAACGTGGATTTTGTCCTACAAGAAATGCTTGGTAGAAGTTCTTCCTGAATGTCACTTCAACATGATCTTAAAGAAGTTCCCTTATTCAGTTTTACTTCTCTTTATGTGAAACGAAAACAAACAGCTCCACAGTAAGCAGGGCAAGAAAGTAGCCAGTGGGCAGTGAAAACTCTGAAATTCTGAGTTAGGATCAAGCCTGTGTGCCAAGGACAATATGAACATGAAAGAGATTTTCATCCTGCTGCTGAATCTGTATTTGGTCTTCCATGTTCAAGCCATTCGAGGTGAGATTCAAATTTATATTATCTTTTATCCTTCCGTTATTGCCTTTCCTTTTATAACTGTCTCCTTCTTTCAGCTAATGCTCTTCCTCCTTTTCTGCTCACTTTTCTGCTTCCTCCTCTTGTTTTCTAAGCTGTAAGAGAACAGACATCCTGATCAAAACCAGCATATAGCAGGAGCATGTGCAGCCAAATGAGTTGTATGTTGGTGGTATGGACAGGTGAAATACTGGATAAATGGATGAGATGAACAAGCTGATTGGATAATGAGTGAATGAAAGGAGGGATAGACCCTGATAATTAGTGAAAACACAGGAAAATGAAGGGCTGCATAATTCAGATGGTAGTGAACAGCAGTAGAGGCACATGGCCAGACACAAGACAGTGTGGCGGGGGCTACCAAGAGCAAAATGCAGATGACCTGATTTTCTTCTTGTGGAATAGCTGACAGATAAAGAGACCATCTGCCATATCCATTGCTTGAGTTTCATTTCTTACACAATGACAGCTTATTCCTCTCCTCTCCTCTCCTCTCCTCTCCTCTCCTCTCCTCTCCTCTCCATGCTCTGTCCTCCCCTGCCCTCTAATTTGCTTTAACACAGCTGAGAATAGGAGGTACACCCCATCTGCCACAAGCCTAGGCCTGTAGCCATCCTAAACACAGCAGAAAATGAGTGTTGTCAGGAGTTGTGCCCCTTGGACATCCACCTCATGCCTCATGTCTGCAGTAGCTGGAGGAGTTTTGCTGCCTGGCTCAGCATCAATTACAGGATATCTTCCTTTGAGGTCTCTAAGGGAAAATGTATTTTCCTGGGTTCTTGGCATTCTGAGCCTTAGCCCCACATTCAGACCATCCTTTTCTATGTGGGATGCTCCATTTTCTGGTTATGCAAGGAATGCAGTAGAACTTTGTACTGGTTTTCAGTAGAAGATCAAAGTAAGGTCCATCATATGCCGGCTAAGACAGCATCATTCTGTTCTGATGGGTTTTTGCCTGTAAAAAGCCCTTCAAACGAGCTGATTATAGCTCTCATCTAGAAATACTATTTGAGAGAGCACACTCACATATGCACACCGACATCTTTGTCATCTGAAGGTGCAATATCCCAATAGTGCAGCATGGATATTACCTTCAGAGAAAATAAGGAAGGATAAGGAAGCAGCTTGCTTCACAGTGCTTGTGGCAGAGACAGTCTGTATTTTTCAGCTTCACAGTTGTGAACTTCAGAAAAAAATATCCTTGATGAGAAGTCTGGCCATCTCTGGATCACAAATCTAGCTCCAACAAATTAGTTTGGACATTCTTCTGAGTCATAACAAGGCTATTCCCAGAGCATCTCACTTTTAAATAGACCCTTCTGGCATTATAAACTTTACTAGGAAGTTAGTAGCAAGGAAGTTCACATAGCAACACATAAGGAGGAAATGATCACCGTATGTCTGCAGACCATGGTATCTACTAATCCTTGGAAATACTCAGTGTTTGAAAAGTGATTCCTTGGCTAGAGCTGTATGCCTTGCAGGCACAAAGATTTCACTTAATTGTTGTTAGTTGTAGCTTGACTTGGACACTTGTGTGTTGTGGAGGTGTGCAGAACGGTCACAACTCTGCACATATTTCCATGGAGTCATGCCCCATCCCTGGAGTTGTTCAGGGCTAGATTGAATGGGGCTCTGAGCAAAGTGGTGCAGTGGAAGGTATCCCTGTCCATGGCAGGAGGGTTGGAACTACATGATCTTTAAGATCCCTTCCAACCCTTTCTAGAAGTCTATGATTTTCTGGTGCCAAGAGAAGAGTACATTTATCAGAGCCTTACCCATTCTGTACCTCCTGCTATCTCTCACCATTTATATTTTTAATCACTGTATCTTTTTTGCCTGAATTCCTTTCCCAGAGAGTATCCCAATGAACAGCTTGAAGTGCTACAATGACTACAACTCACAGGTGACTTGCACATGGATGGAGCATTCAGAGGCTCATGACCTTGTTGGCATGATTCTTTACCAAAGGGATAATATTAGTATGTAAGTACCTGAAATGTGCTGAGCTAGATAAAAGTCCAAAGGGAAACTTTCCATAACATGGAATCCTGGGGACAAGCAGGCAAGTTTTTAGAAAGCACATCCACCTCTCTTTTTGAATTAAGCAAAAGTTTTTGCCTGCTCCTGAGGCCTCATCTAGGAAGAGAGGAATGAATAGGCTATGACAGTGGAGTTGTTTTTATCACCTTTACAATTATTTTCCATAATTGTGTTGTTGGATCATAGATATGAAATAAGGTGGGGCATATAGGCTGTTAATAATCAGCATTAGGGGAGAAGGAGGTATCAGAACAAGTGTGAGTATTTGTAAACTCTAAAGGGAGGGGACATTTCCCCTGTCATTTTCCTCATTTAGGAGAATCACTGAGAGTGTGGTTTTGATAACTTTTGAGAAATATGTGTAGACTGGATATGTATGAGATAGAGAAGACTGGTAAGTTCTTTATCTGTGCCGTCAGCTTTCCTCCCAGAGATACTGGTGTGTTTATGACAGTATCTCTCTGTTACATTTGTTTCCTTTTCAAAAGGGAACCAAATCAGACTGGATCGTTGATGAGGACAAGAAAGGACAGAAATGAAGGAATAGTTAAGGGAGAGAGAAAGGTAAAGATAGATAGTTGAGAACAAAATTATTTAGAGTCTGGGGATACATGAAGGAAAGGAAAGAGGAAGAACTCTTGATTTTATTGCAAACAAGAGGGAATTAATAGACCTAAAAGCAGATGAAAACAGTGGAAGAACTTTGGAGCAGTACCTTGAAGTGAAATACTTCTGGGAAAACATGATATTAAGTTCCTTGGATTTTTGGAGGATTTTCTGAGACGTTGTTACATGATGAAGTGTGTTGGTCATGAAGCATAGCTGAGGTTAGCTAATCAGACAAGCAGGTATTAAACATGGGCAGTCACACAGCTGAAATCAAAATGACCAACAATTAAACAGGTTCAGCTCATAGATGAAGAATAGTTGACTAAACTCCAAAATGTAAGGTAATGCTGGTGAGTAGGTAGAAAAAACTTCAGGGATTCAATCCCTTTGGGCTGACTCTTTTGCTTAAGGCTACAGACATACTGCAGTGTCCAATCCATACTCCAGCAATATCCCTGGTTTCCTTGCTAATACCCAACTTATAAAAATAGCAATAGTGCTGAATAATGCTTGCTGACATACAGTTGACTAGAAGACTCCATCCTATCCTGGAAGAGAGTATTTGGCCTTAAATATTCACAACTTAATATTTCTCATCTGAGCTGGAACAAGATAATACACTGGGCATGAAGCCATGAACACAAACAAAATTCCACAGGGTACATAAAGAAGCAATGCATCTCTCCAGCAGCTAAGGCTACTGCAACCACACAAAGACTATCCTCTCCTGCCTAGTTTAAAAAACTGTTTCTAATTTTCATGATGCTCCTTGGCCTGGAGGAAGGCCATCTGAAAGGATGATTTAAATTGTGGATGAAATCTTTAATGAATACTTAAGATCCCTTGGCAAAACAGAACTACAAAGTATACAAAAATACATTTTGGTTGAGAATCCTTTTCTAAGTGTTTTTCTGATACTGCAAAATAGGACAAACTAAAAGTCTTCAGGCAGCTTAGGATCATGAGAAATTTTATGGTCTTTAACTCTGATTAAAAGGTGTATTTACATGACATTAATTTTCATCATAGTATTTCTCACCTAAAAATATGAGATTACATAGAGCTAGGCTAAAACATTGCAAAAATGAACTGGTACTGTAACATTCTGCAGCACAACTTTTAAATGGAGAGGCAAAATTCTGGTGTTAAAAATGTTTGTCATATTAATTGATGCAAACCAGGACTAATAGGAACAGTGAGAAGAGGATATAAAGGCCTTCATGACTTATAACAACAAGATGGGATGAAATTGGTTTCAGGTGTTTAATTTTGCGCTAGCTACAGGTCTTCAGACCAGATCTTTATAGCTCACTTTCTCTGTACACAGGAAGAACAAGGACATGTTTTGCAAACGCCAGACGGAAAATGACTTGCATGAAACTCCAGATGTGTATGTGCACTGGGTCTGCCACAGGACTACAGACTATTTTGGAATAGGGGTAGATGATATTTATGGCTTCAGACCTAAAAAGGTGCTTCAAACAGAACTGGATATTAATCTTTTCCAAAATGGTAAGGCTTAAATACCAAATTCTCATTTCCCAATGAATTTTAAGGATTTTTAAAAATGTATTTGCCGTTCATCTGGAATTGAATTCCACTTTCATTGTAAAAACTGCCAAAGAGTTCCAAAGAGTTGAGAGGGTTGGGCAGGGAGAGAAGAAGGCAAGTTCCTGAGAGCAGCTGGACCTGGTATCATCTCAGGAGCTAGTCAAGCAGGAGGTACTTGGTCAAGGATAAGATACTCTGGAAATGGGGAAGCTTACCTAGATGTTTTCTTCCCCTCTTTGTGTAATTTCCTCCTTATCTTCTCTAATGCATTGCACCTTCACCTTCCAGTTCAGCCCCTCCCACCACAAAACCTCTCAGTCAGCTCAATGACATCAGGAGACTTCTTGCTGACCTGGAAAAGAGCCTATGGAAGCCAAGGGTTGGGCAGTGCACTGGACTATGAAGTTACTTACAAGCGGGAGTGGGAGTCCTGGGAGGTAAGAGCAGAGGAGCTGAGCTGTCCTGGTTCAGGCTGCACCATTTCGGGCAGTTGAAAGTCTGTGGTAAAAGCTGTGTGAATGAATAGTCTTTCCATTCTCAGAGCCTGTGAAGAGACAAAAATGTTTTATGGGTCAGATGGAAGGGTCTCTCTTTATGTTAGCAAGTCACTTGTCCAGTGAAATGCCATTTTTCCTGAACTGAATGCTGAACTGAAAGTAAAGATCTCTTCTCCACTCAAAGAAACCCCCAACCACTGTACTTGGATTTGAGTTGAAACCCTCTTAAACGGAATTAAATCACATTCCAACAAGAGGCTATGGGTTCATGTAGGGAACAAAGCAAAGTGTATTTGTAGTTGCTCCCCCTTTGAAACAGATATGTTTTGGGTTTTTCTTTTTTTTATTATTTTAAGTTTTTAGGAGTCCATATCCTTTGCCCTATCATTTCCCTAGATCTGCATATGTTTCTGTTCTGTACCTGTCAGCCTGATCTTTAGATTTTAAGGGAATTATCTTGGCCAGATTCCCACACAGTGTTGTGCTGAGCAGTGCTATGAACATATGTAGCTGGAGCTGAGGACAGACTGGACTTTGTAAGCTGCAGGAGTTTGCTACTTGTTTTGGCAGGAGATTGTGCCTGACAGTGGCCATGCCTTGCCTTCTGGAGTTGTGCTGCAGCACAGGCTGGAGCCCCTCTTGTGTGGCAGGGAGGAAGCACTGCATGTGCGTGGACCATCACACTTGTGGGACAGCTGGAGGTGTAGCCTGACAGTCAGCTCCTCTTCTCACTCTTTCCCTGTCTTCCCTCTGCCTCTCTGTTCCCCAATGTCCCAATTTCCTCCATCCCTTCCTCTCCCCCTACAACAGGAAGCTGTCTCGCTCTTGCTGTCCAACACCACACACTGCAGTCTCAGCCGTGAGGACCTTGTCCCAGGGAGCAGCTACGTTGCCCGTGTGCGAGCCAGACCGGGACAGGCCAGCAGTTTCTCTGGGCAGTACAGCAAGTGGAGCTTAGAGGTGTCGTGGAAGACCCCTGAAGGTAGCATGGGATGGAGTGGGGCTGTGCAGGGTTGGAAACTGAGAAGCCAGAACTTTCCTGTCACTAACCTTGCACTTGTGTTCTCTGAAGGTGGCCTTCAGCCCAGGAACCTTCGCTGCTTCTTCAATGGTGGAGATAGTCTGACATGCAGCTGGGAAGTGAAGAAAGTGATCACCACCTCTGTCCTCTTTGGCTTGTTCTTCAGGGCCACCCCAGCATCAAAGTATGTGCTCTGCCCATGGCAGTGTGTCTGTGCCTCTCCCATGGGGCTTCTGCCTGTCCCATTCCCCTAATTTCCATTCAACCTCTTTCTTCCCCTCAGAGAAGAGGAGTGCTTTCCTGTGCATGAGAAGACTTTGTCCCACACCCCATATGTGGTCCAGAGCTGTGAGATTCCTGTAAACAATTCCAACAACCAGAGCCAGTACCATGTGTCTGTCCGGGCCAAGACAGAGAACAAGCTGATTGAAGCCTACAAAAACAGTGAGTTTCTGTGTTGTTTCTTGCTTCTCCTTCTTGTTTCTTGGAGAGATGCCTGTCTGAGCAAGTGGGGCTGAGGACAGTGGTGATGAGGAAAAGTGAGTGGGAAATGGAAAAAACAATCACTGATGAAGAAAGGCACTATATGAGGTCAGCTCTGGGGTGTAGGTGTGGAGTTCCTCAGGGGCACTTGCTACTCTAAGGAAGGTGACAGTGATGGAAACTGTTGTGCAGAAATCCAGGTTGTGACCTGGAGCTTCTCAGTGAGCATTTGCCACCCTGCTGACTTCTCTGTGATTCACATTCATGAGTGCCCCAGGTGACAGGGGACTGTGGTGAGAGGTGTTTGTGACAAGTAGGAGTGTGTCACTACCTGATTTCTCAGGAAGCCAGTGAGCTCTTGTGGGTTTGTGCGATGGTCCCCCTAAGAACACTGGATGAGGTAGGAATCCTTTGCCCAGTGAGTTACACCAGGTAGGCCATCTCTGCCCACATGCATCTGAAGACATTTTGGTGGCTTTTCAAACTCTAAAACTAGGGCAGCTCATGCAGTGGGCGAAAATATCAGGAGGTAGCACCAAGAGAGCTGAAACTTTCTTGAAATGTGGTGGACAAGTACAGATACTTCAATTATTGCTTTGCTGCTTTTCTGTATACAGGGAGTGCTGTCAGTATTCACAGGTATGGGTTTTCTGTTATTTGGTGGTCTACTGTTGTATTTGACTAGAAAATGAAGATGAAGAGAGTTAAGAGGTGTTAAAAAGCTGAGCCATTATACATTGCACAAAACAACCTTGTTTTCAGTCCCTGGAAATGATTCACAATGTGGAAAGAGAGCACTGAACCAGTTGGTTGGTAAGTGCTCTGTAACATTCATTGTGTTCCAGTTCAGGTGCTGCCGCCTGCAAATGTGACAGTAACAGCAACAGACAACCAAGAGTATGAACTACGGTGGATAAAACACCGTTTGAATTACAGCTTCATAACACAGAGATACCAAGTCAAGTACTGGGAAAACAACTGCTATGAACAGGTAACTTACAAAGTGCAAGAGTCATGGATATTTCTTTGCTGGGCAAATGGAAAGAGAGTTCTTCTCACCTCTGTCATGCTCCTCCTCTCTCCTCAGACTCTCCAGGAGTTAAATATCAGCAATGATGAACCTCCCTTCATCTTCACCCTGCAGATGCTGGCAGCATCTACAGAATATAGGGGGAAAATGCGTGCAAGGGTGAATAAGCCTCCAGTATATGAGGGACCTTGGAGTGAATGGAGTGAGGAGTTCACCTGGAAGACTGAGAATGGTACTTTTCATACAGCTGCTTCTGTCTGGTTTTGGTGGACTGTTAATGGCTGGAATGGCTCTTTAGTATAACACATTCCCTCAGCTGGGGTTGGAGTGAGCTGCAGACATGGCCTAGCTGGACTCACTTACCAAGGCAGCTGCCCTGCCTGAATCCTTGCAGTACATCAGCAATGCTAGGGAAGGAAATAAATGACCTTTTCAGCTTCTTTCTTACTTGCCTTCATAAGGTAAGTACAACTAACCATATAGTTTTCCATGTGGAGAATGAATCAAAGACATCCTGCCCGAAAGATTATCATTAGTTTCTGATTCCAGTAGTTCATTCTGCTGCCAGTGACTGAAGAGCCTGATACTTTAGGAAGATGTAACATAAGCCATCAGCCTTTTATATTTGCAGAGTGACTATAAGGTTGTGTAAAACTCACAATGGAGTCTGCTGGAAATAAAATCTTTACATGTTTTTGCTGTTTATGGACTCAGAAGAAGAATGTCTGCCACCATACAATCTTTTGCCCAAAGTAATATAATCTTGCATGATTTGTCCTGAGGAAGGTTGTAGTTGTTATACTGTGGGTGTGTATTCAGGAAGAAATTAGTGTGCTGTTGTGGCTGTTGGCAGGGGGAGCTCTTAGAAAATCTCTGAGACCCCATTTCCTCAGAACTGCACAGAGTCAGGCACACCTAAGATGGCTGAAGTCATGCCTGTTGTTCATGGCGAGGTAAGGTTCATAACCAGTTTTTTATTAGTTTAAAATGTCTAATTCTGATGCCAGTAAAAGCTAAGAAGCGAATGAGCAAAGGAAACAATGAGCTCCTTTTGTTAGGATGCTGTTCAGGTCACCTTTGGCCTGTCCCACTTTGGAGGATATTCCAACAGTTTGAAGGCCCTATGATTCTGTCCCTCCACATATCAAATTCCCTAGATAGTGGCCAGAGTGAAAAGCCTGTTGAGGGAAACAGTCACTCTGCAGGTGGATACCTTCTTCTCTCTTCTTTGTTTCAGTTCTGGCACCTGTGATTCTCCCCGTGACGCTCCCAGCTCTCATCATCGTTCTGCTGATATCTGTTTATTGCAGCTATAAGTATTTCCTCAGGTAGGCTTGCATTGCAACATGGAGACTTAGCAGCCCAGGTGGGTGGCACAAAGTCTGAGGCACTTCTTGTCCTCCAGGAGACAGGTCTGTGTGGAGATGGGCCCTGGTGGGCAGCCTTGTGCACGGCTGTGCAAGGGAGAGAGTTGGGTGGTGCTGTGCCAGTGCCTCCCTCGGTTGTGCCTCGCTGTGCTGAGCAGGTGGATGGGGTGCAGCCTTTACTGGTAGCAGCCACGTTGAGAAGCAAATATTGAAAATTGTGTTCTTGCTGCAGGAAGAAGAAAATGTGGGAGGAAAAGATTCCAAACCCCAGCAAGAGTCTCTTGATCCAGAGCTACCTGGGGGTAAGAGGGAACTGTACCTTGAAGGATTCATTATTTCTCTTTCTTTTTCAGGTCTTCCAATAATCCTAAGAGCTCTTCTTGTTTTCTAGTCCACAATGAACAGATATCTTCATTTATCTATTACTTATTTTTAGGAGAAGTTCTGGTCCTACTCAACATAACAGCACTCTTATATTTAACAGACCTCTTTGCGCTGTGCTTGTCAGCACAACTGTGATTTAAAATCAGTGTAGAAAAATTTTCATAATTTTAAAATTTCCTGCCCCTGTGCTTTTAAAAGGGGGTTCTTAAACCCTGCCCAGCACTTGTGGACTCACCAACTCTCAAAAGCAGGTTCCTAGGGGACACTGCCAAGTAGCTCTCTGAACAGTTTGAAGTTTGCTCTCTTGAAATCCAGAGTAGCAACTCTACTGTTCCTTTTTCTTTTTTCCCATTACTCTGAAAATTTTAAACTCAATCATTTCATGATCACTGTGGCCAAGACAACCACCTACTATCAAATCACTTAAGTCCTCTATTCACAAATAACAAGTTTAAGAGGGCATCTTTCCTAGTTGGCTCACTGAGTACTTGTTGTTAGGTCAGTGGTAAGGCAATATGGACTTGAAGAAATCATCTTCTGGAGAGGAGAACATACCTTTGAGTTGTATTAGTGAAGTTGTATCCCTGTTACCAGATGCTATAGGCTCTCCTATTTGTTTTCTTTGTCCACAAGGAATGTACAATTTGTGATTTTACTGCCAGCGAGATACTGCTCTTTGGTCATATCTGATTTTTCATTTTCAGAAAGGAAATTTGGGAAGTTGGCCAACAAGCAACCAGCTGGACTTCAACAAATATAACCTTTCAGAGAAGATGGAGCAGGCTAGCTTCCTTCAAGTTGTGGACAGGTGAGTGAACAGCACATGATACTGACACTGTGGATGGTCTCTAAGACCTCACTGCATCGTGGCAGAGTATAATCAAATGTTCTGTCACTTAAAATCCTATACAAGTTGCTTTTGAGGAGGAGATTCAATTTTTTACTACAGGGCAAGAAATATTTTTCTAAGCCTGTGTGTAGCTATATGTGCTTTCAACTAAGATTGGTTTATGTTTTATGTTTAAAACAATAATCTCTCTCATGAGCAACTTTTAACTTTCCCACATTCAGGCAGGCAAAGACTTTGGCAGAGTGCCTTGAAGGGCAGACTAGGAAGACAGATGTTTTCCCTGTTACACCGGACCTACAGAACTCATACCATGCTTTAAATGAGTCAGAGCACACCCCAGTTGCCTGCTCAAGTCAGAGTGCCTATCATTCCTTTCCCATTTCAAGGAGAAACAGTGCTGATGCAAGTATTGCTTCCCACACAACAATCCCTTGCTTTGCTTTCAATGGTCCATACTTGTTCAGCCCAGCGGTGTCCTCTCACTCTGATATACATCAGACCCTGGAAATGGACCCTGTAGGACTCAGTAAGAAATCAGGTTCCCTTCAGTATGTGATTCTCCCAAGGGAAGACTCTCCCCAGACCCCGCAGTGGCGAGAACAGCCAGGAACAGCTCCTCCAAAGAACATGCTCCCAGATCAGAAGGAAATGATGCAGTACCTCAACGACAAGGAAGAAGTCTCACAGGCCTCACCAGCCTGTGGGGAAGGCACCAGCAAGGGAACAGAGGAGCAGAACTCTCCAAAGGCTCTCAGCTGTACCACATCTCCTCAACAGTGCCCCTTGGAGTACATTGCCACAGACAGCTCATTACTGCCATCAGTCAGCACCTCCATCCATCCTCCATTTGTCACATCTGAGGAATCATCCTGTGGCTCACAGGAGCTCCAGCATCCCAGTGACGACTCCTGCCATGAGTTTTCTCTGGGGAAAATTGATGTCTTGATCCCAGCTTCAGGCCAAGCACCAACCTCATCTCCTGAATTGCACCTGAATATATTTGGTGATTATCTTACGGTGCCTGAAGGTCTCCATGAACATTCAAAACCCACAAAGATTTCTTTGCCTGTCTCACAAAAGGAAAATGGTGTTCCTTTGTCAGAAGGTAACTTGGTGGTGTTAAACCCTGACAGCACTGAGCCAGTTTTCCTTTGCCAGGTTGGTGACTATTGCTTCCACAGCCTAAAATCCATTGTGAAGATGGATAATAGTCAGGAAAACCACCAAGTCAAGAAACTTCCTGAAGGCAAGACAACACTGGGGCAGCCTGTATGTGATGATGAATCTGTCATGGGCAAAGAAAAGGATGTATGGAAGAGGGAGAAAATACAGGCCATTCAGCTATTCAAAAACCTGAAATCAGATGATTACTTTTCCTGGCAGCAATCTTTGAGGATCACAGAAATCTGTTAAATAGATAAATATTAATGAATACCAAAGAGACGCGTAACTGAAAGAGGTTGCAACTATCTGGTGAAAATGAACCCTCAAAACAAGGAACAAATAAACACCAGTTCCATTTTCAAGCTTCCAGTCAAACGTGTTAAAAAACTTGAAGCAGCTCAATATCATTCTCTGGTCTTCTCAGATTTGGCATGAAAGACAACACAAATATAGCCTTTTAGTGTTTTTCAAACTTCTTGGCTTATCCATGATGGACAGTTTATCCTCCTCATGATCCTGTAATACATCACAATCATCTTGCAATTATATCAGATTGCTTGGCAAAACTCGTGGCAGGAAATGCAGACTTAACAGCTTGAAAAGCTATCAGAAGAAGACAAGCTTGGAAACCTTGGAAAGAAAAGTTCTATCCTTAAAATCAATTTTGTTTAATTTCTGTGCACTTGTAAAATAGCTCTAAAAGTCACCAAGGAACTTCTATATCTCTGCCTTTACATGATGGCATGAAATAGGTATTGTTTAAGGTGAAAAAAGTCCTAGAGAGTTATAAAAGTTTTTATATTATAAAAAATGAGAAAAAAGTTGTTGAAAACCAGGAAATCTTTCTAAATGTTATTGTGCAGTATGTGATGGTGGATTCAAAGGATAAGAAGGACACATTACTGAAATACAATAAAGCAAGTTGTAGAGAACCATTTGGAAGAAGAAATGTTACTGAAAGAAAACCCAGGGACTCCTAAGGTTCAGTGAGAGGGTGTGGGGCAGATAACAGAAAATGGCAGGTAAGAGATGCTGGGAAGGTGCACGAGCCTGGAACTCCTGGAATTCTATTTCTGAATGTTGAAGTACTGTATGATTTTCTTTCGGGTTTATTGACTGTTTATGCATTATATACTTTATCCTAACAAGTAATTGATTCTTAGTTTGTTTTTTTTTTCCTTAAATAATGAGAGTTGAGAAAGAGGAGCCCTTTTTTCCCAGTTTTGCTGTATGGAAAGTGGTGCAAGAGCATGTGTTCAGAGCTGCTACTCTGTTACCGGTGAAAAGGCTTTGGTTTCAGACCTGAAGGTGGACTTGACTTCCAAAAACCATATTTTTTTCCAAATATAAAATCTGCATTAATAAACATATTATTTCTTCCTGCAAGTATTTAATTTCACATGTTAAAATACTGTGTTTGTAATAAAATTACCATTAGCTCATTTGCTCAGGTCTCAAAAATTCTATGCATTCAGCCATGCCATATGTGTGGTAGGACATGTTCTCCTGACTTTGCTGTATTACTTGACAGACAAAATGAGTCTGTGTTTGTGCCACCTGATTCATCCTGCTGGGTTAATGGGACAGTGCTGATTCAGAAATAAGAGTGAAATTATTTGGGCTTTTGAGAATTTAATCCTTGTAAATACCATTTTAAATCTGAAAGTTGTGCAAATTGAACTTGGTGCTCTTCACAGCAGAAGGCAGGCAGTTGCAGCCTCTGATAGAGAATGAGCATTTTGAGAAATTTGCAATTTAGACCTTTGGCAATCAATGGATTTTTTTTTGTTAATCCCTTCTTTGGCCTTTTATAAGTGGCACAATTAATTTCTTCCAGGATGCATAATTGTGCTCTATCAAAGCACGTCCTAAAAGGAGATGTTCAAATTCATATGCAAATCTTGTATCTGAGTGAATATCTTAGATATGCATCACTTTTCTGGGCCTTGAATTGCTAAGGTTTAATAATCAAGAAGAATAATGAGTGGGATACGTTTTATTCAACTCAGTGGCTTTTGAATAAAGCCCATTTGCACTGTGATCAGTACTCTGACAGCTCTCTGTTCCTTCTGTTCCTCTGCACTTCACTGGGCATTTGCAGAGGCTGATTTTGGAAACAAGATTTACAGATAAAAGCACGTTTTTCCCACAGAGACGATATTGTCATCTGAAGGAGCCTGTAATTTGCAGAGTAACATGCCATTGTCAGGACAGGGGAGCTGCACAGTGGTTTGCTTGCCAACTATAACAATTCATTTAGAGCAGAATGAATTTCTGCTCTAGGGACTCTTTCTTCAATATTCACCTGAGTATCCTTAAATAAAATATGTAATGAACATTGGAAACAGAGCTCATAATCTATGGCTCTTCTCTGCCAGAGGAATCCACTTCTTGCTGGAATCAAAACTTCTATAAACTTCACCTGCTGTTGATCCTATGAATTTTCCATTCTCTTCTGAACGAGGTCCAGATGCAGTGAGGGTGGTAAAAAGCATTTTATAATCCTGTAGCCTGGTGATTCAAAACTTAGAAGTAGTCATGAGTCCCAGGTCTTCAATTTCCTGATCATTAGCTTGAGCCACGAAGTTACTGTGCAAAGTTGCTGCTCCCTTTCCCAGTTCTAGGTACTGATATGCAGGAGAGGAATCACCATTCTGATGATTCAGGAGCCATTTATGACATGCTCCTCTCTGTAGGGCTTCTCACTAAATAGTTTCAGACCTGTATATCTGCATGGTGAGTCACCAGTGTTTCCTATATAGTAAAAAAAAAGAGTTATGAGGTGATTGCAACGCTTTCCTGCATACTCAAACATAAAAGATTGCGCCCATGTTTTAACAGCAGGCATTTTTCCTTGCTCTGAAGTAATCACTTTATTATTCCCTTATCATAATCTTCATCAAACAGAAGCATATTACTTGAATTTGCATGAGACTAGGGTAGGAAGTTTGTGACCTCAGTAGTTCTAATTAAGGTCAATGCTGAACTGGTCTGTTGCTGTATTTCTGTAGGCTTGGGGGGTTGTCTCTTATGTAAGGAAGGAAAATGGGGCTGAATGGTTTGCTAGAAAAAGAAATCTTTTGTGGAAAGCCCTCCAAGACCTCAAGGAACAATAGCTGGATAATTTCAGAGAATCCTGAACCTCTGCTGGGTAATGGAAAACAAACCAACCCATCCTGCAGACCCTGCCTAGTTTCTTGTTCACAAGCACAATCTTATTCCCATAGAACTCCACTCTGTCTCTTCTTCTTACTCCCTACAGAGCTCCCTCTGCTCTCACTATGGAGATGAAATTTCCATGAAAAGAAACTCCACATCTCACATTCTGTACATGGGGAATAAGTAACACTATGACTTGATGCCTCTTTTTGCCCTTCAGAAGACCTTTCAAGTGTATGCCAGGATTCCATATGTTCCAACCCTGACCCCAGCAGCTCCTCATACCACACAATGGATGTTTCACCACAAGGTTCAGCGGGTGAACCCAAACTCGTCTACAAATTTGTACAACATGAACCAGATTTAGATCAAAACTTTTGTAGGTTAGTTGTGTGCTTTCCAGCTTGTTGGTAGGGAACCAATCAGTCCTTATTCTTGAAGGATGATTTATTTGTCGAAAGTAGTTGTAAAGATATCTGAAACAACTGGACATCTTTTCCTATTATCTTTTTAAAGAATTTCCAGCTCCTTGCTTGCAGAGTGCACATACATTGCAAAGGTTTAGGATGAGTACTTTTTAATCTTCTAAGCTGTTTGCACTTCTGCAGCACTCAAAGTTACATAACATATTGACACACATTTTTGAGTTTATTTAATTCACTGCAGATTAAACCCCTGAATTCCATGACTTCTCTCTTTGTTTTCCTTTCATCCTGGATTTGGGGATTTTAATCAGAATAATTTTGGCAACTTTCAGTGTTTTCAGTGCACCTCTTTTCACCTCCGTATATGTGGCATAATCCCAGCCCTAGGCAGAGCAGTAAGAGTAGCCTTGGACTGAGGCTGGTGCCATGTTGGTTCAGTCCTGTGTTCCCCTTTTCTTGGTGTGGTGTTCCAAAATCAGGGAAGAAAAGGAAACAAACACTCTGGAAGAGAGATATGATTGATTAAATTGTAATTGGAAAAAAAAAAGAGGGAATTTGGAAATGGAGTGATTACAGCCAGTTATATAGAGATGAAAAAGGGTGCAGTGAAAAAGACTAAAACTTGCCAAAATTATTCCCATTGAAATCCCCAAATCAGGGAGGAAAGCTAAACAAAGAGACAGGACAAGAAATTGAAGAAATTCAATGCTTAAATGAAAAAGAGGCAATTCTGAAACAAAGTGAAAATCATAAAAGCAAATGGAATGACATGAAGTGCAGGGAAATGGACTGAAGGTTGCCTAATTGATTCTCATTGGAATTGCAAGGTTTCATTCCTGTAATGACAGGACAATTGGCAGCAGTTTTAAACTGAAATAGGGTAGATTTGGATTGGACATAAGGAAGATATTTTTACAATAAGGCTGGCAAGACAAAGAAATTGGCAGCTCAGAGAAGTTGTGGATGGTTATTCATTAGAAGGTTCAAGGCCAGGTTGGATGGGGTTTTCAGCAGCCTGGCCTATTGGAAGATGTCCTTGCCCATGGCAGGTGGTTTGGATCCTTCCAACCCAAACCATTCTGTGAATCTCTGGTTCTGTGATTCTAATCTCATATCCCATTTATACCTAATAACTTAGTGTTTTCTCCATCATCATTAGGTTGGAGTACCCCAGGAAAAATGTTACCTTTCTCAGTCATGCAGATCTCTTAGGTAAGAGATCTCTCACCACTTGGTCTGCCAGATAACTAATAAACATATTGAAAATTATAATTTTCCTGGGAGAAGCCACTTAAATCCTTTTTCCAATATGAAAATTAACCATTAATTTTTCTTATTTGTTTTCCATCTTTAAATTACTTCAATCTACATGACATCCTTCCTTTTATATTTTAGTTTCTTGGAAATGCATTTTTGAGGAGCTCTTTAGATGTCGGGGTATGAGGCATTAATTGGATAACCCTGTACATGTTTACTTCTGGAGCTCTTTGAAGAACTCTACCAGTTTTATGAGGCATGAACAACTCTCTTATAGAGAGATGCTAACACTTCTCCAGAACATTTCTCTCTACTACCTCTATTTTTCCTTATAGCTCTTATCATCCTGTACAAAAGCCAGCCTGATTGGTCAGTAGTTCCTTGGATCAAGTTCCCTTGAGTACTCCTCAAAACCTTTCATTTGCTATTTCTTTTTCTCTGATGCTGAGGCCTGCTAAAGCCTTTGATTATTTACCTCAATTACTTGTTCAGCAATTGAATGTTTAAATTCCTTTGCAGATTTATATGATAAGAAAGCAATTGAGTAATAGTATAGGTTTTGCAAGGCTTGTAAAGAAAGTGAATATGTTTTATTAAACGGTAACATTTAGTTGGAAAAGATCACTCTAAGCTATTGTTTTTCTCTACATGTCTTGCCTCATTTACTTTTTCAGAACATTAAGGCCACAATAACTCTACCTTTTTAGCATGGGTAGACTTACAAAAGGCCTAAATTCACTTTTTAATTTTGTATATGATTCTTTAAACAGCTCCTTTGTCCACTGAAAACATCACATCCTTTAACAGCCTCTTAGCCTTATTTTTCCCAGTTTTTCCTTAAAACATTATTGTGCCTTTCATTGTTTCAACTTGTACTACGTCCTGTATATTTTTCAGGACTAAATCTGTTTGTTTTTTTGTGAGTGCTTCTACAAATAACTCCAAGAAGCAATCATTTATAATGGCTAAAAAATAGACTCTGTGGCTAGATTCATACTAGCAAATAAAGTAAAATAAAACAAAGCATTTGTCTTGATTTGATTGCATAGTTTATATGCTCTGCTTATCCAGTTTATTGTTTTTCTCTGTGTTTTTCTTACCTTCTATCCTACCCCTTTTTCTAAGTCATAGGCTTTCTGTGATTTCAGACCACACAAATAGATCAATCCAAACAATTTATTTTCCACATCTGGCATCATTGCCTTGGTTTTCATTTTAAAATTGCCTCATAGGGTCTTTAATCTTAAATGTCAGCAGCACTGATTCTGTTTTGATTAGGTAGAATCCATCTTATATAAACTTAATCTGCTTCAAAATGCTACCAGATAGTAATAAATATAATCCCCTTTTCCCTACAGAGTTTAATCAATCATGCAGTGAGACTCTTATCTTACAGAGTGTATAAAAGCAGGACCATTGAAGAATGCTACTACGTAGGACTACTTTTTTCAGCCTCCTGGTTTAAATTTTGCTTTCAGAACCTCTCACCTGCTGTTTCTTTGTTGTTGGGCCACAACCATCGGGTTTTTCTCGGCACGTACCGAGACAATGTCTAGATACCTTGCGGTCTTTTCAACTGCATGTGTCTTTTCTACTAAAACATTTGCCCATTTTTGTATTTACTTGGTCATGAGAAATGAAGGGGATGTTTTCCTTTATTCTGCTCCTGAAGAGAGCCCATCCTGCTTAAGAAGTCACCTTTCAGCCTTTGCTGCACGCGATACCTGCTGAATAACACCTGGTACAGTGTTGGTAGTGTTCACGTAACTCCAGATCTCCTTTTGGGAGGTGACCTCCTCCTGACAGCAGAGACCAGATCCAACAGGTGATACCTGGCTACTGTTATATCAGTCTGTGACATCACATGCCTGACAAAGCTTCCACTGTGTCCAAGAGAGGCTGTGGATGGCCTGTACAGATATGCCAACACCCACACAGTGTCTAAACAATGATTTGGCTTCATCCTCATGTCCTGTCTTGGAGCTAAAAGGCTTGACTTGTCTACCTATTCAGTCAGATTTTGTCCCACTTTGGGATTGAAGTTTTTAACTGCTTTAGAGATGGCCTTTAGGTGTCTTGTCAGCTCATGATTCAGTGTTTCCTGAAAGGATTTATTAAAGTATTTCTGGTCAAAGAGCCCATCCAAGTAGCCCTGAAGAGACTACCAATGAATTTATGGCAATCTGCCCAGCACTTTTCATATACACCTATGAAAGTTGCTTTCACTAAGGCTCAGCAAATAGAGAAGGAGAAATTCTGGGATTTAGACTGATCTCTCCTGCTTGCTCTTTGTATCAGAAGAGTTTTCTCGAACCTCTACCCTAAGCTTCTGCTAAAGGCTCTAACTGGATTTCACTTCAAATGGGGAATTAACGCACCAGTTAACTCCCTTCATGTGACCTTTAAGAGGAAAGGCATCACTTCAGAGCCTGGCTCTGCAGAGGGAGTTGCCTTTCAACCTTCCCAAGCCAGAGCTCCTCAGGCCTTTTTAGCCTAGGTATGTCCTGACAGTCAGGCTGCTGTTCCAGTGCAAATTAACGAGGTAGCTGGTGCTGCCAGACTCTGCCATGGGACCAGCGTGGTGAATTTGCTGTCACTGATCTCGTCACATTCCAGCCAAGCACAAGTTGCCACAGCTTTGCTGAACAGAGATGCCTCAGTCCCACCCTAGGGAACTTTAATCTCATGTTCACCAAGCATTGCTCTTTTGCAGAAACACTCCATCTGATAGGCAGATCCTTGGTGTCTAGGGATGCCCGAACCTAATTGGAGTAAATTAAGTGAGAGAAGTAACAAAGTATTGCTTGGAATCACACACAGTGTGACTGTGTTCAACAAGCATGAAAAAAAGAAAAGGCAATTATTTATGAATGACTGAAGTTTCAAGAGACATAGTGCATGGGTATTCATTACCAGTCCTCATCTTTCTCCACTGAGGTCTCTTCTTCTAAGTGGGAAAAGTCTTCTGCCTGTTAAGAAGAAATTAAAAAGATAAAAGGATAAGCTTACATCTCTCT
>VXBI01011679.1:2011944-2037917 GCA_013397375.1 Toxostoma redivivum
TTTTTTTTTTAAATCTGAGAAAGGAACATGAAGAGAGAAGTGTACATGTGTGTCCTTTGGGAAATGTGAAGATGAAGTCTCCATTCTCAAGTTCATGTCAATACACTGTGTACAATGTTCATTTTTACAGTATACTCTGAAAATTATTGTCAAGTAGCTTTCCCTTCTTCTTCCGCTCCTTGGATTACTCTTTTTTTTATTTTAGCTTTTAAAATTTTTTATTTCTGATGCACTTTCAGCTGTCACTGATTCCTAAGAAACTGTGTACACTGTGGCAGATGTAATCCAACCTTGCCTGAGCTCTGGTACTTTCAATTGCTGAAGGTACATACTGTCCAAACCTGCAGAACTCTCTTCACAGAGGCTGCAGTCCAGGTTAGAGAAAACAGTAAGAGACTTCATCACCTCTCACTTCTTTAGATGACACCAGCCCTTTCCATTTCCCCCCCAAGATTAAGAAGATAAATGTATGTTAAATTACGCTGTCTCTATTTGAGTGTATTTGCCTCATTTCTATTGATACAGAGTGATATTATCACTTAAATTAAAACATGTAATCAGAGTGTGGCTTGAATTTTAATCTCTCAGCTGTGTGGGTGTGGTTAAAGCAGAATCCATATTTAGTAGTGCTACTATGAAGTACTCAATACTGCCATTATATACTCAGTAGTGCTACTATTTGAATGGAGACAGTTTTATACACATCAGACTTAGCAACAACAATGTGCCTTTAAGACAGCATTCACTATGTAAACCAATATTTTGTTTAAACACTGCTTAAATTTATGGAAAGTAATTTTCCTTTCAGAAAGCATTGCACGCCAGAAGAATGGTGATTTAAAGCATAGGTTCTGAGTGCAGATTAACAAAAAAGGGAACAAGCAGAAAAGTTCAGCCTCTGTTAAGAGATCATTACATCTCACTGCAGAAAAATATCACAGTTCTGGGAAATCGGTTAAGCAAAATGTAACAGTGAAAATACTTACTTCCCTATTCTTAATTTTATGACATTTGATCAGGAACCTAGTCACTGGACCTGTGCTAAAGTCAAGATTTAGTTAGTAACAGAGCTGGCAGAGCAGAGGCACAGCACCTTTGTGAGTGAGGAACTCAGCCATTACTCATAAATGTTGGAGCCTCTGGGGTGCTCAATAAAAGGTATTGAAACAAAAGGTGATGAGATTGTTTGTGGTTTCATTTCCAGCTGGCAACTACCTACCACTCAGTGCCTCTTGGTGGGATGGGAAAAAAAATGGGAAAGGGAAGAGCAAAAGTTAGAAAACTTGTGGGTTGAAGTAAAGACAGTTTAATAGGGAAAGCAAAACCTGCTTCATAGAAGCAAAACAAAACAGGGAATGTATTCATCACTTCCCATGGGAAGGCAAGAGTCCTGCCATCCTCAGGAATGCAGAGCTCCATCCATTACATTTTATGGTGACTCGGGAAGATAAATGCCATGACCCCAAATATTCCCCTCCCTCTTCTCTCAGCTTTATATGCTGAGCATGATGCCATGTGGTATGGAATATCCCTTGTGTCAGTTGGGGTCAGCTGTCCTGGCTGTGTCCCCTCCCAGCTTCTTGTATACCCCCAGCCTCCTTCTCACCAGTGGGGTGAAGTGGAAAAGGCCTTGACTCTGTGTAAACACTGCTCAGCAGTGCCTAAAACATCCCTGAATTATCAACACTGTTTCCAGCCCAAATCCAAAACACAGCCCCATAACAGCTACTGAGCAGAAAATTAACTCTATCCAAGCCAAAACCAGCACATCATTGCACACTGATCTTTCCAGAAACAGACACACACACTGGGGAGATTATAATCCCTTGCCTGACATGTGATTCACAGTACTGAACGCCCTGGACTCTGTGGTCTCTCAAGCAGTAACTCTACAATGGCTGAAACAACCTGGTCTTGGCAGAATGTTTCACTTTTTGGACCTGACAGTGATTTGGCTCAGGTACAGGTGTTTCTTGCAAGGTTAGGCTGCCCTTGGGCTGCTAGGAAAAGAAAAATTATTCATTGCCATCTTTTGGCTGCAGTTTCTAAAAAACAGAGCACTCAACCAAGCTGATCCTCGTAGTTCTCATGACAGCAGAGACTACTTCAGCTCCTGTTCTTGGAGTCTGAATTCTCAGGGAAGGGCACATTCATTTCCCCTGGTTAACAGTGACCTTTCCTCAACACAGACTCAGCTCCCTCTTGCATAGAGGTTTTTGACAAAAGAAAAAGGAAAAGCATGTTCTCTGCAAATTCACCTATGAGGTGTGTTTGTTTACTGATAGAGGGACATGAGTTATTCAGCTGCTAGGTTTTTGAAATAGTTCTTTGCCAGGAAGCCTTCTCCTTTCGGTGACTTTGTAGCTAAACAGAGTGGGTGTCTCTCACTTTTGCATATGACTTCCAAGAGGCAGAACTCTTGCTAAGGCAAGTGGGCTTATTTGGTGGGCATGGCAATGTATTCACCAAATGAAAACAACCCACAAAGGCAAAGTTGAATGTCTTGCCTAATAAGGCATCTAGTTTTTTGCCTTAAATAATAAATCACTCACTCATATCTTGCCCTTACTGACTTTCTACTGAGATCTCTCTTGTCTGCTAGAAGAGCAGTAGATTGCTAAGAGCATTTGTTTGGCTTTTAAAAAATCTGTAATTATGTTCTTAGAAGTTGTTTTTCTAAATGTCTGCCACATTCTTTCTCTTGTTAAGGGGTACAAAAGTCAACACTGCAGTGCTTAGGTCCTGAGAGTCCTTTCATTCAGCTTGGACCCTTGCTTATTGCAAAACTATGCAGAAAATTACCAGGACTCAGAATTATGCTTATGCTAGGACACTGATACTGATGTGAGTGCTCAGCTAGATAAATTCCCATTCACCATTACTCAGTTGGTGTTGGTATTCTCATTTCCTTCAACAACAGGCTTCTCACTGAGGAGAGCTGTTCTGTTAGGCTTTCTATGTTATACTTGCTTGACCATCCTTCCATCTGCGTTGGGGTTTCATGAGCATCAGGCCTCTGCAGTTCAGGAAGAGAAATAAAGGTACCATCACAAGTCTTAGATGACAGTTCATTGTGTCAGAATGGCTGTAATTCCTTTTTGGGGGTGGGAAAGGGAAAGATATGTTTGCAGTTTTAGGCAGTGTTATGAGGCCCTTTTGATCCAAAGGCATGAAGTCTAGTGAGGCTTAAAAACATCAAGCTTAACCCTTTAGACCTATTGTTTGAATTAGAATATTTACTGAACATTAATTTTACCTATTAGAAAACAACTCCAACTTTTCTGCACAGGTTGTAGACCAGAGTCTTACTTTTCTTGCACAACGATTTTGATTTACAAACAAGCAGAGTCAAAGAGTTGAGACTTTTTCAGTTTCAAGACTCATGATAAAATTCTGGTAAAAGGCAGAGAGTCCAGCCTATTCTAAGAGCAGCAAGTGATGTTGAAGACTTCTTGCCACTTTCCCATGAAGGGCCAATTTTGACTAAAGTGAAATAAACTCAGATTAATACCATGGATATTCCCAGCAGTTCTCATCATCCAGCACCTCACTTCTCTGTCTCTGCTTTCTCCAGCCCAGTAACTTGTGTTCATTTTACCATTTCCCACTGTGTTCTTCAGCCTGATGCATTTTCTATTCAGAAAGCCTCCCACTGAAGACCCTACAGCGACTACAATATGACCCTACAATGACTATATCTCTTACAGCTTGCACATGGGTGGAGTGTTCTGAGGCTCATCAAACCATGAATGTGACTCCAAGCTTTAACAACTGCTGTAAAAACCAAGTTCTTGGTTGGTGTCCCGTGAAGGATGTGAAGAGGCTTGGTTGATGAACGTAAGAGATGGAGCTGGGCAAAAAGACATGGACTGGTCTTGCGGCCAGCATAGTATCCAGCTTGCAGTGTTATGTCCAGACTAGGGAGGAAGATTCTGTACAGGATGAGGAAGAACAAGAAGCAGAGCATGCTAATCCATCTGGTTTCATTAGCTTTTCAATCACTGTCCCTTGCTTTTGCTGTGAGAGCACACAGACACATTACAGCAGGACTTGGGAAAAATTGCACTTGAGTGGAGAATAATGTGTTACACTAGAGGCAGTGGTGATAATAACTAATCAGATTGGCCAAGAAGGCTGGTTCTTCCTTATGACAGCAAGAGCATAGCTATGTTGAAATTATTTCTGCAAAACAAAAACTGTGAGAAAAAAAGAAGTTGTATGTGTTTGTTTGACTTGTGTTTCCTCTCAGATATACCAGATATGTCTTGCACTATCTTGTTGCTGCTTCTGCTTCCTTTCAGGAAGAAAACAGAACAGTCAGACTGGAAAGTATGAGGAGAGAGGAAGGAACAGACAATAAAGAAGAGATAGGGGAAAAAGTATAATAGTGGATGCTGGAGATGGAGGGACAAACAGCAAAGAGATTGGAGGCAGGGAAGAAAATACATGAAATAAGAATAGAAAGAAAGTACCTTGGTTTTAATTTTGAGAAAGAGCTGTAGGATTCATTCATGAATTGACTTGACAGCTGTGAAGCCAATAGACAAAGTGGCTCTTACAATCCCTAGAGTACTAAATCACATTCTAAAAGTTAGCAATTTGCTGTGGGTTGAAGTCTCAAACCACAGAAGTGTTCCTGTGGCATAAAGGACTTCACAGTCTGCATGGAAATAATTTTCTGTTTGCAGGAGCTCTGCAGTCTCACATTCCTCACAAAACCTCTGTCCCAATTGCTGATTGCACTTCTCTGGTGCCCCTTCTTTGGATTCTCTGGTGTAAGCAAGTATAACAGATGTTGCACACATGTAAAATGCCAAGCCTGCTGCTATGAAGTCACAAGCTTTGCTTGCTGAGAAGGTGAGCTGGAAGCTGAGTGTGACAGCAAAGCATTGCTCAATGACAACAGTGCAATTCCACGGTAAGAAGAAGTGCAGAACAGTGAGAGTGACCAGAATCAGCCATCAATCCAGACCCCATAGGATGTCCCCATCCAGTAGCCAGACTTAAGGACAAGTTAGGAAGTCAATCCCATGGATCGCAATCAGCAATGTGCATCACCAGGCACAGATATGGCTGTGCCATAGCTCAGGCAAGGGCCTGAATTTACAAGCACCTTCTGAGTGAAGGTGGGGAGACCATCAGCCAGGATGATTCCAGTTTAGACAGCCTTGAGCATGGGCAGCCAAACTCTTTTGGGGGAAGGCACGAAAAAGGTTATGCTCAGGACCCAGACACCCACCAACCTGAAATAGTTATTGTGAATGCATCTTCCTTTGAGGAAAGAAAGAGAGTAAAGCAGTAATTTAATATTGATTTAGAAACAGAATAAAATATATGTGGGGAAGGTTTCAGAAACCACATATAAGGCTGTGCAGCAGCATCCTATTGATATAGTCATGCCTTTTCCCTTTTGATTAACAGGAACAAAGAAATAGTTCTGAACAAAGGTCCCACAAAGGTCTAAAACTCCCTGAATACCAGAACTTCACAATATCCAGGGTGTGTCACATCCACGGATATGATCAAGAAAACCACAACTTCAAATTTGACCTGATAGTGGAGGCAGAGATAAATGTCTACTTGTTTCTGAATGATAAATGTAAACCACTAAGTCTTGTCTCTAGTCTTGAGTATTTAAATCATTCTCAGATTATGGTGTTGAATCTAATCCTAAAATTCCTTACTAGCCATAGGGTAAGAGCAGGCTGCGCATGGGTATCATCCCTTGCAGTGGGGGGGACAAAGCATTTTCACCTGTTTATCTCCTGTGTCACCTTCCAAACACCTATGGAAATTGTAAGGAATTATTGCAGCTGCAGTCCCTGGATGGAAGTCTGAGGATAGAGAACTGCTTCCTTTCTTCTGCATTTCATTTGGAAATAGGTTTCAATAAAAGGCAGTGGAAACCTTGTTGGCTGAATTCCTCCCAGTTTGCCTGAACACAGCTTCCCTCTCATGAAAACACGTATTCCCTTTCCTCCTCATCCTTTAGAAATGACATACTTTCTTCTCCTTGAAGCAAAGTCTGACTTTGAAAGTGGAATGTAAACAAAGAAGAGCTTCATTGGTCCCAGCCTGTGTGTAGCTGATCAGAAATAGCTCCAAATTGTCCATAATGCCTCTAATTTATATCATGTCTTGAAAGACAGAGTGGGAAGGTGACCAGAACACTCTCTTTGGGAAAATATCCTAGGTTGCAGAGCAGTCAGGGAAGCTGATACAAATTAAATTGACTCCTGGGTGTCGTGATAATTATCTGGTTCTTAGGAGTGAGGGTCAGGTCTTTTTAATTTGTATTTTTGTAAGTCATGTGAAGGAAAGATGAGTTTGTTTGCAGCTTCTTGGAAATCGTTGTCTTCTCCTTTTGTCTAGTTTCACACACAATGCTTGTAAGAAACAAGGGCCCTTTATTTTGAAAAACCTACTGCAAAATATCCCTGAAGGCTCGTGAGCTTCATAAACGCTGATGCTAGCAATCACATTGCCTGAGTTATTAGTGCCAAATAAATCAGGGCCAAGATGTAGTATCACACACTGCCTTGCAACTGCTTGCACTGTTTTGTTGTCAGCATTCCCCTGCCATGGTTTTGCCTGTGCCAACCAGTGCTCTCCAAGATAATAACCTGGCACCATTTGGGAGATAGAACAGGGTAAGAACAATTCCCACTGGGCAACATGGACACAACTGTACTGTGTGAGGCTATACCCAGTGTCCTTCTGCAGCATTCCAGCAGAATGCACAGCACATCCTTTTTTACTTGGAGTACAGCTGTAACACAGTGTGTCATGCCCTTTGAACTGAATAAAAGAGACACAGAACTTTATCTGTGTTTTAGACTGCAGAGGCTCTGTGGGAGACCACAGAGACCAGCAAGTCTGCAGATGCAGCCAGTCTGTGCCCAGAGAACCAGAGAATGGCCCCTGCCCCCATTTTACTTATAGGAAAAAACATGGATTTTTCTCAAAAGCTGAATTGTGCTTTAATATCTCGGAACTGGGACACCTGTAGTTGGCAGTAAACTGTTGACCTCTTCCTGTGTCACAGAAAAGTCTGAGGCTTGCAACTTCTGAGGAAGGTACAACACATGTGGCCAGAGGTTCCTTCTGGCTTCCTGGAAGACAGTGTACCCCATTAGGACATCTCCTGTCTGTATGCAGATGGCACCTTAGAGAGCTGCCGGCTAGAGACTTGTTAGTAGCAGCCAAGTCCTGTGATTTTTTCCATCTGGCAGTGGCAAGGAAGACAATGCAAAGGTCTTCAGAACCCTAAAGAAAGCTGTTGGAAAAGAAAAGTAGCCAGCCTTGGGATTCAGAAGAGCTGGAGTTGCAGGGGTGTTAGATAACTAAACCAAAAATTCAAAATATAACACCATTATTATCCCATTTTCTTTCCAAAAATGCTACCTCTCCTCTCCAGCTTCTAGTTTAACATGGTGAAAGATCTCAAATAACCTCACCTCTTTCTTAGTTATATGAATGTATTTGGTAAAAGGGACAGGCCATAATTCCTAGGCACCTGCATTTAGATAGTCTTGTTTTGCACTCCCCTGATAGGTGTGATTGGCAGGGGAAGAAGTCAGATTTAGCTAGAGCTTCTTTCTAAAAATAGTTAATCAATTTCAGTTCAAGGCTCTCGGGTTATAGGAAAAGATGATTTCACTTGGGCACATAATGAGCTTGGATAATCAGTTTTCCTGCTCACAAGCAATGAATCCAAGGGTTTGAAAGAAAAGGAATGTTATTAAGAGGGATAAAACAGCAACTCAGCATAAAAATTGGTAGGCCTGTTCACTAAAATCAGCAATAGAACCTTCTTGTATATTTTTCAGTGTAGCCTTCACCGCCGTTTTGGCCAAAGCTGAGAGAGCCTATTCTCCATCTGTAAGGAGTTGCTGTTCTCAAATCTCTTTTACTGTTTCCAAGTGCAGTGATCCCACCCCTGACACTGGATCACTGCTCTTCCAGCTTCAATCCATGAGCCTTGGCTCTGTCAGAGAGGAGTCTGTGGCAAGGAAAACACAAAGTGAACCCTAAGGAACACGCCATTTGAGTTTTGGTTTTGTTTTATACCTTTCTTGCTTGTTGGCTCATTTGCTCGACCACTATCAAGTGGAGCACCACAGGTAATTCCTAACCCTCAAATCACTGTTCTCTCTTGATGAATTAGAGTTTTCAATACCTTCAAATGTAAGACACAATTGTATTTTAAACTCAGTGCCTGAGAGTGAAATCCACTGAAGTCAATTCACCTGCTCCCTTTTTGTTGTGATCTCTTGTCAGTTCAAGCAGTGCTGGATTTCTCTTTTATCCCATTATAGGCAGGATCAGCAGTAAGTACTAATTCTTTTAGGAATACTGGGCTTACCTCAGGATAGATGTAGCTCTGAATTTAGGTTTTACTTCCGTGAAAGCTTTACAGCATAAAGGATTGAATCGAATAGTTGGCTGAAGACTCTAATAAGAGTCTTTGCAGTGTCTGTCTTCTGTTCCTACAGTTGTTACCATCTCTTTATATGAGCCATTCAAAGTCATTCACAGTGGAGGTAGATTGGAGTGATTTGATTCGCTTTGGAATCATTCAGGACAGCATGAGATAGGCAGAGGTCAGAGGGTTAAATGAAAAGGAAAATGAAATATTGTTTGGAGAATAGGAAATACTTATTAAAAGTGATATTCTGAAAAATGACCTGTGCTTCAACTGCAGTGATGCATAAACCTGAATTAGGAAGTAGCCATTACTGCTAGAAAAATTTGTGAGGAGAGTGCTGCAGAAGCTGAGGTGAAACTGGTTTCTTCTACTTCAAATGCTTGTAGTCTGATTATATTTCAAGTGCACTGACTGTTTGGAGTGACATAAACAGTTCTTCAATAGCAATTTCAGTGAACGGTTTAGCTAACCAGAGAAGAAGACACTTTTTTTCCAATTTCTGACTTGTCAGATAAAAACACTGGCTCAGAGCTGCCACCCAATGATCAGACCCTGTAAAATCACTTATATATGGGCTACCTATGTTGCAAAGCACTATGATCTATGAGACAATACAGTGGAGGCAAACTAATTTCTTGCTGCATAAAAAAGGCAGTGAAAGGCCATTTCTATCTCCACTCTTCTACTCCCCTTTCCCAACATTTGCATATCCCATCACTCATTGCCTTGTCTGCAACAAGTTCCTTTGCTTAGAAATTTTAATTGGCTAACCTGTTAATTTTTGTTTTGTTTTGTTTTTCCTTCTGTATTGATTTTCTGCTGGTTTATCAATTTGACTCAGTTCAGAGTGTGGGCAGTGAAGTGCCAACACTAGCACAAAACAAGCAAGAAGGAATGAACTGTTGAGAGACAAAGAATGGATAGAAGAGAGATTTCAGCTGCAGTGAGCATGAGCATTTCCTTCAGCTCTGTTCTTGTCTAACTGCATATGACATAGTACCTGGAGATTCCAAGGCTGGCTTTCCATATATGTGTTTGGATATCCAAAGCATTCTACAACAAAAAGTGCCACACAGGAAAATGCTCCTTGCCAAGGTTGTGGCTAAATTAGTCTGCTCAGCACTCAAAGGCTTCAGGTATTGATTGACCCAGCGGCTGTGCTGCCTCACTGAAAGCTATAATCTCAGTTATCTCTGCAGCTTTCATGTGTCACCAGTCTGAAAGTGTTTGTTCCTGACTGAGCTGTACCATTTGGCAAAGCAAAGAAGATGAAGGGGGATTGACACAGGTATGTTCATTTGTCATCAAACAGCTGTCACCCATTTGAGTGCATTATACAACACCAAGTATTTTATGCTATTTAAGTGCTTATAAAATATTTTCATTTGTAAAAGGAGTACACAGTGACTTCATTTCCCTGCAAGAGGCAAACACACTATTTTGTGCCTAGTGGTGCACCAACAGGACCTTTCAGTCTATTTCTCTTTTGATCTACTCTCTTAATGAGCCCTTCATGTATAGCAAAAGGGCATTTGCTTCCAGCTGAACCATAATCCTGCAGTCTGCCTGCTTGCCCTAGTGTCTATTTCTAATGGCTAATAGGAATTTTTAATGTCTAGTAGAAACACATTTGTACATCTAGAAGTGGATGCATCCCACATTATGTGTTGCCTATTAGCTGACTGTGCCCTTCCAGTATGCCAAACAACATCAGTAGATTCCTGTTCAGCTTCATGTTTTCTGGATTAGGACCTGCTGTGGTCTCAGAAGACAGGGTTCATTATGTACCTGGAGTTATGGCCATCAGTGCTGGATGCAACACAGAGAAACAGCTGCTCCTCCAGAGCTGTGCTGTTCAGGGGAGGTGAGAGTGGTGTGTGCTCAGACAGCAGTCACTCAGTACTGATGTACAAAGCAAACCCACAGGGAGGTTTCTACAAGCTGCAATTTGGCCGGTCTCCTTAATTTGAAAGACTTGGACATCTGCCTGGAAATATCTGGTTAATTATTGGTGGTGGAAAATGATTATCACTTGATTATCATATTAGTTCAATTTTAGCCTCCCTCACTGCTTTAACAAAGTTAGCATACTGTTATTTAATTACCAGCCAATGGTGAAGTAACAATCCTAATTCTGTCCCAAAACAGTTCATATTATTGAAAAAAGCATCAATGTTCTAAAATGGTGAGAGCTTAGGACCAGACGGGGAAGAACAGGGCATCTCTATTCCCAGAAATGTACTTTGTGATTGCTGCACCAAATTGCTACACTTTGAAGCTGGAAGGCAGAGTCCTGAAATAAAGACCATTAAATTTGTGAGGAAAACACACCAGGAAGTACTAAAGATCCTGCATATCCTGCATCATTCAAGCCTTGGGTGGTCCTTACTTACTGCCCAGGTACATCCCCCAACTCCATGTTGTACAGACTGGATGCTAGATGCGTGTGCTTCTCTCTAAGAGTCACTTAGCTCTGAGCTAGGGAAAGGGCTGTCAGGGGCAAATGGGGCTTATGAGAGATTCAGTAAGGGTACATGCACATTGTGGGGTGATTTGTGCACTAGAAGAGTCCTGAGGCTTCTTGCAGCTTTCCCGTTCCCTTTAGGTGGAATAAGCTGTTGTTTCCTTGGTTTTATTTTCACTGACTTGGCCTGTAAATAGCGAGCTTTCATAAACAGCCTGATGTCTCCACAGGTGAATTTCTATTTGCTTTAGCACATTTCTGCTGCTGGGACAACGCTGATTGGTTCCCAGTGCATCCTCTGTACTCCCTGGAGTGCTGGGGCAGCTGTCAAAGTGTCATGAATCTTCTGGCAAACATGAGTTTGCTCACAAACACACACCCCTCCCACCACTGTCCTCTTGCACCACTCACAGGTCCTGCTCCACCTTACATGCTGAGCAGGTGAATTTCTGTGTGTGCTCCTCTCTACACCACATCCTTCTGCAAGGGTATGGGCCTCACACACTAATCATTCCCACCATACCAGTGACCAACAAAGTGATTCTTTTTTGTTTTCGTATTCAGACTTATCTCACACTGCTCTCCCCAGAGACACTTTAATAGAGAGGGGAGAAAGCACCAGGAACAAATCTGCTGTTGCCAGCTAGCAGGCAATGGGTTCAGGTTTCACAGGCAGGTTTATTAGATAGTGGAAGAAAAAGACTCATTGAATGCACTCCAATCTTCAACCTTCATCTTCTACAAACTGCCTTTTTTACCCCCGCCATATTTCTCCTTCATTGCTTTCTGCACGTTAATATCTAGGAAATACTTCTCATACCATCTCCCTGTAAAGAAGGGAAATCATAGTTCAGTTACAGCTTCCCTCCTAGTGCTATCATACCCCAAAGATTATTCTAGCTGTAGAGCTTCTCTCTTGTTAAAATGTCAATTACTAGTCCCCTTTGTGCCTCTGTCCAAATCCATCCTTTGCCCTTGGCAGAAGTAGCACCCATCTCAGGAATTCAGCAATGTACTTTTCCTGGCAGAAGTCATACCGAGATCATTAATTTTTTTCCCGTGCCAATGTCTGGGATCTATGGTTCCCTTCTGAAATATATCAGGGGTGTAGGAATCTCGCATCAAGCTTCGGCTCCTCAGCGGGCCACCTGCAAGGAACAGCAAATAAGGAATTGTATGAAGAAATCACCCTTCTGCAGTCCTGGAATTAAGCAGGAGAGCAACACCAGCAATTGCAAGGCCTCAAGAAAAGGCATGTGTTGACTACAGTACCTTTGATCAGGTTTGAGACTGGGTGCTGAACAATAACTTCATCATCACCACCCAGGAGGTGTGTTTGCCAGTTTAGCTGCTTTTCATCCTCAAATATGATACATACAGAGGGTGCTGCAAGGTATCATCTTTATTTGTATCCCAGTGCCCTTTCTTCAGTCAAGTGCCCACCTACCTCCTGTTGAATCTCCTCATCCATGTGAGTAGTTTCCTAGCTGCTATTAGCAGCACAACTCCACAAAACCCCCATTATCTTATCACTCCAAGCCTTCTTGATCTCATTGTCTTCTACAATACTTAATGAAGAGTTGCCAACTGTGACAACAGTTTTTATCTTTTTATCCCCTCTTTACTTCTAGCCACGAGGTGGCTTTATTTTAATCTCTAATCCTTTCCTCTTCACCTTCCTTTTAATCACACCTTTGTCTTGACAATAAGGATTTTGAGCTCCCTGAGGAAAGATATCCTTCTTTTCTGTGTGACCACACAAACCCAGGACAATGCAGTCCTCAATATCCAGCAAGGTCTTGTCATGGAACATACTCTATAGGAAAAGGAATCTGCCTTATGCTGGTACACGAGAAACTAGAACCAAGGACAATTATTTCAGAGTTTCTTGGATGAACGCTCAGTTTCCAATATTTGCTTAGATGGAGGGATCCTCGGGAACCTTGGAAACAGAGGTTTGGGAAAGATATTTCAGAGCTCCACATGTCTAAAGGTCTGGAAGAGAAATGATGTTGGCACTGAAACTGGAGGTAACTAGCAACTGGAGATGACAGGGAACATTGAATTGCAAATGGTGTCCATTTGGACAACTCTGGACAGAATGACAGGGGTTATGATTCACATTCACTTTTCACACTGTGGGAAGGAGAAAAACGTGAAGGAAAAGAAAGAGGTAGAATACATAAAATGGAAGTGTCTAGATTCCAGTTCCTCAGGTACCACAGCCTGGAAAAGCAGTGACTTAGAAGGAATGAGAGGGGAAAGTGAGTATTACCTATGGTCAGCTCTCTACCCACAGCACTGTGGCTGCCTGAGCTCCGGCAAAGCATAGATGGAACCAGCTTTGAAGGTCAGGGAAAGGCAGTGTGTCCCCTCACCTTGGAAGAGATTTATTCCCAAATTGTAACTCAGCTGTTGGTAATCTGAAAGAGATGCCCAGACCAAGGAGCTTTTTGTCATTTCAGTACAGTCATTGGGTCCTTTCTGTCCTGTTCCTAATGCTGCATTGTCCTGAGCTTCACATTTCTGGAGATACAAAAAGCAGGGAAACTCTGTTAATCCACATTCCCAAAGTGCAGCAAACTCCTGGTGTTTCCACCCCTGCACAGCTCTTTGAACTGTAACTAATCCCTGGGACCTGGGTCTGTCCTTGAGCCTCACTTAGCAGCTTCTGCAGGCATTGCATTTGCATGGGACAACTAGGACGAGAAGTGCCTTTCCTGCAGAGGGAATGTCTGTGTAGCCCTCTGTCCAGTCCTGCTTGTTGGGTGTGTTCCTCATCCCAGGGAGACTTGATAGGTTTAGCCCATGTCAAGGCTGTGACAAGTTAAAACCAAAGCCCTGGCCCATAGTGGTGGAATATGGTAATTGTGAGCCTGCTGGCACTAGCAGCAGGACAAATGTGATCTGGATCAGGTAGGAATGTACCTGCCTATGTTTGGATTTGTCAGATTAGCTCAGGACATGACACAGGGCTTACCTTCTGTTCTTGAGGCAATTGTGGGAATGAAGGGACCAGCCCAAGGGGTAGGAAGCCTAGTACTCCACCAGGGCTGACTTGAATCAGCAGCAGCTTGCATTTTACACTGAGACAGGTCTTTGCAGCATCAAGTCTTACACAGTATTCAGAGATCCTGAAGCTGAAGTTACTGTATCGGCCAGACTCCAGGAGTCAGTGCTGTATGCTCTGCAGAACCTCTCCCACAACAAGAACAGGGCAACAAGACATGAGGAGAGGAAGCCAGTCCTGACTCACAGGGAATGATCTGCCTCTTTTCTCAATCACTCTTCTTTCTTTTTAAAGAAGAGCCATACACTTACACATGATCAAAGTGCAGGAAGCTGCTGCTAAATAAACAGCTGTCCTAACTCCCACCTCCTACTTAAAACAAAAACATGTGTGTTATTATTACTATATTCAGTAGGAAGAACTTTCCAGTCTGCTAATGCAGAAATTCCTCCTCTTCCATTTCTTCCAACAATGCAGATTTCTGTGTAATGAGGCAATGTGCCCAAATCCTTTTCATCAATAATCTCCCCAGTTCCTCCTCGACAAAATGGCACCAAAGCCTGCAACTGTTCCTACTTCCTAGTTTGTAACTGTATATGATGTTGTCACTGTTATAAAAACACTGCAACTGCATGTGATTGTTATTTTTCATTTTATTTCTGACCCTGAAGGTCCAAAGTCAAAGCACTGCTCAGAGAGTCTCACATCTTGAGGCCAAGAAGGACTTTAAGGCCATTTTACCACCTTCCCGGATAGCTGAAACCACAGAAGTATGTCTACTTATTGCTTTGCTAAACCAGTTCTGTAAGGACAATAGGCAACCAATCAGAAAAGATGTATCTTGATCAAAGAGCTAAAAAGGGTTAAATGTGACCTTTCTTTCTCTTTTTTTTTTTTTAATTTAAAAAGTCCAAATATTTATGATTTACCAAGAGGCAAAGCAGCTTCCATAACTACCTCTCTCACCTGGTCCATGATCCCTGGTGTGGTGGCTGGTGGTTTGTACAAGCAAGCAGGTCCTGCTGAAGTCCAGGTATGGAGGTGGGATGAAGGCTGCAGAGTAGATGGTTGCTAGGGAACAATGCTCCCTCCCTCTATGAGCTGTGGGCTCCAGCTCCATGGGAAACAGAATTCACATGGTGTAGAAAAGGGCAATCCTCGCTGATTGAAAAAACACACAAGGAGCAGAGTAAAAGGCTCATGTCTCATGAAATATCTGTGCCCAACAGTTCTTATCACATATACAGGACTTCTTGGGAGACTTTTCTAACACAGACATGATAATCAACAAGACTGTATTTCAGCAGAAATGGATCTTTTAGCATCTCCAAATGCTTCATATGAGCTCTCTGACCTCAGCCTACTTGTTGGGACCTTGTTGCTGCCTACCTGGAACACCAGTAGAAGGTAATAATCAGTGGGCCGTACCAGTTGATACCATACATTTCTTTTTGATGTCTCTTACCTAGACCCCAGGGAAGCAACACACCTCCCTGTGGATTGGGTCCTGTTGTCAAATGGAAGGCACCCTCATTTTCCACATTCCAACTGGGAAGATGGTGGGCTGGCAAGAAGTCTTCCATAGAGTCAATGATAGAACCACAGCTAGGCCCTCCCATGCCCAGTACCCAGTGGTGCATTTTAGGACTGGACTTTGTATTCATTCTGCTCCTGATTTTCACCAGGCCACTGGAATTTCTGTAGGTCTTCAGGCACAGAGTGTAACTCTCCTTCATGCTGCAGAGCTGCTCTTCCCACTCAACACAAGCAGGTCACAGGTAACAGAGGAGAATTAGAAATACTCACAGATGCATCATGTAAGATTTTATTAACTGTCAAAAATCAAAAGTTCAATAGAAACCTAATGATAATTCTTTAAAAAAATTGGCAACAACTAAATCAACCGATTTTTCCTTTACTTCCACCTCCTCGCTTTTGCTTTACCCTGGGCTGGAGACAGCTGCTAGACTGTGTTGCCCCAGACACAGCTCTCCCTCTAGGCCTTGCTGCGCTTCACCTCGGAGACCTTGTAGTGTGGTGGGGCCCGGTGGAACCACTCGGACCAGGAGCCATCGTACACGGCCACGTCGCGCTTGCCGCACAGGAAGGCTGCCAAGGCAATCTGACACGCCGTGACGCCCTTGCGGCACGTGGCCGTCAGTGGCTTTGAGAGATCCACCTTCTTCTCACGGAATATTTCCTGGATCTCCTCAATGCTCTTCTCATGCCCTGTTTCTGAGAGGAATGAGTGGAAGGGTATGTTCACAGCACCAGGGATGTGGCCAGATTCCAACCCTGCAAGAGTGAAACAGAAAAGGAAACATGAGCAAGGACACATTAACATAGGTGATGAAAGACACCCACAAGAGACATTAGAGACATCACTGCATAGTCCCACTCTCTCCAAAAGACTCATTTGTTCCACTTGATGATGAAGATGCAAAGTCTTATTGAAGTAAAAAGAAGAGGACAAATATTATTCAGCTTTTCTGAAGTCAAAACTTCCAGAATATTTAGCAAACTATTTCCTTACTAAAAGCAATGAGATGTTGAAATCTGAAGAAGCCCTAGACATGGCAGGAATCAAAGAGCCTCCACAGAAAATGCCTTAACAAAGGTATTAAGGACACCTGTGGTAAGAAGAATAAAGCAATGCATTTCCAACCTTCCCCAGGTATGTCAGCAGTGTGTAGTGACAAGAGTTTTCAGAAGCAGGAAATGTGGCCTGTATGTGGAATTTGTGAAAGTAGTTATCTGTCTGCAGTTTATTCCTGCATCACCTTAAAATCATATTTCAGAAAAATAAGTAAGAAATCATACAGCAACCTTAAAGTCACATCACTGCTGAGGCAGCTATCCTGGGACAATGGGATCAGAGAAGTCAGAATTTAAATTTTGTATCACTTCTTATCTACTCCATGGAAGAAATCAGCACAGGCTCTGTTTTTCTGCTGGTGTATCTGACCACTTTAGGCAAGTTCAAAGCTGCATGTCAAAACAAGGTCTTCAGAGAGTAGCAGATATAGAAATATGATGGACAAGGTTGGCATCACACCCTTCAAATTCAGACTTTGAAGGCTTAATAATGGAAACTTTTCCAATCATTTTGAGAGGCTTTAGATCAAGCCTCACTGGAGCCAAAAACATTATGTATTACACTGAAAATGTGTTTCAGGGAATGGTTCCTTGCTAGATTTGAACTTCTAATGAGACAAATCTGAAAAAATTCCATGAATAGTAATCTTCTTCACTGGCAGCTTCCACTTGCCCAAATCATTGGGATAACTGGTCTTGGGAGATGGAAGAGATTAGGGCAGTTTGTTACAGTCAAATGATTAAACTATACCTAGACAGAGACTGACATCATACATACTGACACTGCAGTTTCATCACTATGCAGAGTGGTAACATGACATGGTGAGATATAAGGGGAAAAGGGCTTTGGCACAGAACTGAAGTGAATTTTTGCTCTGCTGGACAAAGACAGAGCCTAAAGACAATCAAAGCTGCCCTGAGTCAGCTTCACAAGTTCTCTTCCTGTTCCAGATGGACCCTCTTTGTCTCTTGATTCATCCTCCCCAAGTGCATTAAAAATACGGCACAGTTGTCTAGGAGTCACCTCGTGCATCCTTCAGAAATGTTTAGCATTACTGAGAGAAGTTGGGAGAAAAACTGCTGACTTATTCAGGGACTAACATTTAAAAAGGAAAAGCAAAAATAAAAGAGGCAGCATTTTGGACTGATGCTTTCACCACATTTTTTCCAGTTCCAGAAGACAACAGTTCATCACTTCAGTACAGAGAACTGCAAAATTCACTCATCAATAAATGTCCGTATGACAGAGAGGAAATAAAAAATGAAGAAAAAACTGAGAAAACCTTGTATATAGTTCTCAGACTGCAAAGCTGCTTACTGGAGCCTCTTACATGCCTGGGTGAGGCTACCACTTCCCCACAGAGTAAATGGGAAAGGATCCATTCAGCAAAGGATCTCTGCAAGACTCTGCAGTACTGGTGATTATCCCAATACAGACAAGTCTGTGAGCCATCCTAAGGCACTAGGAAGTGTACTGAGATCAGGAAGTCCTGGAGGAGGAACTAGAAGGGAACTCTTGCTCAAAGAAGCTTGCTGGGCCATCGATTCACTTCCTAGGTATCCCAGGCACCATGATCATTATCGCTTCTCTAGATTGTTCACATGCCTTAAAATAGGTTTGTACCTCTTTCTTATTGGAGACTCACAACTCACCAACCTTAAACAACTCTTCAGATAGCAGCTGAGCAGGTCTGAAAAGAACACTCATTTTAGAGCAGTTTTGCCTTTGATCTACAGGGAGACTTTCTTGCTCCAGAAATTCAAGTCTGTTAGAGTCAGAGACCAGTGCTTGCACTCTGTGGGTGAAAGATGGGGAATTCTTTAGAAACTGCATTTATTCACATATGTGGGTGTTCAGTTGAGAGAAAGAGCTGAAACTGCACAACCACAATCCCTTGGACTGCCTAAGTAGTGCTCTCAAGTGGCTAAGGAAGCTTTATAATCTCTCTCTGCTAGGTCAAGAGCAGAGAAACATAGGACTGGAAGGCAAGGCTGGATGCAGCTGGAATCTGAACAGGGGAGTGGATACATCTGCTCCTGTCCCATATGAAACAGAGCATACTCTATGCCAGATTCATGCAGTCACCATCAGAAACTCCAGGACAGAACCCTAGGACTACAGAGCCTGGGTCCCAGCTACCTCAGTAAACATTTTATAAGCTGCCTTTCAAAAAAGCATCCATCTCAGAGACAGTTTGGATTCTTGCCATGAAACTTCCCACTGAAGCACCTCCTCCTGGCTCATGTGAAGAGGAATATTAATTTCCAGTGTTCAGATCATCACAGTCAGTCCCTACACCATTTATCCTAGAGCTAACACTACGCTATGGCCAAAATAGCTTTTCTGCCCTTCTGCTATTGCTCCAACAGACTGACAGCAAGCCCTCAACACTCCCAACAACCTCATGTCCTTAGCCTAAAACCAGTAAGATACACTTTTCTCTGTCTTGGCCATCCTAGAAACAGCTCCAGGTGTCCAGCAGGCTTCTGGATAAAGAAGTAGCATTTCCTACCACCACAGCTGGTAGATAGGAGTTGTCAAGGCTGTTGCCAAGGCTAAATCACATGTGATGTTTCTGCATCCAGCTAATTCATTCAAGTCTTACCCTCTTCTATTGCTTCTAAATGTGGGTCATCAGCTTGTAGGAGAAACACAAGCAGTTCAGTGCTTTGGGCTACTAAGCATTCCAGTTTGCTCTCTGTAGTGTTATACTTCCTGTCACTCGTACATCTGCAGGTGGCACTTCACATAATACTCCCCATGTGATCATTTGGACCTTACCATGGCTGTGCCAGCAGCACATTTCAGTAACAACTCTCTATTTTCAATGCCTCAATGACTCAGGAAAGTACAAAACCAAATACAGAAGCTTAATGATGGGACCATGCTGGCAACTTCCAGCCCCACAGATCTTTCAGTACATGCTGTTCTTATCTCACTTATCTCCTTTTCAGTCAATTTTTAAAACCTAACAATACTTCTACTATTTGCCCTCTCCTCATATAGAGCTAATAAATGCCCCTCTAATGTTGTGCCTAAAGCACTAATGAGGTCCAAATGGCCCAACTCTTCCTTGTAGATGCTTCCAATGGCTTGAAGAAAAGATCAGACAAAACTTACAGACACGCATGTTCCCATTTCTCTTATCTGGCCAACCAATTCTGTTGGCAAGGAAATAAAGCCCTTGGCTGCAGTGCAAGTCTACCAGCATATTTTACTCAATTTTGCCTTCATTAAAAAGAATTTTTCTTGAAGAGTTTTTTGAGAACCTCCCAGTCTATCCATGTTAAAAGAATAGCAGCTGCCTAAGTTGTGCTGTACCCCCTATTCTAAATATGAAATTTGCAATTGTTTCTGTCCCACAGAACCATGCTTTGGATAAATGTATCAAATTCTTGCCTCCTGAAGTTGCAATGTCACATGACTGATTTTTTACACATATTTGGGATCGAGATCATCTGCCTCGTTGATTTGAGCATGGGGATATCTTTTGGTTAGCCCCTTCCTTGCTCTGCAGAATTATCCTCAGGAGAGAAGAAAATATGGTAGCACAGATTCAGGGCTCATACAATGCGGTGACCACACACAAACAATCTTCTACCTGGAACCCCTGCTAACTGCACAGCAACTTTATTTATTCTTTCTCTCCTTGGTCTCTTTTGTTCACTGTTCCAGAAGTTTTTATTTAATTTCTTTTGCCAAGTCTCAGTCAGCTTGGTGTCTGGCAATCCTTCTTCACAATTTATAACCTATAATATGTTATCTTCTTCATTGCTTAATCCCCTTTTCCACATCTGTTAGATTCTCTGCTTACATACTGCTTTTATTGTTGGCTATTTATCTAAGACCACAGCCCCTCCTCTCTAGCCTTCCCTTTGCGATGAAAGCTCCAGATGGAATTTCTTAATGTCAAAAAGATAAAAGATTTGCTCTGTCCATATTTAACTCCCTGTGGCTTTGGAGTGTGCTGGCTGCAGATAGTTCTTTTCCAAATGCCTCCTCTGTTGCCTCCTTGTTTATCTCTCTCTTCCATTCAAATGGTATGTCTTAGAAGGGACAATTACTGATCTCGTCTAACCTACCGTGAGCACATTGTAAGGAACACTTTAGGCTCGGTCCTGGCCAGCTCCCTGAAAGTCCTTGTAGGTTCTTGTGGGTTGAAACAGACTGAAAAAAAGGGATAAAGCCTCTCACTCTCCATTGCTGAGGCCCAAGTATTATTACATGACCAATGCAAAGCCAGTCCACTCCCAGCTGCAGAATCCTCTTGGAGAAGAGGGGGAAGAAAAATGTATATTTCATTCTCATTCCCACTGAACATTCAAGAAAAGCAAAAGCTTTATGTTTGGGGCAGGCAGGATGGAGAGCTGGGAAAATGGGCAAAATCTGAAGAGTTCTATATGCAGAAAGGAGACAAGGACTACTTCAGGGCCGAGAATGAGGAGAAAAATACCTGTAAGTTCATTAAATGATTTTGTGCTTACTCTCTTTTTTTAAAAATGATAGAGTTCTTGCCTGGCAACTTTCCCCTCTTTTCTCAGATGTCTGCAAGAGAATTCAGAAATTCACAACTCTTCTGCATGCATTTGGTTAACTGTAATTCTCGTTCATCAGCTTTCAGTGCCCAACAGTCTGAGAGGGTCAGCACTGGCAACCATCATGTCATTATTTTTATGATCAGCTCTGGACAGCTAGTTCCTCCAGAAACACAGCACTGTGCAGGGACACCTTGAACTACTTGGTGCACAGGTCAGGGCTACACATCTGTCAGGCTTATGCTCCACACTTTGTATGAACATCCAAGCTTTTCATCCAAAGCAATGCCCACATTTAAGACCTATGAGACCTAGCCTATAGAGATATCCATTTTTCTCCACTCTGGCAACTTTAGTAAACCTGTCCCAGCAAATAAAAATTAGTCCTATATTATGGCTTATCTTAACCAGCACAGAGGTCTAAATCCCAGCAAGGATAAAAATAAAACAGGGACAATTAATTTTTTACCACAAAGAACTGAAAAACTAGAGGCAAGAGTCAGCTGCAATTAGCCTCTTCTAGAGATGCAGTTCACAGATTAATTGACTTAATTAGGAAGTCAAGAACCGAAGCAATAATTAAACTGAAATCACCTGAGAAGGCAGCAAGTTCCTTAACCTGAAGACCATTAGTCTTCTCTAAATTGCATCCTCCCTGATTGGATGACCTCTGCAATTAATCAGCATTGATTTCAAATTACTCTTTTAGGTGTAAGCACTGTCTTTTACCTACTGCTGGCTGGTGTGCTGCTACTGGCTAGCTTGGTTCAAAGAGCTGTCAAGCTCCTGTGGAATGAGCAGCTGCAGCTGGAGTGCTTATCCTGCTGGATCTGCTGTGGAAAGCAAAACTAGACCACCACAAATAAGCTGTTCCATGCTGACTCATTTCAAAGGAAAAATCTGTTTTGAAGATGCTGTTGGGGCTTCAGTATTTGTCATCTGGTGACAATTCTCACCTTGGGAAAGAATGCAAAATCTACCAGCTTCCAGCAAGGAGCATTTTAGCCACATCTTGAGGTTAAAATTCAACTTTCACTTTGATGGGCTGTGGTAGGAGAAGAAATAGAATGAGTGATAAGCCTAACTTTCCCTTTCCCCTGCCACAGTCTCCTTCATCACTCCCATTAACTCTTCCACCTTCCACATTGTCTTTGTGCAGGTCAAATGTGTTGGGGGGCTCCCTGTAGACACATGGGCCACCCATGTGTACAGAGTCATTTACAGCCAAATGCTTCCTGAAGTTTGGATGTGAGAATGTACCTCAGAACATGTTGTTACACTAACTGGCTGTACAGCAGCACACACATATGTGGACAGCCAGGACAGAACGGCAACAACCTGTGGGGTAGTAGGGCAGCACAGCCTGGGGATCACAGAAACCCACAACACTGTGGGCTCTGCTCAGACCCAACAGCTGCTGCTGAACTTTTCTGTGCTTTCTTCCAGAAACTCTTTCTCTTCCAACCATTTCTGTGAGTCCCTCGTCGAGGAGCACATTCAGTGCAGGGAGCTCGGTGTGCAGCTGCAGTGTCAGCCGCAGGCTGGGCTCTGGGCAGTGAGAGCCCCAGCAAGAGGCCAGGCACTGGTGCTGACCCTTTGCACAACAGAGGGCACAGGACTGTGGTGCAGCCAGGTGACCGGATAATGAGACAGCAGGAGCTGAGGACTCAGCAGGAAGAGCCAGGACTTTGTCACACACACACAGACTGGGAGAGCATAAAAGTTCAGTGCTTCCTTTGTACTTTTAAGGCTCTGCTAAGGAAAACTCAGGCTCAAGACGGTAAGAAAACCTGGTCTGAGTGTGTGTAGGGGGTGTGTAGGATGTCAAGTCGGGCACCCATCAGTTCAGTGGAGCTGCTTGCTGAGAAGGGGCTTTGGTCCCAGCAGTTAAAGTCTCTGGTGGTGGGAGTGTGCCAGAGTGCCTCCTGAATGGTCACTCAGGAAAGTTTCCTTTACACCCTTTCAGAGGGGAGGTTATTCTGGTATATACCAAGGCTTAAATTACACAGCAAGGGCCTCCTTTAACCAACTTCAATTTCATTTCAGGCACACTGCTTGTACCTGCTGTCCCCACTGCAAAGGACTTCTCTCACCCCTGCTGCTTGTGTGTCCAGTGTTTCACCAAGGTAACAAAATCAGTTTTTGTTCCTGTAACTTGGGGCACCTAAAAGAGAGAGGCTGACATCCCATACATTTGCTAAAGGCTTCAGACTTTTCTTACATAAGCAAAAGGACAAAGATCAGCTCAAGCAAATTCTCTGTTTGCTGCGAGTCAGAGCTATAAGGAGAATGTCCCCTGGGTTACTGTATTACCTAAAACCTTGGCTTTTGCTAGTGCACTCATTACGGTGAGAGGTGCCTGTATGAATACTGATAGTTCGTATGTGTCTGCTGGTTTTAGATAGGACCCTGAACAAACCCCTGGGAGCTCTCACCTCCTGTATTTGCATTTTGATAAACTTCTGCAGGGTGTGGGATGGGAGGTCCTGGAACCAAATGACTGCAGCCCTTTTCTGCTATTTCCTCCTGCAGCTTTATAGCCAACTGCAACCAAAGCATTCACTGATGGCACTGGGATCTGAACGTGCAACTGTGGATCCCTTAAGGTAATCAATGAGTCGGGCTGAGGCATGCCTGTGCATTAGGAAAATCTCTTTGATGGCTGCCAGGAGCTGTTACTCCCAGTCTAGTATTGACATTCATCCCATTCTGGGGCAGCTGCTAGCCCCACCTCCATTACCTTGGTCCAGCTCTGTCCCCCGAAACCGGCCCTCGGGGCGAGAATCCACCACCTGGAACTTTAGGGACGACACGTTCTGTACCATCTCGTCAAAAGTCTTCACCAGGGCCCTGTTTAGCCTGGCCTTAAAGACAGCCGGGGTGGGCTGGGTGACCTCAGCCGTGACAGGGTGCCCCTCCTTCACCCAATTCTTGAAGCCACCATTCAGCACGGAGACCTCCTTGTGCCCAAAGGCCCGGAACATCCACCAGGCGCGGGGGGCGTAGAAGGTGCCCANCAGCCCGACACACGCGAAATGGCGGCGGGAGGCGCGGCCCGAGGGGCGGCACGGAGGCGGCCGTACGGCCGGGACCGGCCCGCTGGGAGCGCTCCCGCCCTCCGGCGGCGGCCGTGGCTGGCGGGCACTGGGGCCCAGCACGGAGGGACGGGGCGAAGCGGCAGCAATCGCGGCCCCGCCGGGCCGGGGGGGCGCGCCGCTGGCGGGNGCTGCAGTGTCAGCCGCAGGCTGGGCTCTGGGCAGTGAGAGCCCCAGCAAGAGGCCAGGCACTGGTGCTGACCCTTTGCACAACAGAGGGCACAGGACTGTGGTGCAGCCAGGTGACCGGATAATGAGACAGCAGGAGCTGAGGACTCAGCAGGAAGAGCCAGGACTTTGTCACACACACACAGACTGGGAGAGCATAAAAGTTCAGTGCTTCCTTTGTACTTTTAAGGCTCTGCTAAGGAAAACTCAGGCTCAAGACGGTAAGAAAACCTGGTCTGAGTGTGTGTAGGGGGTGTGTAGGATGTCAAGTCGGGCACCCATCAGTTCAGTGGAGCTGCTTGCTGAGAAGGGGCTTTGGTCCCAGCAGTTAAAGTCTCTGGTGGTGGGAGTGTGCCAGAGTGCCTCCTGAATGGTCACTCAGGAAAGTTTCCTTTACACCCTTTCAGAGGGGAGGTTATTCTGGTATATACCAAGGCTTAAATTACACAGCAAGGGCCTCCTTTAACCAACTTCAATTTCATTTCAGGCACACTGCTTGTACCTGCTGTCCCCACTGCAAAGGACTTCTCTCACCCCTGCTGCTTGTGTGTCCAGTGTTTCACCAAGGTAACAAAATCAGTTTTTGTTCCTGTAACTTGGGGCACCTAAAAGAGAGAGGCTGACATCCCATACATTTGCTAAAGGCTTCAGACTTTTCTTACATAAGCAAAAGGACAAAGATCAGCTCAAGCAAATTCTCTGTTTGCTGGGAGTCAGAGCTATAAGGAGAATGTCCCCTGGGTTACTGTATTACCTAAAACCTTGGCTTTTGCTAGTGCACTCATTACGGTGAGAGGTGCCTGTATGAATACTGATAGTTCGTATGTGTCTGCTGGTTTTAGATAGGACCCTGAACAAACCCCTGGGAGCTCTCACCTCCTGTATTTGCATTTTGATAAACTTCTGCAGGGTGTGGGATGGGAGGTCCTGGAACCAAATGACTGCAGCCCTTTTCTGCTATTTCCTCCTGCAGCTTTATAGCCAACTGCAACCAAAGCATTCACTGATGGCACTGGGATCTGAACGTGCAACTGTGGATCCCTTAAGGTAATCAATGAGTCGGGCTGAGGCATGCCTGTGCATTAGGAAAATCTCTTTGATGGCTGCCAGGAGCTGTTACTCCCAGTCTAGTATTGACATTCATCCCATTCTGGGGCAGCTGCTAGCCCCACCTCCATTACCTTGGTCCAGCTCTGTCCCCCGAAACCGGCCCTCGGGGCGAGAATCCACCACCTGGAACTTTAGGGACGACACGTTCTGTACCATCTCGTCAAAAGTCTTCACCAGGGCCCTGTTTAGCCTGGCCTTAAAGACAGCCGGGGTGGGCTGGGTGACCTCAGCCGTGACAGGGTGCCCCTCCTTCACCCAATTCTTGAAGCCACCATTCAGCACGGAGACCTCCTTGTGCCCAAAGGCCCGGAACATCCACCAGGCGCGGGGGGCGTAGAAGGTGCCCACCTCGTCCCCGTCGTACACCACCACGTGGGTGTCATTGCTGACCCCCAGCCCGCCCACGTAGTCGGCGAACTGGGACTCGCTGGGCAGCATGAAGTCGTAGGGGGAAGACTTGTCCCGGCACTCCTCGATGTCGAAGAACGACGCACCGGGGATGTGCCTCTCCTTGAACTCCTGCCGGGCGTTTCGCTCCTTGGGGGGATACCAGGAGGCGTCCAGCAC
>VXBI01011679.1:2037930-2107029 GCA_013397375.1 Toxostoma redivivum
AGGGGCCCGGCTGCAGGTGTGCTCTGGGGCGGGCAGAGGCGTGGAGCCGTGCCTCACCGCCGAGCACTTCGTCCTTGAGGCTGCCCCGCTCCGCTCTGGCTGCTGTCAGTGCTGGCTGGGGTCCCTGGATGGGGCCGGAGGAGCGGCGAGGGGCCGGGCGCAGGGCAGGACTGCCGTGGCTGTCCCGCTCGGGGCGTTGCTTGGGATGAGCTCTGGGAAACTGCTTTCAGGGCTGGAACATTTCAAGCCCTTCATTGTAGGCTTAGCTAGCACCTCAGTGCAGACACGGGGCCCAAAATGCATCTTTGTCCAGTTGCTTTTTGAAAAGCTGTTCTCTAATTTGTGACTCTCTACCTTCTGCAGTCAGGTGGACTCAGGCAGAATCCTGAAATTAGCTAATCTCAGTCAGGACTCGGGGGCGATGTCGCAACAACTCCTCTACCGAGCTCTGGTGTCTGCGAAATGGCTTTCAGAAGCCATCAAGTCCCAGCAAACTGGCCTGGCCTTGAGAATCGTGGATGCATCCTGGTATTTGCCGAAGATGAAGCGTGATCCGAAGCGGGAGTTTGAGGAGCGCCACATCCCTGGTGCCGTTTTCTTCGACATTGACCAGTGCAGTGACCGAACCTCGCCTTACGATCACATGCTGCCCAAGGCCAATGACTTTGCCGAGTATGTGGGGAAGCTGGGTGTGAGGAATGATTCCCATGTTGTGGTGTATGATGGCAGTGACCAAGGTCTCTTCTCAGCACCCCGGGTATGGTGGATGTTCCGAGTCTTTGGACACGAAGCTGTCTCCCTTCTGGATGGTGGCTTGAAGAACTGGCAGCGAGAGGGGAATGCAGTTAGCTCTGGGAAAACCCAGGTAGCTCCAGCTGAGTTCCATGCCTCCTTGGACAAGTCCCTGGTGAAAACATATGAGGATGTCTTAGATAACTTGGATTCCCATCGCTTCCAGCTAGTGGATGCCCGCGCTGCAGGACGGTTCCAGGGAGTAGAGCCAGAGCCCCGAGATGGTAATGTGCCTTCTGAGACAGTGGCATTATAAAGAGGGGCTTAATTTAAGGTGTCCATTACTTTGACTCCTGTAGAGGTAATGCTAGGAAATAATTGCTGTCTTTTATGGGATGGGACTTCAGGCAGTGTGTCCACCTTTTCCTGTCCTCCTTTCCTTTTGACTAGCAAGTGCTATTCTTTGAAAATTCAGCAGTGGGGAACCCATGTATCTTTTTTCCTCATGAGGGACTGGGTTGAGGAACATAGCTTTCAATACACCCAAAAGATTCTCATTGGTCTCTTCAAGTACTGGTGCTACTCTTCCCCTCAGAATGGCCTGTGGAGGTGCTTCATCAGTGTGGGTTACTCTGATGGGGAGAAAGATGTAGAGGGAGCTAGGGGAAAGAATGGAACTTGACAGGGTTGTGCCCATATGGTAACATGAAGGTTACACATAGAGCCATTCTTCCTGAGTAATCAGTAATCTAGTAAAGCAAAATGTAACAAAAATAAATGTACTTGTTTTAACAAAATATGCTAAGCAATAAATATTCCTCTCAGTGAAACAGAAGAGGTTTTGCAGTAGGCTTGTCCCAGACAATAGAGGTTAATTCCTATTTGTACTGTTTTTTCCCTAGGAATTGAGCCTGGTCATGTCCCTGGGTCGACGAGCATCCCCTTCACCGATTTCCTCACAGAGTCTGGCTTAGAGAAGACCCCTGAACAGATCCGCACTCTGTTCCACGAGAAGAAGGTGGACCTCTTAAAGCCAGTGGTAGCCACATGTGGCTCTGGGGTCACTGCCTGCCACGTGGCTCTGGGGGCCTACCTCTGTGGCAAGCCAGATGTCGCAGTGTATGACGGGGCCTGGGTGGAATGGTACATGCGGGCACAGCCTGAAAATATTATTTCTGAGGGAAAGGGGAAAACTGTGTAATAAGCTGCCTTGTTTCCCAGCTGTGCACATAGCTTGCCTTGAAACAGGATCTGAAAAAAATGGGTTTAGCATTCATGGTTAAATATCTTGAGATGAAGGCGTTGAATAACAATTTTGCCCACATGGTGCTTTGGCACTTTCTCCTTACCGTGCTGCTTAGGAGGATGAAGATGACAGCAGTTCTGGGCAGCCAGCTCTAGGTGACCCTGCTTGAGCAGATAGGGTGGAACAAGGTCACTTCCAACCTCAGCCATTCTGTGACCATTTCACCATACCAGATGGACGGCAGAGAGTGCTGCTGCCAGCATGGGGAATTAATTAAGCCAAGCTCCTGACTCAAAACATTCACTCATGTTCATTCACGAGGTGGTCATACTTATATAATTGTGCCTCATAATCCTGCTCTCTGCCTCTGTTCCACCCATGCATGTTATGGCCATTTTGAGTGCAAAATTTTGTGGAAAGAGATGGCTGTTAAAGGAGCAAATATGGCATTCAGGTTGGCACTTAGGCTAGAGACTTGATTTGTATTTCTTCTTGTACTTGGATTCTAACTACAACGTGTACTAAGCCAGCCTTGTAGCCTTATGGTCCAAAATCCCCCTTGAGAAAAAGAAAAGATTTTGGGATTTAAACAGTGTAAATAAACATGTTTCAAGGTCTTTTTGCTGAATGGAATTTGCGTGAGTGTTGCTTGGGTGAATTCTTTTCAGGAATTCTGTTTTTATGGAATAATTTTGTCCACAGTGAGATTCAAATGAGGTATTTCCTTCTCTCTGTGAGTAGAACCACACCTTTTATCTCCAACAAGCTCTTTGACCCAGGAAGGGCAATGGTATGCCTCTCTCGAGTCTCTGCACCATCTTCCTGCTTTCCGCCCTTGTCCATTTGCTTTTTTACCTTAAAGTCCACAGTTGTCAGTTACAGCTCTGTTCTTGAAATGTTGGATGCCAGCTTACATAGTGGAAAATGGACTGCATGGGTATTTTCATTCTTACTGTGTAGCCTTCCCCTAAAAACTTAGCAGAACTGAGACCTACAAAGTAATAGCCCACACTGGTACCTGTCTTTCCACAAGACATTTTTCTTTTATGTCTAAAAGTTGAAAGCACACCAGGTGTTCTGGATAATGTTCAAGAATTCTCTGGGATTTTCTCCTCTACAAAAAACACCCAAAACTAAACAAAAAACCCCACAGAAACCTCCCACAAAAACAAACAAACAAACAAAAAACCAAAACCAACCAAAAAAACCCCAAAAGGAATAAAACAAACAAACAAACAAAAAAATCCAAAACCAAACCAATACAAAAAACCTGCATCTCTTCTGGCCTACTGATAACTTAAAAGTTAATGAGGCAGTTTCTTCTCTTGGGCTTGCAGCAACAGGAGCAACAGGTACCTGTGGACATCTATGGATGATGGGGTTGCCCTTTCTAGGGAATGGAGTGGAGCTTACTGTCACAGGTTTGACTGTAAGGACAAGATTCTTCCCTATTGCTGAGTGTTTATTCTTTGCATTTCCTTTTACCTCTTTTGGCTGCTTATGATTATGTGGCCAGATGAGTGCTTTGCCTGCTCCGTTTCTTCAGGAAAATTTAGTTATTAGGAAAATTGATGTATTCTTTCAGACTTATTTGCAATAGATGCAGGGAGCTGGCTCTTGTGCATCCTTCCAGGATTTTTTTGGTACACATTAAGCACTGTGTTTCTTTTTTGCCACTGACCCAGTAGTCCTTGGGGTCAGTGGGAATCTCTCCATTTCCTCTTGAGACTGAGATGCTTTTCTCTGTCTTGTGTGTGGCACAGCCCAGACATCCACCTGGAGGTTGAAATCATCCCTCTCCCCTTGCTCTAAATTTCACCCCTGTGGCTCCATGATGACATCTAGCAGGGCCCTTCCCCCTCTCTGGTATTTGTGCCAAGCTTGGCAAAACTCAACTGCCCTTTTAGGGATGAATTTTCTGCTACAAAATCTCAGTGATTCTTCCCAGCTTTTGGCAAATCTTTTCCCAGATGCTTAACTTTGCCTTGATTTCTCCACAGAGGAGAAACTGAGATCTTCGTTCCCACAGTAAGATACTTTGTTTTTCTGGGGTATTCCCTCTTATGTCATGTATCAAAAATCTATCCAAGAGTGTCTTCTGTTGTTACCCCTTTTGTAGTTGAGATCTGTTCTGGTTGTGCTGGCAAAACACTGAGGAGGTTGGGAAGACTGAGACAATGTTTTCAAAGCTTGGAGATGCAAAACCCTATTTTGAGCTATAACAGATGCTACTGGACATATGGAACAGCTGAAGGGACTTACACCAGGACTATAAATGTTCTGCAGATCTTTATGTCCCTTACTCAGTAGGTGGGTTTCCTATAGAAACTGAAAGCTGGGGAGAAGTGGGTATAATGCAAATCACTAATGTTCATGACTTTCCTGTGGAAAATTTGCCACAGGGATTTGGGAATAACATATCTTTGGTGGCATAAGGCTTATGGTAGCCAAAAAGGTAGTCTAAACAACAGCCCTGATGTAGGAGGAAAGTCACATTGACCTGTGGCTAACTTGAGACTAGGTGTTTTTACAGCTCTCTATATAACTTTGAGAATCCTAGGCCAGCATGTAAATTCTTTATTAGTTTATTGGCATATTTTACTATGTGTGATACTTTTGTCTTGAAGGTTTGGATTCTGTGAAAACAGTCTCGTCTAGTCAAAAGTAATCCTATGGTCCCCTCTTCTTCACTTGTCTTCTTTGTCACCTGCTTCCTCTTCCTTCCATACTGCTCCCTAGCAGTCAGGTTGCACTATTTCACACTTCATTTCCCAGCAACCTTTTTGTTCCTCTGCCAATTTATCCAAATTCTAAAGCAGCCCTTCTATCAGCATCACTGGCCCAAGCACTGCATGAACCATGATAATTGGTATTTGCAGGGACATTTAATATTCCACCCATCTCTCCTGGTCTCAGCTTACAACCAGGTGCTACACAACTGTTTTATGTCCTTCTCCCAGCAGTCTTCCGGCAAGGTGCTGTGTGATGCATGTCCACACACAGGCTTTGCACACTGCTTTGAATGCAGACCTCATGCAGCACAAGCAGCTGGAGGAAGATTAGCTTGCCTGTATGCCATGGGGCCTTTCTCTTCATGCTCCTATATGCCTGGCTCAGCTGGCAGTCAAGCTGGACTCTATTACTCAACTGTGTCCACTCCCAAGTCCAGTGTAGGGAATTATATTTGCCCAATTCACTATTGGCTTACTGGCAAAATGTCGGAGCATCACTTGTATTCCCCTCTCCACTTCCTACAGAAAAGAGTGGCACTGGTCCTACATGGACATGCCAACTAATTCTTCCTGGTGTCTTCTCTGGTGCCTCCTGCCATGTAATCCCCAATATATGTTCCCAGCCTGTCAGAGTGGTGACACTGTCTGTGCCAACACATGGGGATCCCTGCTCCCACTGTTCCACAGTGCAACAGTTCCATAAGAGCAGCTCTACAACACCAGAGATGCATCGTATGCCACGTACCAACTGCAGAGCTCTGCAGTGTGTGTAGCCTTCTGCAGGATTGCATTTCAGGCCTGACTGCTGAACCAAGACACCCCCTGCTCTGCTCTCCTCAGTTCTTGTTCAGCCCGGTATCCAGTGGCTGTCGAGTTTTTCCTGGTCCTAGTCCATCTGTGCAATGGTCCCCGTGATTTCACTGGGGTTTCTGCAAGGCTGTATGGTCTTATACCATCACACAGCCCCGTGTAAGCTCTTACTTGCTCTTCCCTCTATTTCTGTGCATGTATTTCATATAGCATTATCATAAAGGCAGGAGGAATAAGTGAGAGAATCATAAAACATTAAGGCTGGGAAAGAACTGATGTCATCAAGTCCAGCCTTTGACTAAACATCACCAATTGTTTAAACTTGCCTCTCCTGTGTCCTATTGCTTGATTTTAGGGGACCTTAAAAAGGGCACATTAATTGCATCTCAGAACTACATCTGGTGATAGTGTGCAATCAAGTCTGCATTTAGCCCATGCTGCCAAGTCATCAGAACATTTCAGTTGGCAACTCACCCCACACTGGCTTCATCCTAAAGAGGATTTTCACATACTGTGGGAAAATCCCTGGCCTGGTGCATTTTCAAGGATTTTTTTGCTGTATGTTGCAGAAAAAAAAAAAGGCTCTGATATTGGAAGTGGTGTTCCTTGACATCTTTCCTTATTCACAATATACCTCTTTAGATTTAGCAATTTACTTTTTTACCCCATGGCCCTGGGGTGAGCAAGACTTGAGGTTCCAGTCACAAGTGGAGACTAATATTGATGGAAGAAAGTATGCCTTGAATATAGACCATCCTGGACTCGTGAGCAGCATTGTTAGGAGTGAGGTAGGAAAATAAGGTGTTGAGAACGAGATGAACCATAAAAAGGAGAAAGAGGCTGAGGGACTGTGAGAGGAGGAAAAATAGAGGGTCAACCCTTGATAAAAGAGGGAAAAAACTGAAGGCAGATTTCTTGGAGGGGGAGATAAGAGGCTATAGGCTGCCATCCAACTGCTGCATTCATATCAGAGAGCCACAGTCTTCACCCCAGTTCTGTGCTGGAGCTGCAGCTAGTACAGAAAGGGTCCTGCAGTCCTCACACACCAGAGTGCAGGGCAGAGGTCTCCAGTTTGCTGTGGTTTGACTCAGAGCCAGAATTAGGAGGACAGCAATCTGACAGCCCAGAGCTGTGTTGCACTGTGTGATGCTTCAGCCTGGGTCAGTGTTGTCTGAGCATCTTTGATGCATGTTACTGCTCAGTGGAGACTGGTCCCAGGGCTGGGCAGTAATTTTGGCCAGAACCTGCTCCATATAGGTAGACAAAAGTATTTTTTCATGCTCTGTTAATGGTCACTCTTTTGCTGGTTCAAAATTATTTGAATTTACCCCCTGGAGCAGCTGAATTGTTCCTGAACTTAAATTAGCTGAAGGTCAGCAATCTTGAAACCTCTTCCGTGTTACCCTCTCTTCCTCTCCTCCCCTTGGCACTCCTCCACAGAAGGAGCGAAGTACACATACCTTCATTGTGAAGGAAATCCTGGGTGATTTGGAGGAAGGGCAAAGCTGCCTTCTTCTGTAGTGATAAAGGGAGTGGTTTGCAAGTAAAAGAAGAAGGAAAGACGAGAAGAAAAGGAATGTAAGAGTAAAACATAATGTTTCTTTATACCCAGCCTCTTCACTCAATAATCCCGCACCTCAAAAGGCACTAAGATCTAAATGCAAAAAAAAAGAAAGTGTTGTGTGTCTCTGCAGTTGCCCCATCAAAGAAGAGCCAGGAAGTTGTTTGGGTGGAGGAAGGTTTTGAACCACAAGGGGGTGAAACGCCAGCCTTTCCATTCTTAATGTGCTTGAGCTGCTGTTGAGTGCAGCTGTGCTTCGGTGGGAGTGGGAAAAGCAGAGCTGCTTGAGAGAGCTTGTTCAGGTTGTGTCCGTGCCAAGGAGTGTATTTGAACAGAGTCCCCTGGGACATGAACTGCTGAGCACCAGGCTCGGCCTGGCAGGAGCAAGTGGCAGAGGCAGGACTAGATTACATTACACAGGATTGGCACATCAGCTTCGGCGGGTGATACGTGCCTGGGGCAGAGGTAAAACTCCACACAGAGATGAGTTACAGTCTGAGCTCTCTGTTGCCCAGACACAAATAGGGATGGCAGGAGCCTAGGGAAAGGACGCTGGGTGGTTCGCTCTCGTAGAGCAGCACGGGGGCGGGGGGGTGGGGTGGTGTTTGCTGAGTCAGCAACTCCTCTAAGCCGGAAGGGAAATTATTCCTGTCCCCTGCCAGCACTTCATGCGGATCCAGGTTACAGTTCCCAGAACTGTCCCTACATATGTTAGCAAGAAGGCAACAGTCTGCGTATTTTGCTGCAAGAAAGTATGTAAACTGATGCGGCACTGAGCGGTGAGCCTGGGCTAATGGATGTCCAGAAGGAAATGCTGTGAAGTGCAGAGCTGAGGGGCTTAATCTGCCGACTGCCAGGGAGCAGGCTGTGCTTCCTGTCTCCGAGAAAGCTTGCAGACAAGCCCCAGGACTGGAAGGCAGGCAGAGTACCAGCCGCAGGGCTGGGGTCATGTGGTGCAGTGCCCTTCGTTACAGCATCCTCATTGCAGGAACAGCGGGCTGGGAAAACTACAGTTCCCATCACCCTTTTGTGCACGTCCCTGCGAAACTACAGTTCCCAGAACCTTTTAATGAGCCAGACAGGATGTCTATGGAAATAAATGCCGACGATTTTTGCATAACACCCTGCACCTCCGGAGTGCTGACTGGCCCATGGTCTGTGAAAACAGGAACAGGGGAAAAGCCAGGAAGTGTCAGCGCTGTGGAACTGTGGCTTCCCCACCCCAATAGCCGCAGTGATACCCTTCAGCACCGAGCAACCTTCCTCCTCTCAGGACTCCCTTGGTAGTCACAGGGAAGATCCTGGCCCTCAGGAAACACGGCTGCTGCGGAAGGAGAGGCGGATAAACTACAGATCCCGGCATTCTCCGACAGGCAGCACCTGCGGCAGTCCCTGCACGCCGTGGGGGAGGTGGGGGTGAGGATGAGGATGGAGGGCAGGGAGGAGATGCAGGGCGCCGTGGGGCTACGCTGCACCTGGGACATCCCGCCACCCGCTGGTACCCAGGCCAAGTGGGTGAGGCTCAATGTAGGGGGCACCGTCTTCCTCACCACCAGACAGACCCTGTGTCGGGAGCAGAAATCTTTCCTGTGTCGCTTGTGCCAGGGCGAGGAGCTGCAGTCGGACCGGGTAAGGCAGCTGGGTTGCCTCCCACACCTTGCCCCATCGAGCATGGGGAGGGCTGGAGGGATGCAGGGATGGAGCCAGACAAACCTCGGCAGCTGCAGGAACAACTGAGTTAGAAGTGCCTGCCTCTTTCCCCCCTCTCCTGGGAAGCATTTCCTCATACCAGATTCCACCTTGTTGAAGCCTGGCACTCACATTTCTCTGGGAGCTGGGGAGAAGAGAGGCCATCTCCCCTCTGCTCCTGCTCCTCTTCCTCTTTGTCACCCCACATCCTGGGTCTGCTTCCCAGCTGTCTGCCTGACTCAGCCTTGTTCCTGTAAGGGGATCTCTGCTTTCTCACACCAGGCCTGGATGCACAATTGCACAGAGAGACTGAGGCCTATTTTGTGGGCTTTTTCAGCTAGATTGGTTCATGCTGAGGTCGGCATGCTGAGCAGACCAATACAGGAGTTAAAATCTAAACTGGACTGACTTGGCTAGGGACTCTCAGGACCCATGGTTTCCAAAGAATCTTAGAAATAGTGGACATTTTTGCTTAGGTTTTTTGTTGTTGTTGTTGTTGTTTTTGGTTTTTTTGTTTGTTTGTTTGTTTGTTTTTTTGTATTCTAGGCCATTTGAGGCTTGGTTACAAGATTTCCTTGATTTTTTTCTCCTTGTAATCTATCTCTGTTGCTAGGATGAAACTGGTGCATACCTAATAGATCGGGACCCCACTTACTTTGGACCGATTCTAAATTTCCTCCGTCATGGAAAGCTGGTCCTGGATAAAGATATGGCTGAAGAGGGTGAGTTATGGAGCTCAGAAAAATCCCACTTATGATAGTCAGGAAAAAACCTCCGTCAACCTTGTTGCCTCTTGTTCTCCTTTTGGATGTTGATGTGGGGGGATTTCAGAGAGCTATGCAGGCAGGGGTTTGTAGTGGGTGAGGAAAATGTCTTTGCAGGTGTTGTGGCATCACAACTGTCCAGCAGAGATGGCACCAAGACAAAAGTAGGCAGGATCTCAGAGCCTCAATAAGCCATTTTTTACTAGTTCCTGATCTACTTTTAACCAGGCTCTGTGACTGAGTTTGCTATTAATGTCTGTTTCTAATTAGGAATGAAAGCCCAGTAGACCAAACAAAACTGAGCTCATCTCTTCTACTGACTGTAATAAAGACCATCATTAATCAGTGATATGCACTGTATGCTGCTTGTGCTCTCATGGGTTGTGGACTGCAGAAATTCCAGTGGAGCAAGTTAGTCAAACCAATCCCTCAGTTGAGGTTGACAGTGGGTCCAATAGGATGACTTGGTGACATTACAGTGTTACCAACCAGCAGTCCACAGTGCCTTGCTAATTTTTTTGATGCTAAGGTCTAATAAGAAGCCAATTCCAAATACAGGCTGTGTTGTCCAGCCCTTGCCAAGCACAGTTTCTGCATGGTCATTTGTCTTCTTGCCTTTCTTACACATTTTTACCTAAAGCAAGGGAAGTTTTCTTCAGAATAGTTTATTAGTTATAGTTCCAAAAATATACCCAACGAATGGTACAAGATTGTAATAAGCACAATTTTGAGGTGTTTACTACATGGCATTTCTTGTAATCCTGAGATTAGACAGAGTTCATCAGCAGGTTTTAATATCAAATTGAAGTATAAACAGGACTCCAGTTCATTTGCATTGTCTTTTTTTTCCTGCTGCAAACATTCAGGCTGGTGTAAAACTAACCTGTAGACAATTCACTGCTGAATGAGAGACACAGAAGTGTCTTAGTGTGTCAGGTAGTGAAGGATCTCCCCATCTATATTTTCTTTGTACTGCCCTGGGGATATGTGAGTATTGGCTTCCAGCCACCTTTCCCTCTCTGACTCTCTGAGAACCACCTCCCTTTTCCTGAAGGCCTGTTAGCAAACAGGTGAGTCTCAGGAGAGGTGATGGATGCAGACACCATAGAGAAAAAAAAAACTAAAACATTCCTCTTTACCTGTTTTGAGTTGAATCACAGGGAAGAGAGCCAAAGATCATATAAAGTCATATGGGGCTGCAACTCCAAATGGCCCTGGAGGTAAGTTAGGCTTTTCTAGCTCTTTTGGTGACTTGTCAGAACTGCAAGTTGTGATTCTCTGCCTTAATAAGAGGCCTGAGCAAGGTCAATGGCAAGTGGTCATTGAGAGAGACTGGAACCTACAGCTGTTCTCCTTGGCCAGGCATCTGGGAAAGATATTAGCAGTCATCTCAGCACAAGCCTTCTCTGGCAGTGCCTGTTTCTGTAGAAGCAGGCAGCATAAGGAAGTTGGGGTGAGCATTAGAAACAAGATGCAGAGAGCCAAGTTTCAATTCTCTGCAGCAAGATTTTCAAACCTCTTAAAAAGACAGTAATAGAATTTTGTCCCTAGGGACCTTGTGAAGCTCAGAATTGATCTTTTGCAAGTCAAAAAATAAAGATGGGCTGCTATCTTTCTGTCTTTGTGGTCCTTCTGTCTGTCTTTCTCAGGGATCCTTGAAGAAGCTGAGTTCTATAACATTGGTCCTTTGATCCGAATAATCAAAGATCGAATGGAAGAGAAGGACTACACAGTAACACAGGTATGGCAAGCTAGAGTGGGGTGGGGAAAGCAGGGGGTGTAAAAAGGGAGACAGATGAGTCTAGAGTGGGAGAAGACTCAAGAGAAGCAGCAAGAAACGGAAAGAAGCAACTAATTAAAGATTATATGCTAATCCCTATGTAGCAAAATCTTGCAGGGGACAAGCTACCACCAATTTAGTTACAATTAACAAGTTGCAGTCTTGCTTTGCATCCCAGAAGTAATGTTGGATGTAGCCCCTGAAACTAAGTGAGCTCCTCTAGCTTTTGGAAGAAGGCAGGTGGTTGCTATGGAATATAGAGGAATATTTGTGAGGAGAGAAAAGGTGCCATGAAGAGGAGGACTGGTGTGGGGAGTCCTGGGAGTGTAATCATAATGAAGAGCATGGTAATACCTGTGGAGAAACCTGGAGGAAATAGGTGAAGAGACGGATATGAAAGAGTTAAATGGAGAAAATGGATCAATCCTGTGGCACAATCACACCCTGTCTTGGCAGCAACCTTTGAAAATCTTTCCTAGAGGGAGGATTATCTGCTATCTCACCTTTCATCTTGTCTGTCTCACGTTGTAAGCCCCTAATAGCATGGTCACTTTGTGCTGCAAAGCCCCATCAGCATTTGTTACATTTGCAAAAATGATTTTGAAATGACAAATGCAAACTCCCCATCAAAAGAGGGCAATATCTTCTGGGGTCAATGCAGGAAGCACTGAGCTCAGTTGCTGCTCTCCAGAAGAGGTACTGTTTTTGCCTCCAATGATAGCACAGGAGAAAGCTGGATTGTGATTTCCACTCCCCTTTCACCTGAGACATGGGGAAGGGGACAGGTCTGTCCAGGAGGGGTATTACCACTTCATTCTGCACGAGGGGAACAGCTTTTAACATCTGACTGTTGTCAGTGTGCTCTGCAATTTTGCTCTCAGGTGCCTCCTAAGCATGTCTACCGTGTGCTGCAGTGCCAGGAAGAGGAGCTCACTCAGATGGTTTCTACTATGTCAGATGGATGGCGCTTTGAGCAGGTATGGATAAGGCAGAGCAGGAGGGGAAGGAGTTGTGTTTTGGGGAAAATATTGTGGATACCATACAGTTGCCAGGCAAGGCTCCATCCCACTCTGAGAATACTGGGTTAGTCATTGATTGAGCCATCATGCTGGCTCTTTCTTGCTCCTTTCTAGAGGTTTAGAGGATACTGTGTGAGGCCAGTCTGTTTTGCATCCTGGCCAACTTCTTTCCTGGTGCTCTGTGTTGTCTCCTCAGCTTAGTTATGAGACCTTTCCACTGGGATTATGGATTGGACTCAGTGTTGCATGGTGGGCTTTCTGCCTTGCTCCCCAAGTGGAGTGGGTGTTTTCAGGAATATGTGCTTGTAATTCTTGCTCTCATCTTTTCTAGCTTGTGAACATTGGCTCATCCTATAATTATGGGAATGAGGATCAGACAGAATTCCTGTGTGTGGTCTCCAAGGAGTTGTACAACTCCCCCAATGGCCTGAGCTCTGAGCCCAGCCACAAAGCCAAGGTGAGATTAACTTTGCTATGGCCCTGCTCCCATTGCCTATGAGATCCTTTGCTCTTTGCTCCTTCTCTCTTTTCTCTCTCCTTTGCAACAGTGGGGCATCTCAGTGGTGAAATACAGGGGCCTGTCCTGGTGTTCAGCACCGTGGCATTACACCTATTGCCAAAAGGAGGAGTGTGTGTGTTGGAGGGGTGGTGTGTGGCTGTGTGTGGCAAACGGCTTTAGCAAGTCACCCTGGCATCTCTCATGCTACTCTAACATCCCCCTCATGCCTCCTCATGCCCATTCTGTGTGTGTCACTGCCTACAGGGCTATAGTTCCCTGAAGATTTTGCAGCATTCTCTTTCCTTTTTCTGAGTCTCAGCCTCAGGGGCAGATATCTCCTGCTCCCCTTTTGAGGGAAGGACAGAAACCTGTGTCAGTGCGTGACGTCTTGTAGACACACAGGATACAGGAAGGAACACTAGCAACTGAAGGCAGTTGTTGAAGGTGGGGTCACAGCACTTGTAAATGGATTAGATACCCTGATGTGATACTCCAGAGAAAAATAAGCCTCTCTGTTCCCTGACCTAGAACTGTCTTGGCCATGGGGAAAGGTCCCTTTTTATTCCAGTGTTATGACAATTGCTTTGTTCCATTGTGTGTCAGAAAGAACTGCCATGGCTCATCTTGCAAGTATCTCCACTCTTTCTTCCTTTTGTCCCACATGCTGGGCTACAGAACACAGAGGAGGACCTGGAGGAGGAAGAGCAGGAGGTGGAGGAGGAGGCAGAGGCAGAAGCAGAAGCAGAGGAGAAAGGTGCAGCAAATCCCTGAGGAAAATGATAAAAATAACCCCCCAGACATAGACTCGTCCACCTTTCTGGTGAGAGCTCACAGCTAGCAGCAGGGAAGGACTAGAACAGGTGTGGGGTGTGGGGGCTATCGTCTCCAGGAGTTGGAGTCTCTCTGGAGATAAAGTTGATAGGGGAGAGCTGTTACCATGGCTGCTGCTTTGTATTCTAAACTGTTTGGTTTATCTACGGTTTTATTTTTATTTGCAGACTGTCCATCTATTCGGGATTGTGCTAAACTCTCTTCCTACGGACCCTCCCTCCTGCTCCCTTCCGTGTCCATCCCAGCACTGTCATCTACCTCCCACATTGCCCCACTCGCCAGCCTCCAGCATCTTTCCCTCTGCTCTCTTTGTCCCCCAGGGCTCAGAGTGGTCTCTGCCCAGGGCTCTGTCTCTCTCTGCTCCTCACTTTTCCTCCTCTGCAGGTATGTTACCTGTCTGCACTCCCAGCTCCTGCCAGCCTGAGCTCTGCATGAGTGACTCACTTCCCTCTTGTGGGTATGGCCCTGGTTTGTAGAGCTTGGGGAGGGGAAGGAGGGAGGTGTGAGATTGACTCATCCCTAAGGTGGCTTTACATATTCTTGTCCTATGTGTGCCTTTACCTGCCAAGCAGATCCTATGGCTGTGGACCAGAGGCTCTGGCAGCAGAAAGGAGAGTGCAGCTGGGAGAGGGGTGGAAATGAATGCAAAGCAGGCAGGGGTGGTTCGGAGAAGGGGTGGAATTTTGCCACGTGTCTGCATGACACGCATGCCAGATCACTTCTCCAGACTGCCATCCGCAGCTCCTTTGCCTGCCAGCCTGGGCAGTTTGCAGAAGGCAGCCTGTTATTTTTCCTTCCTTGCTCTCACTTCCCTGGCCTTTTCCCCCACTAGCTCTGCCAGGGTGAGAGCGCGGTGGGAAAGGTGGCAAAGGCAGAGCAGAAGCAGCTGGTCTCCATTGCAGATGTTCTCACAGCTGTGTGCAAAATGAGCCTCTCTGCTCTGCCTCCTGCTTAGGAAGGCTGGCTGGCTGATATGCGTGGGGCTGGGTATGGAAAGTGTTAGAAAGAGGATTCCTCTCCATACTGCAAAACTGTGAGGCTCTTGTTAAACTGGAGATGTTCAGTGTCAATCTCCAGCAGTCCTGATGGAGGGCACTTGTTAGCTGGCTGGCATTTCTCTCTCCCTCTGTTTGGAAGCCTCCTTGTCTACTGCTGTGGGACCCGAGTCTTATTATCTTAAGACTCGGTGTATGTTAACCACATGGAATTTTTCTTCCTGCTATTCTATTTTCCCACCCTCATTTCTTTTTCTTCTGTTTGTGTTTCCTCTGTCATTTCCTTTTTTCTGTTTGTCACTCTCCCCTCCATGCTCAGTTGCTTTTTTTTTCCTATTATTGATTGTATTTCTCTTTCTCTCTCCTTCTCCAGCTGTTACAAGCCAGAGATCTGAGGATGTGATCTGAACACACCACTCCAGCCTTTTCATTTCTTGTTTATATCTTTATTTTTGTACTGCAGTGTATGGCAGCCCACAATGACGCCCCCAGCCCCCTTTACTCTTCACATGCAGCCATTTTTTTTTTTTACAAACTCACCTCAGAGGCCTGAGCTTCCAGCCCTAGAGGAGGGCAGATGCTCTATGGAGCCCCTGAGCTGCTGTAGGAGCGGGAGCCCACGGCCCCCTCCTATGCCTGACAGTCTGGCTTTCTGTAATGTCACAGTGGCCCCTGGTGGGGACATCAGCGATCAGCCACTGCAGCCTGCGGTCCCTTCCTGAGCACCCTGGACGCAAATGAGGACCGAGGTGGTGGCAGCTGCGGAAGGACCAGCCCTTGCCCTTTCACTGTTGCAGGCAACTGGTGTGGGCTTGTGGCCTGGGGACAAATGCAGAGCCAATGTCCTTTTCTGGGCCACCCGTATCGCTCAGAGGTGTCCCTGTGCTGGGTATCACATTCCTTGGTGCCTCCTTCCCTGTCCCCCAAAGCAGCTCTGTGCCAGCAGTGTGAAAAGGAGAATGGTGTGCTGCCTGGGTATCAGGAATATGCTGGTACCCGATGTTGTGTCAGGCAGAACTGAGCAGATCCCAGTTTTGGGGAGTGGGGTGTTTGCTTCACTGCTGTGTCTGAAGAATCCTGAATAAAATTCTGTTCCTCCTTGCCGCCTCTCATTTCAAGTGGCAAGAATTCATTCCTGCTCTAAGGGGGTGGGAGTTGGAGAAAAGGAGTTTGGATTCATCACCTGGAGCCACCAGAAGATGCTTGTGCTGTGCCTGTCTTCTGGGGACTGGAGGTGCTTCCCACTGTGCCTGTGCTGCATCCCCACTGCAGGCAGCTGGGCTAGAGGGCAGGTTTGCTTATTGGTGTCTGCACCTCTAAATCATAACAATAAGTGAGGACCACCTGTCTAGCAAATGTATCGACCCCAGGGACATCTGGGGTGGGGGGTTGGAAGGGTTGTGGAAACTTTTGCCAGTTGCCAGTGCCAGCAGTGGAGCTTGGCCAAAAGCATACAAACCTCAAGATAATTTTTAGCAGAGTGAGGAAAACTAGAGCCAAAAAAATCCTTAAATTAATTTTATTTCTAATTCCAGAGAGTGGCCAATTATGTACACACACACACACACACACACACACACACATACATGTATATCTTTAGTTAAAAAAACCAAACCCACAGCAAGTTGCAGTTTAAGCCCTGTGCCCTGAAGCCTTCTCTTTCACCTCCTGGATTACCTGAGATAGGAGATGGAAGAGGTTGAGGCACTCTGATGTTAAAGGTATTTAGAAGGGCTGAGGGAAGGGGATGGGAGTCTGCTCCAGCATTTTTACTGGGGGAAGTGCAGCAGTGGAGGCTGGGTGCTGCTCCAGCGGGAGGCAGGACACGTGCCTGAGGGTGCGATGCTGGACTCATGCCTGGGAGTCAGTGAGACGTGAAGAGTTGCTTGGCTGAGCTGAACAGCACACTGAACAGCACACACCAGCTAAGAAAAGAAGCAATTAGGGAGATGGAAGAGGAGGAGTGATGGGAGGGGAAGGGGGATGAAGGATAAGCAGCAGGAAGGAAGAGGGAGGCAGATTGATTTCACAGTTACTGGAATCTCTAACTACATCAGTCACATTTTCTTTCAGCAAATGTTCCAGCATAAGACTGTGGCTGAATCACATGGTTCATGGAAAGTTCAACTCCCCTTATCCCTCTTCTCAGAAACCATCTTGGGACTATTGCTGTCATTGCCCCCAAGTCCCCCACCTGCCACCCTTCTGCTCCCTTTTGGATGGATAGCCTAAAAACCCCTTGGGATGCTCCCTGGGAAGCACTAATGGGGAAGAGGGTCTGCCTGCTTTTCTCTACAATCTCTGCAGCAGCCTTTTTTTACCCTGTTCAGAAGAGCATCCTGGGTCTGACAACATCCCACACTCTCTTTCTCTGGGAGGCAAGTGAGCAAGATCAGGAATGAGTGCCATGTGAGTGTAGGTGTGATGGGGAGAAGACAGAGATGCACTTTTCTCAGCTCATGGTTTGGTTCATCCAGCCCAGCACTTGAGTGATCCTGGTGTATACTCCATAGTGATTTGCACGTGCGCATCCCATTCCCCAGCTGACCAAACCAGCCAGAAACCATCTGCCACTGGGTTCTTTGCAGGCCAGTGGACCCCCAGAATCACCCTAGAAAAAAAGAAAAGTAAAATGAAGTGATGGTGATCCACCAGCTTCTGCTGCTGCTTGATTATGCTGTTTTTGAGCCCCTCTCTACACAGATTCCTGTATCCCCTCATCTCATGCCTGGGACATCTGCAGCATTTCTTATACCTTAGGCAGATGTCAAAAACAGTCTCCAGTGCAAACATCTAACTCAGTTATTCCTTCATCGTGCAAAGTTTCCCCCTCAGCCAGATCCCAAAAAGCTGATTGCTCTACTGATTCCTCCTGGTCCATATGGCATTTCCCAATATGTGGCAAGCAAGGAAGCTTGTTGGAATTTAACTGGATTCTGTGAGGGATGGCAGAGAGGAATTCCTTGAGGTTGATAGTAATGAAGGAACAGACAGGTTACTGTGTATGACAGGTGCTAAAGAAGCTGAGGGTGTAAGAGACTGATGTAGTCACCTGACTTGAAAGTGGGAGGTAGAATAGAGGATGGGCTGAAATGAGAAAAGGGTAATTTAATTGTATTTGGATCCTGTCTAAGGCAAGAATGCAGAGAAGAAATGGTCATGAGAGCTGTTGTTGGCCACTTAGATCAGAGGAAGTGTTGGGAAAGTGACCTTATATGGTCTTCTCCCCCCTCATTTCAGGCTGTGGATTGCATTTGTGAGACACATATGCACACATATGGGACACATCCCACCTCTGGTAGTCAACCCTGATCCCACAACTCTTCTGTCACCTGGCAGGCATCCTTCTTGCCCTGGTAGTACCCAGCACACAGCATCCTGGGAGTAATCACATAGTGATAAGCCTCACTGCAGATGTTCTGCTGGATGAGTTGCACATCCACCTTCTGCAGAACATTGCTGATGTGCCCTGAAAAGTAGAACACCAAAAGTAGCACATGTGAGCTATGGCAGAACTTCCCCTAGCCCATGTCTACCTCACTGCATGCTGAAACTTGCCATTGAAATTTCTGTTCTGCTTTCCACTGGCATCACAGTCTCTGACTTTCAGCAGAGCACTTTATCTGCATGGAAGGCATAAAATTCCCCTTCATTCCTTTCCCTACAGGGATATGTTGTGGGCACTTCAGCTTTTGGGACAAGGAGTATTCTGCTTTGGGGAAACCTCTGGGCTGTCAGGGTCTTGGGTTTGTTTCTCACTGAAATGGATTTTAAGCTCTTCTGTCTAAGAGTACAAACCAGGAGTGTGCAGTTCTGTATAGTCTCCTGAGTGTTTCCAATTAGGAAGCAGCTGGAACAAGTCTGTGAGTGGGTGGAGGCACCAAGCTGACCTGAAGGGCTATTTAAATTTTTGGATGAAGAAACACATGCTGTCCCCAGACTGCCATGCCTGTCTCTCCATATGAGGTTTCAGGGCACTCAACAGGTAACTTTGGTCAACATATTGCCCAAAATCAGAGTGAAAGAGGCACAGTGTTTTGGGGGGAACAGAAGCTGTTCTGCCTATGACACATCTGAACCTATGTTTCTGCCTCAGCACTGCTGCAGTAGGCCACCAGGAGACCTTGAACCTACCGCCTTCCTTGAGGGCTCCCCAGCCAGTGATCCAGCAATGAAGACCAGGCTCAAAGATGTGAGAAGGAGCTGGCAAGCAGATGGGCTGGATTAAGGGCGAGATGATCACAGGATGATCCAGCTGGAGCAGGGCCACATCATAATCATGGCTGTCCTCCTCGTAATAAGGGTGGAGGAAGAGATGGATAACCTTGAAGGACACCTCTGTATGGCCGGTAGCATTTTGCAAGTATTTGCCCAAGTAAACAGTCCAGATGGAGGGGGAGGCCAGCCTGTAGAATGCAGCAGAGGATCATGGGACCTAAAGGGCACGCTTTGCTGGTAATGCTATCCCCATCCTAGCACATGCAGACATCTCCCTCGTGACAGCGTGGGGACAACAGAGAGTCAAAACAAAGGTGGAGCTGTGCAGCATCTTCTGCTATCATTGCCCCCTCAAAGCTGGTCTGCAAATCCCAGCACTGCCCCTTTTTCTCTGCACACACCCCCAGATAATACTGCATGTATCCATACCCCTTTCTTCAGTTCCAAGACATGGAGAAGCATGGCTGAGGGGCCAGAGGAGGGGTGCAGCTGCCCCATGACATTTTCATCAGTCAGAAGAGCCTCCAACCATGTGTGATATGGAAAGCAATGCAAATCTTTCTATCCATCACCTCCCCTCTCCGTTTACCTCTCATCCTGGAAGCAGTGCGCAGCTGAGACCACCCAGCGGTCAGCAATGAGTGTTCCCCCACAAATGTGGCGGCCCCGAACTTGCAGGCTGGCCTGCCATGGCCATTCCCCTTCCACAGAATTCATACCACCCACAATCCTGCTGAGAGGAGCTTGCATCCCACAGTCTGAGGAGGAGACACAGCAGGTACTTCAGGGAAGGAAGGGAACATGATATACTGTGCCTGCCCTTCCTTTCCTACTTAGTTGTCTGAAAAGTTTGACCTCTAATTGCATGTCTTACCCAGCTAGTACATGCTTTACGTACTTCCCAGGACAGGTCTAGTGAGCACTCCCTCCCAGCATTCCCCACCTCCATCTGCAGCCTGGGGATGCCTTTGGGGCAGCATGCTGACTGTGCTAACTGCTGTACTGTCAGGAAACCCTCCTGGTCATTCTCTTTTGCTGCCTACTGAGGCTCCAGAAAAAAACAAGTAGGGAAATTAAAACATAAACTCCCTCCCTGCCAGTGGCCATGCAGACATGGGTGATTTTCCTGGCTGGAGCTTTGTACAATGGCATATAAGCAGACACAGTGGTCAAACAGGCAGCCTGTGGGTTAAGCCTGGCCTGTGAGACATGTCTATCTAGCCTGATATCTCTGTCTGAAGGACGCAAGGAGCAGCTGTCCAAAGAGCAAGTGCCTGCTCACCCTCAGCATAGAGTTGGCTCATTGCTGCTGTCTCTGTCACTGCAGGATGGAGCAGGGGCACTGGTACTGTGGGACTGAGGTGGGGAGAAGGTGGCAGAACAAGGGAAGGTGGGTGCTTCTTCTGGGTGGTGGGAGAAAACGGGGCAACTTGCAGCTACATGTCATCCTGAACCTGCCTGACTGACTTGTGGCTGATCATTTCCTCACCACAGTGATTCTCATCAGACAGGTCCTTGCAGTCTGCAGTGGTGTCACACAGGGGGTTGGGTTTCTTCACACAGGTCCCATCTTCACAGCGATAAGTGAAGGGACCACAGGGGACTCCTGCAAAAAGGAAGGGAAGCCAAGGCTGAGAGAGGGCAGCTGGTTGTAGATGCAACCTGAAGTCCTTTAAATGAGGAGAAAGGACAGCACAGAGCTTGGGGGAACTCCATAAATTATGACAGGGAATTTCCCGAACAAACAAACAGCTCACAAACATTGTGAGGAGGCTGGGCAAGTTAACTCCCAGACGGTGCCCTTATGTCACATGTGGGAAGTACTCTACAGGCAGCCTTGGTTTGAACACAGGGGTGGGCATTTGTCATCCCAGCACTGTCCCCTCCCTACCTCCATTGCAGTGCTCCTCATCACTCCCATTGACACAGTCCAGCTGCTGGTTGCAGACCCTGCTGAACTCGATGCAAGTGCTGTCCTCACGGCACTGGAACTTTGCAGGGCACACTGCACAGGAGGGAAGCACTTGGGAATCAGGCATGGTAGACAAGGTGTGAGATCAGTGTCATAAGCCCTGCAGTCTGTACAGCCTCTTCCCCAACCACATAAGCTGTGCTTAAGACCAGCTCTGATATAGTGCAGCTGTGCAGCTTTTGCCTGATCTGCATTGTAGGTGTGCCTGCACCCTGTCTTATACTTCACTGTTGCTGACTTAACTTTTCTTGTCTTGGCCTCAGACCCGCCTCAGTACTATGTACTTGTCTTGAGGTCCATGGACTCCTCAGTTACCATCACCAGTCCTGGTCTGCTTGCCTTGTTAGGGGTTTGTGGGACTGCATCCTGTCTGGTGAGGTCACTGTTCCTCCTGCCTTTCTGTCAAGCCCAGCTCATGAGTCACTGTTTCATACAGACCATCACTGCCCCTTGCAGCTGAGTCCTGAACAACAAAGGATTCCACAATGTCCATGAGTTCTGGTAGACACTGGAGGATGGAGATGGGTCTAAGATGCCTGCCCACCACAGAGTTTGACTTCTGTTCACAGATTTCCGTAGCAGGAACTTTTTCTGTTTGTGTGTACCATTTTCTTACTGCAGTGACTATAACTTCTTCATTAATAGCACAAAGCTTCTAGATAACTAAAGGCATGTGAAGGTCTGAGGCAACTTGGACTTTGATTTTAAAGACAGGGATTGTTCCACATCAACATGGAATAAATAATCAGAGATGCACTAGTGGCAAGAGTATAAGAAAGGAAGGAAATTATAATGTTTCTATTTTATTTTTTCAAATATAAAGCAATGTTGGAAAACACTGAGAAAGTGTGAGGTTACTGTCAGTCTTGGTCTGTGTCAACATGTGGAAGTGAATGACATGATATCCCTGGGGCCAAAGAGATACCGGGATTCAAGAAAGGATTAGATATTCATAAGGATGCAAATGTATCCATGTCTACTGGAGGGAAGCATGCAAACCCTGATGTCAGACAGCTGGATGATGGGACAGAGCATATTGTCAGCAACACTGCAGACAATACAAAAACCAACTTCAGCAATCTTATGTGAGCTCTCCATTTCTAGCACCGAATTAAAGCTTGCTTAGAAAGATTTCTCCTTCCTTTGACTTTAGAGTTTTCCTACACCTTCATCTGAATCTTTCAAAACTGGCCACTCTCCCCAGTGGTTTAGGGCTCTTTATCTGTGAACAAAACATCTATAGGAAACAACTAAGGAAAAGTTAGTGGTGGCAGCAATATGATGAGCCTCCCATCACACCAGAGGTGAGAGAATAGATGAATTAGGTGTCATGCCTGAATTGCTTTTCCAATGAGAATAGAGCTCTGCAGGAGTTCTGAGATGCTGAGGATGGAGCCTGCATCAGCACTAGCTGCTTTTGGCATGAAGAAACAATTGAGGCTGCTCGAGGACTTTGATGCTCCCAAACTGGGGCAAAATATATTTGTGAGGATCTGTACAGATGAAGTGTCATGAATGGCCTGGGGGGAAAGAGGAGAGAGAAGGGCAACAGGTGGGCTTGGGGAAGTGTGAGCAGGGAGGGGGATGCTGAGTGGTGTTACAGCAGAGGGGGCTGTATGCCAGGGCTGAGGTTGGTTGTAGACCCTGGGTGAGAGGAAAGCAGGACAAGGTGGGGGACAGCTTGGGTAGGGGGCTTCTTTCAGGCTGCCTGGAACTCTTGGTGCTCTTGGCTACTTGGGGACTCTCCCAGGAAGGCTGTGCTGTGACAGGAGCCAGAAGCATTACTGTTCTTTCCAGAGCAGGCTAAAGCCATAGAGCAGTGGGATGAGACTTCTAAGGGCACAGAGGTTTAAGCTCCTGAAGTTGAGGTACAAGGCTGTGCCTTGGCCAATCAAATCCTCCCTATCTCTCCCTATCTTCAGAGGAGCAAGGGGCTGTGTCTTGCTGAGACCACGGACCAGCAGGGAGAAGAAATCACTCACCACAGTTTCTCTCATCCAGTCCATTGGGGCAATCTTTGATCCCATCACAGGCTGGGACACACAAACCGTTTGCCAAACACAGAAACTCCCCAGGACAGGCTGTGAAACCAAACGAGAGTAATTAGTCCCCAATGACTGGAAACCTCCTGTCAGCAAAGTACCATGCCTTGAAACGGTGGAACTGCACACTCTCCTGACCACACAAGTGCTGGCAGCACTCACTACACTCCCTAAAATCTGCCATGTCATCTGCTCTTAACAGGGACATATGGAGCCAGGCTATGCGCCAGGAGAAAAAGGGTTTTCCCTGTTTTGCATTGTACCAACGGGCAATATCCAGGACAACCACCTGTCATGCCACATGTTGGGATCACTGCTGTTTCATGTCTCCTGAATGCCATGGGAAAGGTGAAACAGGATCTTTGGAGTTGTTATCAAAACTTACGTGGGACCTTGAAGGAGTTGTTAGACACGTTGACAGGTGCACATATTTAGGGACTGGTACGCATTACTGGCACCCTTTAGGAAGGAGATGGTGAAACCTTGGAAAGACAGACTGTGGGTGGCATTTGCATATGTGTGTATTTGTGTGTGGTTTTATTTATGTCTTGTTTGTACGGATTCCAAGGTGAGCAGGAAACAGCTCTCTCTAAGAGATCTTGTAATCAAAACAAATGTTGCTTCAAGCAGAGGTGCTTTCTCATTGGATTCCCAAGGTTAGTCTGTGATGTTGACATGAGGGTAAGATTTTAAGTAATTTTGTAATCTTGGGTTTTGTTGCATGGATGCTCTGGCCACAAGAGGCAGGGCCACGTGTCCAGAAGCAACTTCGCACATAATTGCCTCTTCTTTTGGGGGGAGCACTGGTGCATCACTGATTTCTGAGCATCTTCCTAAAGGGTGGATAGCACCTAGGGCTCCTGGGGTGCTCCTTGTGTTTCTCCCAGCACAAGCCAAATGCAGAGGGGCTGCTGGTCCCCCCATTAAGGAGCAGGGAAGAACCTAAGCTTACGGTCAGATTGCTTGTACAGGCTGTAAGCTGCCTGTACGCCAGGGCCGGTTAAGGAGATCTGCGAGGTGAAGGTGATGGTGATGTCAGCAGAAGATGTGACTGGGATCCTCTCAGCATAGGCTTGCAGGGTCCGCAGGCCACACAACCTGAGGGGCAAACACAGGCATGGTGGATTGGACAGGGAGGCAGGAGACAAAGCAGGGCAAGGGGTTGGGGTGGGGTGTGAAGGGAGTCACACCGACTGGGTGCTGCGGGCAAATCAGGAATAAAAAATGTCTTCACTATGCATGAGATAGAGTCCAGAGGGACCCTCCTATCTTTGGACATTTTCTGCTTTCTGGCAAGCACTGAGATCAGGCCATGCAAAGCAGTTCAGTTCTTATAGTGTAAGATTCTCCTTCGTCATCTTCCCGAAGTTGTAGAAACTGTGGCACTGACTGTTTAAGAGAGGAAGGCAGGGAGAGAAAAAGTGGAAATCCTAAGCCACAGTAACATAACTTCTGGATCAGAGCCTTCATAGGAAGACAAGTTATCTCCACAGGAACCATGGAGAAGGCACTTATGAGGTGGGTTGGGTGAGGTTTTGGAGGGAAACAGGCAAATTTGCAATAAGTGGGAGGGAAACCAAAAGCTGCAGGTCCATCTATCTCAGAGCCTGCTTTAGGGAGATGGGAGCACAACAGGTCTCTATCCTTTGCACCTGGGCAGTGGTAAGAAGTAGCCCCAGATACATACAGATGCTAATTGTGAGAAGTCCTGCAGGGGAAGTGGCTGAAGTCAAAGCAGGAGGATATGGAGCTAAGGGGAAGATCTGCACGGAGGTGGATGCAAGGCAATGGCACACACAGATAATATTGCAGAGGTGGTGACAGGCAGATTTGCAAACACAGGAGACGTGGGAGGACACCAAGGTTACACACAGGAGAAAACTAAGAAGCCTGATACAAACAGCAAGACAGAGAAAGCAGGTTGGTAGCTCGAAGCAAATCTGTGAGAAATGTGTTCACTGGGGAGAGAGTGAACACGATGAACAGAAAAGCAGGAGGCACCAGCACTAAGAATGATCACTGAGTGTAGCTCAGTTTATGGCTCCTTCCTCAGATATGAAATGAGCAGGAAACCTGCAGAGGTTTAATCCCAGTTTTATCTGAGGTGAGAAGTGAGAGACAGAAACCAGGACCCCACCACACACCTTCTGTTCTGAATTATCCACTGGCCTTGGGTACAGGGCAGGTCGTGCTTCTGTCTGCTGAGTGCGTAGGCGTCAAACCAGAGGGTGACCCCGTAGTCAAGGGATGGGACCTGCAGACAAGGGGGTGCATGGCAGAGGACAGATAGCTCCTAGGAGTGTTACAGCACACTCCATAAGTTAGAAACCAGCAGAGGAAATGTGAAGGCCAGACATGTCCTTGCAGGTCAGAAAGAAGCATCCTCTAAACTGGAGCCATGCCACAGCCCAGGGTGGCTCTGCTGCTGGTGTCAAAGCCTGGCAATTCTTATCAATTCCTATCAATCTGGTTCTGTTTTGAAGAACTTCTCTGGAGATCAGATTTCAGATTCCTCCTCAGCTATGGCATCTCTGTGCCAGTATGCAATATTACACTTTTATACCTTCAGAAACACACCTTATGTGGAGGCTGGGCAGGCTGTCACCCTCTTCTTGCTTCTTATGATGATCTGACTGAGAGCACTGGCTGTACCCCCCACAATGTGTGGAGTGCTGCCCGGGATTCAGGGACAGGGTGGATGCTCTTGTGGGAGCTGGCTCTTACCATCATGTGCCAGGTGCACTGCGTGTTGGGTGAGTAGTAGCTGGGGTAGTGTGGGGTGCCGATCTTCCCCTGCAGCTCCAGGCTCTCCCGCAGAGTTATGTTCACTTCACAAGCTGTAAATACAGACATTAAAAGCCCTTCCCTCTGTCAGCTCAGCCTCAGCCCGGGGAGACCATGTAACCTGCATTTTACTGACCACCCTTGCAATCCAGAATGAATTCTGTCCCTAACAGGGATGCAGGACCTCTAGGAGCTGTGATGCTGTAGGAGAAAACCTGTCTTCTCCCTGTAACCATAACCACTCTCCTCCAGCCTTCCTCACCTTCGAGGGGCACCGCCTGTGCTGAGAGGATGAAGGGGTCATAGTAGCTGTACATGGCTTTCTTCCACACAATGGACATGACAGGGCCAGATGAAAGGATTTCCACAATGGGCTCCTGCCGGCTGCAGCCATAGATCCTCAGGGGAAAGAGATAAAAGGATGGGAGTGAAGCAAGCAATAAACAAATGAAAGAGAAGAATGAGAAACAGACACAGTGGGTATCTGTGTGATCCATACACAGCAGTTGTAAGGCACTAACTGAACCAAACAAAGGGCCAAGAGCGACAGCTCCTGCAGCATTGTGGTGTGAGACATATGCCACATCAGTGACTTCAGCTGATCAGCAACAGGCAGGTTGTACATCAGGAAGAACCTCCTCTGATGTTGTCTGACACCTTCCCCTACTGTGGTGTGTGGTACCATCCTGCCTGTGTTCCCCACCGTGTTCTCCCTGCTCAGGAGCTACCTACGAGGTGATGAGGTGCTTCTCCAGGGGCCCGGCTGCGTCGTACATCGCCAGGCGGTCCCTGCAGTCAGGCAGAGTCCACTCCAGGCGTAGCTTGATCATGTAGCCCTTGAGGCCATGGAGGTGCCAAAGACAGCTGGAGGCCAGGTAGTCAGGGCCCTCCAGCCTTAGGATATCATCCTCCTGGACATAGTTGTATCTGTAGCAACCTGAAATAGATGTGGTTGTACGAGAAATTAAGATATGGGATTGTCACTTGATACATCTGTGTAAGCCCTTTTTTAGGGTAAGGCTGACTCATCCCAACAACCTCGGTTTACTTTTACGTATGTTGTGGTGGCACTGATCCTTTGGTACCATTGCCCTAGTTTCTCTAAGCAGCACAACACAGTTATCTTCCACTTGTTTTATTTACTTTTTCACCTCTTTCTCCTCTCAGCCCCATATTCTTCCTGGTTTTAGATCTCCCTCATCTGAATTCCAGGTTTCAGAAGACTTTCACACCAGGATTTTTGAGTAAATATCAGCTTAAAGGTGAGCTTCTAATAGCATATCTAATGCGAGCTGCCAGACAGAGAACTTACAACACTGCCTGAAATTACTAAAAGCATCTTCAAACATTGCCAAGACAACAGACTCCTAAATGAGGCACATCCAGGGCAGAGTCATTTAGGAAACCCCCACCCTACTCAGCAACATTGCGTGGGGCTGGAATCAGCACTGTGATACCAGTACACCCAGCTATTTCACAGTTCTCATTAGGACCAGGACAACTCTGAGGTGGCTGCATTGCCCCTGGCAGCTGGCATCTCTGCCCAGAGCCATCCAGTACATAGTGGTCATGTAGCTTGGATTTGCACTGGTGCTCCCTGGTTCCTGCTCTCCCCAGGATTTACAACACCAGGAGGCCAACAAGCTTTCTGTCCCCTGTGAAAATCCCTCCCAAAAAGTCATGAAGTCAAAAGGAAAGGAGAAGGTAGCCTACCCAGAGTGGATTTCAGCACTACTATGTCTTTCACACTGGATTCTGTTAGAAAGAAAATATAAAGGAAGATAAACAAAAATATAAACTGGATAAAAAAAGATAATCTGATAACCTAGCATGGTAGGTGAGGACTCCCTTCCTTCCTTACATAACTAGCTCACTTAGAACTTCAGCATGGGTCATCCTCCAGGTACCTCTCAGTCTGCTCTCAGGGACCTGCTTCAGTCATGCCTTCCCCAATCCATCTCTCTGGGAAATTTCTCTGCCCTGACCCAAATCCAACAGTCTTAGTTCTTGCTTTCTAGCCCACCAGGGACTTCTCTGCCTTTTTTTTCTTGCCCATTTTGGTGTGCCTGTTCCAGGACCTCTTCCCCTTCCCCGGAGGGCTAGGCATTGCTTCAGGCAGTCATCTCCCTCCTCTGCCAGCCACATCACAGGGCACAGCCCCATTTCCCAGAGCCTTCACCATCTCCTGTCCCACTTTAAAGAATGCCCAATCAAGAATATGGGAGTCACTGAGGGTGGAGAAGGAGTTCTCTTTTGAGGATCACTGTGCAATGATCCTTATAGAGTCCACCTTTGGAGAAGGGAGTTGCAGAGAAAGTGACCAGCAGGGGCTACAAATCTGTGCAAAACAGTCACAGGGTGGATAACACTTTAAGAGAGCTGGGCTTTTCTCCAGCCTCCCAGCTGAACTGGAATCAGCCAGAGATCAGGTGCTACCGGGAAAAATTGCCAAAATAAAAGGCACTGTGAGGTCAGCTGGGTGTGAGGATTGTTGTTGGGGGTTTGCCTAGGTCAGGGCTTTGATTTTCTACAGCTTCTAAGCAAATCTGTGGGGAGAGATGAGTGGTTTTGTCATAGCAAAAACAGTTGTTGTGGAAAATAGGATCCTGCTCCTAGCTGAGCTCCTGTGCTGTAAGGAAGAGTCTGTGCAGAGCTGGTAGTAAGTACTCTTTTATCTGAAGGTAACAAAACTACGTTCCTGCAGGGAACAGGAAGTCCTGAAAGATTTTTGGGGAAAGGGGAAGCTAGTGTACTGGGGTGCATGTGGTTGTTAGTAAAAATAAAGCACTGGAGAGGTTGGAGAAGTTCCTGTACTAGTCAATAGTTTGCAGCTCTGTGTCTCAAGGCAGAGTGAATGTTTAGAGCTGAGCAGGCCAGCAAGAATCTGTCAGGAAGCAATGAATGCTAATGACCTGCTATTAGCTGGCTGTTTTTACACTCTAGCTGTACAGGGCAAAAAAATCCAGAGGTAAAGTCACTAGGTGGATGTTACTCTGGCTCAGCAGTATGAGAAATTTCTGGCTTTTGTCTCAGTTATCAGGCCATACTTCTGACTGGAGAGGGAAAGGGCTAGGGAAAGCAGAAGGAGCTGGATAAGCTACAACTGGTGTGTTAAGTCCAAAATAGAAAGAAGTGTGGTCTGCTGAAATGAATAAGACAGTGAAACAGATGCAAAGCAAATAAGAGGGAACTGGGAACAGCTAAAATTATGGCACCATCATTTTTATCTGTTTATGAGTTGCATTATGAAGTGAGCAAATAAAAGGAAAATGCTAGATGGGCTGACTTGGAAGGATTTGGCATATTTCCTTGTGATGTCTTTGTTAAGAAAGTTCATTTAAATTGGCTGAGCATAGGATCTGGTATGCTGGAAACCAACCATAAGCAGAAGTAAGGCACTAATATTAACCGTGGGAGGAGATGTCTTGATGAGATGCTAATGCAGCTTCTGACTAAGACCTTAAAATGATGGTCTGGGTGAGGGAGTGAAAATCATTTAGAGGAAATAGAATTTTCTTTACAGGCACCAAAAACTGACCCACAAAACAATTGGGATGTGAGGGTAAAAGTTAAAGTATGGGTAGGATATACTAAATAAGCTTCATCTTAGTATAATGCAAGATAGCATGCCTGGGGAAAAAAAACAAACAAAACGAAAAACCAACAAAGAAACAACTTGGAGATTTAACATCTCATGGGAAGAAGAAACTTGGAAATAGGAATACCAGGAGGAGAGAAGAAATATAATGTATTTTAAAACCTGTGAGATTTGGGACTCTGTTAGAGGGATCAGACTAGGCTGACAAATTAAGCCTCATTACAAAGATCAAATAAAAGTTCCATTGGACTTGTATGCATTGACTATATATAGATCCCTAGTCCCTTACCTAACACCTACTCTGGAGTTTTGCATGGGTGGCTTTTTAAACAGGCTGTGACCTTCACTGTGAGCAACAATAAATAATCCTTAAAATCACTGAAGTGACAATGATGCTTTGTCTCAGAGGAAGACTTAGTGGTGACTCAGATATGTTGCTTTTGTTCTCTCTATCAAATAGACTGGAATAATCTCCCAAAGGAAAGTAGGAAACCTAAGTGCTCGATATTTTCAAGCTGAGCTGATCAAAGTCATGACCTGTCTAAGATCTTGCTCTACAGAAGCCAAAGCTGGTGGGTGAAAAAAGAATCACCTGTCTGATTGTGGTCAGTTGTATCTCCAATAATTTTAATCCTTCAAAAGAAGGACTTTTTTATTTTTAATCGAACTTCAGTTCTTTTCTACCAAGAAAAAATGTTCATAATTGTATCTCCTGATCCTTACTATTTCCCTCATCCTCTTCAGGTTTCCTCTGTCTCCTTCAATAGACTCCTGGTCTTTTCTCCTAACCTTCTACATGGTGGAGCATTTCTGACTGCTCAGGCCACAGCTGAGCAGCTGGTACTTACCTAGGAGAACCAGAGAGTCTGGGTTGATCCTGTATTCTGTCTGGTAGGACAGGCTGCCCGAGCTGTTGAAGCTGGTGGAGAGCTCTTGGTGGAGCACAGTGTTTACCCTCTCAGCAGTTGCCTCCTTCTGCTGACTCTCAGGGATTTGGAGGGTGAACCAGAAGAAGAAGGTCAGAGCTCCCTCCCTAAAAGAGAAATAGCATGTAAAATATTCTTGCTTTTCATCACCAGAATTACTGGAGAGACAAATCCTGAAGAATTACCATCCCCACTATTTTTCCACAAATCAGACATATCTGTGTAGATTTTCCAGCTCTGCTGCTGTGACCCAGAGGAACCTCTCTGAGTGGGGCAGAAGAGCTGCAATATTCATGGTGTGAGTCGGTGCTTTGTGGGAAGAAGCCTTTCCATGCCATCTGGCTTTAGTGAAGACCATATGAGCTCAAATTAATGTGATAATTAATCAAGACTAGTCTAATGAGTAGTCTCACTTCAGGTAGAAATGACCTTTGGGTACTACTGACCAGGGCTTGAAAAGAGAAGCTCAAGAACTTCACTATCTCATCTCCCAGTGGTGACAAGTGGAAGATTTATGACCAAGTACCTTACCACAACCCATTAATGCTGTCCAGGCTAAAGCTGCAGGAGACAGTGCCTGGGAAAGTTCTGTTCAACCAGCTGGCAGAGAAAACTGGCTGGGGGAGGGCGAGGAGATGTTGAAACACATCTTTGTTCAGTAAAAGGCTACAGCAAGATGTGCAAGTGAAACTTTTCTTTCCCTAGTTGAAAATGGAATTGCATTGAAGTTGGAATGTTCCGTAGGTGAAGTATAAATGTATGGTTTTCCATAGGAAAAGAATCAGAAGTAAATGACCATCAGTCTGGAAATTATTTCTGCTATCCTGTTCTACTGTTATGACCTGCAAAGCTGTAGTCCCACATCTGTCCCATTCCACTGTTATCCTGCTCCCAGGTGGTCCAATCTTCTTGGCAGGAATAACTTTTCCATGCCGCATTCTGGCCTCTCCCTTCTGGTGCCTAGAGTCAGGCCATAAAATAGCTTTCTCAAATTAGAAAAAATAATTTCCAGCTGCTTAGTTTCTACTAACAATGCCAAGACAATTTTGTTTTTAATATCTTCCCAATGATTTTTTATTTTTTTTTACTCTCTTGAACTTTTGCCTCTCTGAAAAATTTCTCAGTTTTGGCTTTTCATCATGACCTGAGATGAACAGGAACATCAAATACATCCCCAACTCTGTTATGCTGGAACCATCCTGAATCTGAACTGTCCTGAAGTTTATCATGGGCAGATTTCAGTGAAATCAGAGTACAATTTACTGGAAGCTTTCACACAGAAACAAGCAAATATGCTGCGGGTGCTACTCACCCAAAGGCATACACCGTGCTCGAGTTGTAGTACCGACCCAGCTCTGTGGCATGAATCAGCTCCTTCAGCTGCAATGAGAACATTGTCTGATAACTACAGTGCAATGTCACAAGGCTGATCTGATCCTTCATCCCTCTTGCTGTACAGGCCCACTGAGCCTGCCCTCGGATGGGGGTGCCTGACCCCTTCCTCATTCTACTCACTGAGCAGCCTCAGGGCCGACTCTGTTCATGCAACTGCCCTCACCATGTTCTGGAGCTTAGCTGACTCCACCCAAAAGGCTCTGGACTCCACGTGCCCAAGGTCCGGGGAGTACCGGCGGTTCAGGACCTGGAGGCTGCCACAGTAAAACTGCAGGATGGTTGGCTCCAAGTGCCATGGTCTGTAGTCTGCCGAGAGAAGACACCACTGGGTTACCCCTGAGAGGGGGTTACCCCTGTGTATGACTGTCTAAAGACCACCCAGAGTCACTAATGTGCCTTGGGCTGGGCATTGATTTGAACACACCTCCTGCTGGGGTGAAAAAACATGTGAATTTTTACCTAGGAAATACCAGGTTGCTGCAGCAGCTCCAGCCAGCACAAGAAAGGCTATCCCAAGAGGCACATAGCGGAGGGAGCGACGTGAGTTAGTCTCTGATTTGTCATTTGAGAGGGAGCTAGAGTCTTCCTCCTGTTCCTCGGCCTCCATCAGGTGCGTCTGGTGACACAGCATGCTGGGGTCAGGCTGGTTGTTCTGTTTTCCTTTACACCCTCTCTGAAGGTGTTATGCCAAATCTGTCCTCCTCTCCCAAGATCTATGGCCCCAAGAGATTACTGGACAAATCATCAAAGACTTTTCTCCAAGCAAATGTGGGTAAAGCTGCTGAATCAGTGGGAGATAGGCTTCCAGGACACTGTCCTGTCTACATCTCCTGGTAATCCCTTGGTTTTCAAAGGCATTCCCTGGGTTTTGCTTCTGTAAAAACTGAAAATTAGTACAATCATGAATTTCTCTGAATATAGAAGTGTTGTCATCCCAGGCTGGGAATTGTTTTAAAACTGGTATTTTATTGATCTAGAAATCAATGCAGAAAAAAATTGGTGACCTGAAATGTGAACAAAAGTTGCACAAGGCAGCCACTGCCTGGGAACCTGAAGTTACACTTTGCCTGCTGTGCCATTTTTATCTTGATCCCTAAAAGTAAGCAAACGTTGCCATTCCCACCAGGCTGTGTGCTCCCAGGCAAAGCCAATGCTGGCACTGGCTCAATAGCTGAGCTAATGAGAAGAGAGCACCTGAATAATGTTCAGCCCTTCACCACCACCTGCTTGTGCCAGGGGACACTTTCTGTCTTCCTTTGCCCCTCATCTCCCCCAGGCTGCTTCTTTTGCTTCTTCCTGGCTGCTTCCCTTCTGTCAGCCCCAGGCTCTGAGGGTAAGAAATATCATCACCCCAGAGAGCCACATTAATACTAGTTTTGTCACCCACTTTCCTCCTGATTTCCTCTGCCACCACGTAACGCATGCCTGCCCACAAAGGTTTTCTATGTCTCTGCAGCTGGAGAAGAAAGGGATGTGAATACATCTGCATGGGAGAGCACAGAGGTCTTGTGGAATGCTTGTGTCCTGTCTGTGTGTCTGTGAGCTCTTTGTTCCCAGTGGTGCATGTAAACATGGGGACAGGAGTGCATGGGAGGGACTTGCTGCAGCTGAGGAAAGAGGTGGCTGGTCTCATGCACATTTGGATGCCACTGGGCATCACTTGATAAGGGTGAGTGGGATTTTCAGCCTCCTCCCCCCAGTTACAGAGCCTCAAGCCCTCCAAGCTGCCTCGCAACATGGAAACACATTTGCAGAATGTAAGCACCAGGTCACTCACTCCAGAACGTGAAACTCAGCCTGGTGAACATCCCCACTCAGACAAGCAGTCACACATCACTTGCTCTAACATACCCTTCCGGAGAGGCAGGTGGTACAAACAGACCCAGCACAGACTGCCTGCCCTCCCTTGCTCCTCATGGGGCACTTCTCCACTACCACAGCATCCCCTCAGAAACAGCAGGCATAAGCACACAGCCGCAGATGGAGGGGCAGGGGAGGGAGGGCAGGAAGGAACAGAAGAGCCTCTTTGTTAGTAGATTTGATGGCAGGCACTGGGGTTTCCCCCAGAGCTGCAGACCTACCTCTAAAGCCTGCTGCTGTCTGTGAGACCTGGCCCATACCCCAACTCACACCTGCAGGGAGTGGGGGAGGAAGCAGGACATCTATTTACCCAGCTCAAGGTCTCCTCAGTGATCAATAACCTGATGCCATGTCCCTTCAGCTCGGCCTTTGTCCAGCACCATCCTGCTGCAGTGGGTCGGTGCACCCTGCACAATGGCTTTTTTCTTTTCTTAAACGGAGGGTTTGGAGGCTTAAAGCAGGAGAAGCTCTGCAGTCTGAGCAGGGGAAGTCCAGAAAAAGTCAGGGTAGGAGCACATCCAGCTGTGCAGAGAAGAACAATCCAGGAGACTGGTGCAGATCGCTTACATTGTCCGTCTCGGGGGACAGGGAGTTGCTGAGCAACTGCTGTGTTTCTTAGCCACCCTCTCTGGTCCCATTGGTGTGTGCTCCCCAGCACAGGGATGGAGCAGATGCTACCTGGCAGGGGTAGAGGGCTGGAAGGAGGGAAGACAGCAGTAGAGAGCAGGTCTGGTTACCACAATGTTCATGCAGATGAAAGCAAAGCACAGCGCCTCTCACTGCCAACCTCAGAGACTCCCTCTTGTCTTGCACTTCTTGCTGCCCAATCTCCTGACACTGGGCTCCCCACACTCAGCTGCACCACCATTCACACCTCCCTGCAGCACCTGCTTTTCTTCCACCCCAGGTCCTCCACAGCTACTTTTCCTACACAACCTTCTGCTTACAGTCCTGCAGGTCTGTATGTGCCCCTTTGTTTTTCACAGAAAGCAGAGACACTGCAGCTAGAGCAGAGTAAACAGAGTTTTTCTGTCAATAAATGGGTGACTCCTGACCTAGGGCTGAGCTCCAGCCAGTGACATCGACCTGGGGTTGAGCTCATTTGGGCCAGGGCTTATTTGGTCTCATTTTGGCAGCTGGGCAGGGATAGATATTTTTTGTCTCTGCTGCTGGACCAGGTTTAGTCTGGTACTGCTTGAAGACCAAAAGCTATTGCTGTAGCTGCCTCATGGTGGATTCTAGTAGATAAACATTAAATGCATATAGAAAGCTGTAGTGTTTGACTGAGAATGCTTTCAGAACTGCTCAAGAGATTTGAGACCTGATTTCACTTTTAAAAGTTACTTTGAACCAGAATTTCCACAGATAATGAAGGACAAGCTGCATCTTTAGGCACATATATAGCTTTTCTGAGTTTACACTATGAGGGGCTTGCCACAGTGGGTCAGAACCCATCTGAGGTTATTTCGCAGTGCCAAAGACCTTAGTTTTTTGAATTAAATTTTCCTGAAAAGAAGAATCTTCATTCTCTGCTGTTTTCAGCAGAACAAAAATGTAGAATCTCAATCTGATCTATCTAAGTAAGCATACCACATCTGTTCACCACAGGTTTTTGAATCAACCAAGGACCAAACCCTTGATCAGATCTGACTTCAGAGGAATTTTTTTACTGCAAGTATCCCTTGCTTTCTGTTTCTCCATGGTAAAAAAAAAAGGAAGAGATGTGGGAGGAGGCTGAGAGTGTTATCTATTTATGAACAAGGTATCTTGGAAAGGAGATGAGAGATGTGACAGCTATCTTTGCTGCCTCTAGGCTTAAGATAAAGAGAGGACTCATGCCTGTGGCTTTTATCTCGATATTTTCCAGACCAGTATTTTCCACACAGGGCTGTTGTTCAGCTTTGGTTTGGCCCTGGTGCGGATGGTCGTAGCGTGTTTCTGTGGGTTTGCGAAGCACACACCGTGTTCTCACGGGCTGGAGACGGGACCGACTGCTCCCCGTGTGACATTTCCACAGGGCTGTTGGAAACCAGCAAAGAAAGGTCCCCAGATCGCTGAAAGTGCTATGACTCTGGCATTCACGACCTGTGTTACTCACATACAAAGCCACATGATCGTGTCTTCCTGGAAGAAAGGTCCGGTTATCGCCAGATCTGACGCTGAGCACTTCCTGCCGCAGTGTGTCACACATTCACACCCAGCATGGCTGCGAAAGCATGCTAACAGCTTGCCAGCTCCAAAGCTGTCAACATTTCACAAAAACTGGGGGGTGGAAAAGTACTGAGCCAGCAGGACAGTCCTCAGGAGCTTGCAACAGGATCACCTCTAACTTTGCTTTCTTTTTCAGGGGTCTGAGTCCCTTGGGGCAGGGAGTAGGAAGCAGAGCTAAAGGTATATTAGTCTGAGCAAAACTGTACCTAGTTCCCTATTTAGAAAAGTTGTTAATCATTTCCAGCCACCCCAAAGGACAGAAAAACACTGTCAATTACTTAATATTTTGTCTATTTACAAAGGAGCAAACCTGTTTTATGTACTCACCAGCAAGATGTACCCAGTAAGAATACAGATATATAGTTTGGTCACACAGAGAGAAAATTAGAAAGGAGAAAGTCCAGCTAGAACTCAATCTAGCTACCATCATCAAAAATAACAACTACATTAAAAGCAAAAAGAGGATCAAGGAGAATCTCCATCCTTTATTTGACTTGGAAGGTGAATATTGACATCAAGAATGAGGTTGAGCTACTTAATGCCTTCTTTGCCTCAGTCTCTAACAGAAAGACCAGATGTCTCCAGGGTACCCACTCCCCTGAGCTAGAAGACAAAGACAGGGAGCTGAATAAACCCCCTATAATCCAGGAGGAAGTAGTTAGTTACCAGCTGTGCCACTTAGACACTCCCAGGTCTGTGGGGCTGAATGTGATCCACCCAAGAACACTGAGAAAACTTAGCAGAAGAGCTCGCCAAACCACTCTCCGTCATTTATCAGCAGTCCTGGCTATCCAGGGAGGTCCCAAATGACTGGAGGTTAGCCAATGTGACATCCATCTACAAAAAGGGCTGGAAGGAGGATCTGGGGAACTACAGCCCTGTCAGCCTGACCTTGGTGCCACAGAAGGTCTTGGCACAGGTCACCTTGAGCTCCATCACATGGCAGGTGCAGAACAACAAAGGGATCAAGCTCAGCCAGGATGGGTTTAAGAAAGGCTGGTCCTGCTTGACCAGCCTGATCTCCTTCTATGACAGGGTGCCCACTTAGTGGATGAGGGAAAGGCTGTGGATGATGTCTACCTACCTTTAGTAAAACATTTTACACTATCTACCACAGCATTGTCCTGGAGAAACTGGCAGCCCATGATGTGGATGTGTGTGCTCTTTGCAGGGTAAAACACTGGCTGGATGGCCAAGCCCGAGGAGTTGTGGTGATTGGAGTTAAATCCATTTGGCAGCCAGTTGCCAGTGGTGCTCCACCAGTCAGTATAGGTATAGTATAGATCTGTTTAATATCTGTTGATAATCTAGATGGGGGGGATCAAGGGCTCCCCTTTAGTCAGTTTGCAGATGACACCAAGCTGGGAAGAAGTGTTGATCTGCTGAAGGGTAGGAAGGCTCTGCAGAGGGGTCTGGAAAGGTTGGATTGAGGAGCCAAGGGCAGTGGTATGAAGTTCAACAAGGTGCCAGGTCCTGTTGGCAACAGGGTCACAACAGCACCATGCAGTGCTGCAGATGGGGAAGAGTGGCTGAAAAGCTGCCCAGTGGGAAAGGACCTGGTGGTGCTGTTTGACAGTGGCTGAATCTGAGCCAGGTGTGCCCAGGTAGCCAAGAAGGCCAGTGACATCTTGGCTTGTATCAGGAATAGTGTGGCCAGCAGGGCTGGGAAAGGGATCATGCCCCTGTACACAGCACTGGTGAGGCCATACCTCAAATCCTGTATTCAGTTTTGGGATGCTCAATACAAAAAGGACATTGAGGGACTGGAACATGTCCAGAGAAAAACTTTTTCACTGAAAGAGTGGTCAAATATTGGAACAGGCTCCCCAGGGAAGTGGTGGACTGATCATCTTCAGAAGTGTTCAGAAAAAGTAGATGTGGCACTTTGCAATATAGCTTAGTGGGCATGGTAGTATTCAGTCAAAATTTGGACTAGTTATCTTGAAGGTCTTTTCCAACCCTAATGATTCTATGTAGGAAAATAGGAAAGCTTAAGAAAGTCTACATGGGGCCAGTGCAGCTTGGATCCTTGGCCCATTTAAGATAGCAAACTCCCCATCAGAGGCAAGGGAGTCAGTGTCTCTTTTCAAAGTCCGTCTGGGAAGATTCTCAAAGTACAGGAAACAGCTGGGAAAGCCTTATGCTTTCTTATCTGGGAAGCTGTGGGGTCTTCTCCTGTTTTCTCCTGGACACAATGGAGCACTCCATGTCTTGAGATAGATGATGAAGGAACTGATAAGAGGAGAGGAATAGTTCCTGAAGCCCTCCCACCTACAAGTGGGCTCAACTCCTCCAAGCAGCTCTTTTGAGGTGCAGTCCAAGCCAGTGGGTGACCCTGCACCTGGACTCACAATGACATTCAGGATGCATACTGCAAGGTCAGGTAACAGTGTAGGAGCAGAGTCTCAATGCTTGGATAGACAGAGATAGGAAAGAACTAGTTCTAGTTGACACTAACAGCTGTGGCAGAAGCACTAACAAGTTCGATACCCTTGAGCTTTTTGGTAAAAATTCTCCTAGAAGAATTTTTAAGAGATAAGAACTCTTAGCACATGGCTGGTATTTTCCCACTGCTGAAAAGTCCAGAAACACGTCAAGAAAATGGACAGATTGTACAAATGGTGAATGCAGGGATCTTCCTTTGCCTTACCACTTTTCTTCTGTGGCTTTTTCTTAACCTAGATCAGGGCATGTAGAGGAAGAAGAAAAGCGAAGTCTGTGCTATGCCCATTCTTTGCAAGTGGATTGAGGTTTTCTTTTCAGCAAAGGTGCTGATTTGTGGGTCAGTTTTCTGGGGTCATTCACCACATCTTTGCTGCTAGTTAGGCAATGGTTTCCCTTGAGCAGTGGAAGGAATGGGCAGCACTGCTATGATGTTTTCCACTTATACAGGATGTGGGATGAACTATTCTGCAATCAGCTTATCATAGTCAAATAACTGTAGTTTGCCAGCAGGGCAGAAAGGCTTTCGATTTCATGAAAAATATTGTAGCAAGAATGGGAAACTGTGTGAGTTCTTTTCACTGCCACCACCAGAGGTGGAGGAAAGAAAGAGAGGGAGGGGATTTCCCCAGTATTTTAAGCCCAATAATGGGGATTTCTTTTTTACACTGCACTGCTTAGACAGCTGACGCAGCTGTGGCTCTGAGCTGAACTTAGAGACTCTAAGGTCTAGACTTTAAAGTCTAAAGCTGGACCGAGTAGCTTAGAATGTAATCTCTAATTAAAACCTAAAATGGGGATATCATAGAAAAAAATTACACCCTTGGTCAATCAGGAGGATTTCATTATCCATCCCAGCAGTGACTGACAGTGCTATTTTCCCCTGTACAAAATCTCATATCCACATCTTCAGGCATTTCTCCATCCCATTAGAGATTTTTAGGCCAGTATGAGGCAAATGGATCATATGCCTGCTCAGCCTCAAAGCTGAGTGCTATTTTACACCAAAATGCAGAGCCTAGAACTGCTGGCAGTCTCCTACTGGGAGCTGGGAAGGGAAAAATGTGTTGGTGAGGTTTGGAATGTCACTTGTGAAGTGTGAGGCGTTTCTATGCCATCAGAGCCAGTATTAACAGAAAAACAGATTTAGTCATCAAGGTAAGTCCTTGTTGGCCTGTGTTTTCCAGCCTCATTAGTGAGCAGTCCTGATGGGATTGATGCTGAAGTTACATTCATGTCCTGAGGAGAGAAACTGTCCATCTAGCCTTCCCTGCAGAAATGGTCTTTCCCACCCTGTGGGTCTCTTCCAGGCAGACCTTAGACAGAGCAATGGCTGTACTGGCTTTGGAGGTCCCTCAGAGAAAGGTAGGCACCAGTGTTTGGCACCTGGCTGGAGAATGCTGTGTGGCATGGATCCTCATCCTGTCTTTGCCTTAGAGGTGGAGGCTGGGAGAAGGAAGAGGTAGCATTTGCTGCTGGTGTGCAGGGGTCAGTGGGAGGGCCTCCCTTCCCACTCCCCTCCATTACACTGACAGTATCGCTGTCCTGCAGGTCCAGTGGGTCAGGAAAGTGAGTGTCCAGCTGGCACATGGCCTCAGCAGGTTGTGAAACTGCTTTGTCCATCACCTTCTCATCCTGTTCTAGAACTGGTGTTGGTGAGGTGCCTTCACTCGCCTGGAGAGCCCCAGGAGCAGCCATTGTCTGCTGGGCTTCATGTGCTGTCTCTTCCAGGAAGGAGCTCTTTGGGAAGCCCTGGGTTGCCTCCATACAGTGAAAGAAGTTGCTGGGCAACACATTCATGTCCTCTGCCAGTGTGCAGAGGCCTGGGGAGGGCAGAGCCTGGTAACACTCATCATCCTTGGTGCCACTGCCCTCCTGGGTGAAAGGCTCATAGGTGAAGTAGACCTGACAGGGCTCGATCTCAAAGGAGTTGGAAAGGTGGAAGAAGAAGTAACCTTGGTTGGTGAAGCAGCTGGATCCAGAGTGCACACTGGTTTCTATGGGAGGATCAGGAGTCAGGGTTCCCTTGGAAAGTAGAAACTGGGATTCCTGGTCATTCTTCTGCATCACCTCGAGCACAGAGATCTCTGGGATTGTGCTGTTCACACACAAGGAAGATGTGGAGAATGGGGAGGAGAGCCATTTCTGGTGGGGAAGAAACACAAGAGAGAGAGAGACTATGACTGCCAAAGTAAAGCACTCAGAGAGGAACCAAAGGTTTCTTCTACTGACTGGCCACAGAAATCAAGTGACCTCTTCTCTGTCCAAGCAAGGGTTAACAGATGTAGTGTGGAGGGAAATTCCCATTCATGATGTCTCATCTGCAGGATTTTCAAAGAGAGTATGTCATCCTGTCACTTTAAAATTAAGAATGGATCTTGATCTATGTTTTGAGATTTCTGGAGCAGGGAATTGAAGATGGAGAATGAAGGTGAAACAAAGGGAATAAAAAAGGCAGAAAAACCCTTACAAAACTATAAGATGAAGCGAAGCATGAGAAACAGCATTGAGGTACATCTCATGTAATCTATTCCTTGGTGCTGAACAAGCTTCTGATATATCCATATGGCCATATGCAGATTTCTTGTCTAAAGTGCTCTTCCAAGCCCCTTGTGCCTAATTTTCACATTCATCATGAGCAACATCCTGCAGTGCATCATTATCCTTAAAAATAAACTGGTTTTGATGACACCCAAATCCATTGCCTTTATGGCTTGTAAAGCAAAATTTTCAAGCTCTTTCTGCACTGATAAAGTGTCTTGAGTGCCTGCTGCACAACCCCGACCCCCTATTCTGCACTCTTTCCCTGTAGTTCAAGCTTTCTAAGCCTTTTTACACCTTGGCTTTTCCAAAGCTTTGCTGTTTCTGAACCCTCTGCAGTTTGTTTCCATCCTTCTTAAAACAAGATGTCCCTTGGGATCACCTCCCACGTCTTGCATCTGACGCTCCCTTTAATGCTGAACAGAATGATAATTGTCTCCTTGCAGCTGCCCATACTCACAGAGAGCCTAGGGGAAGTGGAATAGTAGAGTGGGAAAAGAAGGGAAACAGACATGAATGCAAGGAATAGCTAAGTGCTATCCAATGTGATGGCAATTCACATCAGGAGCAGAGGAGAAGCTCACAGAGGGAAATCTAGGGAAGAGCTGGGCAGCCTAGGGCAGGTAGGGAGGCACTGAAGTGGGAGGGAAAGGGATGTTGAGATGCCAGGCTCCCTCCTGCAGGTCCCTGGTTGTCTCTCAGGCTGCTGATTATGGGAGCAGGGTGCTGTGTTTTGTGTGGTTTGTAATTTCTCCGTTCTGTAATTAGAGATGCCTCAGCTGAGCATCAGGTTTTAGAAGGTCAGAAAGCAGAACTTAAGCAGAGAACCCAGCAGCTGGTGCTACAGGCACATGTATCATGTGTGCAGATCTATCTGTCCTGGGCATGTGCAGCTGGATTCTCCTTTCCCTCATTTCTCCCCTCTATGGTCCCATCCCCAGTTCAATACCTGAATGTCACCTCCGTGAACTGAAACAAGTGGGGGAAAAAACTTCTCAGGGTCTGGGAAGTGCATCTTCAGGATCTTCTTAAACCTTGAGGAAGAAGAATGAGAAGGACAGATGAAGCAGGGCCTGATCCTGATCACTGTCACTGTGGTGAGGGTGAAAGAGTGCACTGCAATTCACAGGTACTGCGCTGGCATGGGGGAGAGGTAAAATAAAGTCGAGCCTGAGGGCTGTCCTTGCTCTTGAGTGGTCTGAGAGGCACTTGCTGAGCCACGAGATGTACAGAGACTGATAAACCCAGCACTGGAAAATACATTTCCCTTAGCTTTTTCCCTGAGGAAGGACAATCCCTGGTTTTAGAGGTTTCTTCCCTGCCTTGCCTGGTCGCCTTAACCTCTCTACCTGCCCCCTTCAGCCCCTGTCCTGATGACCAGCTGAGCAGACCTCCCTTGTCTCCAAGCTCCTGCTGCTGTCAGCTGCCCTTTCTTTGTTTTGCTGCTGCCACAATGACTCAAGGACCATGTGGCCTGAGCAGGGCCATCACTGGGAAAGCTCTGCCACAGCTCTCTGCCCTCCTAGCAGGATGCTGCATGGCATAGCTGGAGCACACTGGCTGTGCAAGCCATCTGGCTTGAGTATGCCTTGCATTGTCCAAAGGCCTCTCCTTCCCTGAAACCAGTGTGTTGTCATCCTGAGGCAGCATGAAGTGATCTAATCTGCTCCTCAGTTTCTCAGAATGGTTGGATCATCTTGTCATCCCTTTGCTGAAGCTTTGCTCCAGGATGTTCCAAGGAAAAAACCCTCCTGACCTCTGGAGGCAATCGGTATACTCTCTGAAGCATCAGAACTTGCTAGCTCTTGCATATAAACTACCTTACATCATTGCAGATGCTATTTTTATTCATGCGTGTCTAATCCTTCCTTGCATCTTACCTCAGCATTATTCTGCACTCAATTCCCCTAGGTTAATTATACTTTGTGGAGAAAGGAGGCCTTTTTAACTCTCTGTGCTGTACATCTAGCACTTCCTCAACTTTATACTGTGAGTCAGGGTAAAATAGTGACCAGTGACTTTCTCAGCATCCATCTGCCTTCAGCATGGTTCTCTGTCTTTCCTTACAGAGAAACCATCCAGCCTCTGCAGCTTCATCCTTGAGAATGTTTGTCCCTGCTCCTTACCATGAATATCAGCACCTGCTTCTTTACCCCTGACTTGAGATGAGAAAACCTGTGACTGTTTCTAACCTTGCCAAGCTGAGATGTCACTGTTCCTATTATTGTGTCAAGTAGCCTTGTGAGACACTTTCAGTCCTTAATAAAAGCGGTGTCTGGGTAGAAACACTGGCAAAGAGGTTTTGAATCATATAGGTTTTATCAATGTGTGAGAACTGCACAGACCAGGGAGAACAAGAACTGTATCCCTCACTCAGGAGTTTTGCCTGCAGGCCCAATGTCACCTCGTCCTGCCTGAGCTCTTGCTGGAATGTTTAAATGAGAAAGTAGTGGTAACCAGGCTTGCTTGGTCCTCGCTACAGGGAGAGTTCTCAACCCAGTGACCTGCTTTTGAAGAGGCAATTTTGATGCATCCCTGCCAGGAATCACCAATCTAACCCCTGGGCAACAGATGTGCTGAGGCAGCTGTTTTAAATTTAACCAGGGCATGGCACCAGGGCATGGCAACAAGGTCACAGGAGCATGGCACAGTATGACAGTGCTGGTGAAACCACATCATCTTGGGTGGTGTTATTTCTCCACAGGCAAATATCAGTCTCAGAATTGATTGGCTTAAAGCCATCTCTATCCTGAGTAACACCAAGCAAAAAACAATCTGAGTTTTGAGAATACACACAAGATACAGGAGAGAAACAGAGATGTAAACTTAATTCTCAATTACCATTTCAGGGTCCGTAAATTGATGAGGAAGGCAGTCCCAATGATCACAAAGACTAAAGTGCTCACTATCAGAACAGGCAGGACTGGCTGGGATGTTCCTGCAAGATGAGAAAGAATGAGGAAATGGCTGTTAAAATCTAACCAGGATTCTATAGGTAGAAGCTGCAGTCCTTTCATGGCTGCTCAAGGTGATCAAACTATGTCTTTGCTATACTTTTATATAATATTATAATATTATCTAGAATTATAATATACAGGTCAGAGTATATGTGAGTTCTGCTGTGTTGTGTAGGATGCCTTTGAGCTGATAAGTGTTTAAGATACTAAGCATTGCTTAATAAATAATTTGTACTGAACAGCTTAAACTTCCTGGTCATAACAGCACCACAGCTAGGGGTTGCCCAGATGAGGTGGCATAGTCTTCTAGCAGAAGTGTCCACCATCTGTTTCATTGCCAAGGAAAGCAGGGACTTTCCAGCTAAACCAGCTAAAGTGGGATTGGAGGCTTGAAACAACATTAATGGTCAGTAGGGAAGAGAGAGTCATGGGGTTCACAGATCTCTGAGGAGGCAAGAGGATAAGGATAGAGAAGGTTAGGGATCAAGGGACTGGCTTCTTTCTTTGGAGAGGTGTAGAGAAGCATTAGGAGGCTAGGAAGGTTACAATTTTACACCATATTTTAGTACTTGGATTGTAGGCTTGGGACAAAGAGACTGGGTTCCCACATTGCCAGGGCTGCCAGCACTCCTCCGGCTTGTTTGGCATCATCTCAAACATTCCTAATCTGTCTCTTTCACACTTATCTCCCCAGTGCACCTTTGCTTGGTCTTGCTATTCTGGTCCCTGTTTCCTCTGCCTGCCCCTCATCTCCTCCCATCCCTCTTGTCCCTTGTTCTGGTCATGCAGGGAATCTCTGAAGCAGTTAGGAGAGAACAGAGAAAAATAAAAGACAGAGGAGACATTTTTAGTGCATTCTTTCTTTCCCTGTCCTTGAGATGCTGCTCAGATCACTTTGTCTCCTCTGCCTCTGGTACCCTGGTTATCTTTGGGTCTTGGTTGCTATGACAACTGGTTGCGGCTGTATCCTATTCACTGACATCACACACTGTCAAAATTTGATCGCCACAGCAACACAGTGCCCTTTCTAAACATAGCTCCTCTGTTTATACCAACACCAGGAACTACAGGGAGGGGTTGAGCAGAGGCAGGATGGGGGCAACATGAGAAGGAATAACCTCTACCTGCTTATTTTTTGGAAAAAAAATGGCAGAGGCCACAGCCACTGATTCATGCAAATCTCAGCAGACCTTTTTTGAAAGGGTCTTATCATGCATGTAAGTCTATCTCAGTTTCCGTAAGACTTTTCTTCCCAGGATCAGGTGTTGTTCAGCTCAGGAGTTGAGAGCTGTTTCACTGCATTTCACTGATCAATACCTCCACTGGGCCATTTTAGGAAGCTGGGAAAATGTTCCCAGGTAACATTAGCATCTGGGAAAATGCCAATCCTAGCCACTGCTTCTGCTGGTTAGATATCTGGCCTTACTGCTCTGGGGAAGCAGTCCCTGATTTACACCTTGTGGATTTTGCCTGGCTTCTGGAAGTCAGAGGGGCTTTGCTGGGGTGAGGGGGTCTTTGCCCTTAAACTGTGATGCTGAGATGATCTCACCCAACTGATCAGGAGGGACAGCTTTCAACCTTTCTATTATACTTTGGTCAACACAGCTCTCCCTACACATCTTCCTTCAGCTTCTCACCTTGTTTTGGCCATTCTACCTCATTTGCCCTGAGTCCCTGTTTTCCCCTCAGGGTCAGACTCTCTGACTTACCCCTATGGTCAGCGTGTGTCCTCCACAGGACTGGCTTGCTCCAGTCACTCCACACGCCTTTGTAGTTGCTTCTGGCACTTGGCCTTGCACGGACAGCTGCCTCATATTTAGAGTTGGGTGAGAGTCCCTCAAAATTCACCCACGTCTGGTCCTGTTCAATGGGAAAGTTTGCAGCCTCCTGGGAGTAGGGCAAATTTAGAACATCATCAACACCCTGGTTTACATCTCATGTAACCCATCTTCTCCAAGGCCCTCAGAGAAGACCTGTCTCAAGTCCTTACACCTCGTGCACGGCTTGTTCACCCTGAAGGAAAATTCTTCTTTGCTTTGCTTTTCTCATCCCTTTCAGGGCTGTCCTGGAACTGTCTGAATTTTTTTGTAACAGCACTAAGTAAAATAGGATCCCCATCTGCCTCCTGTCATCACCAAACACTGGCAGCAGGTGACACAGATAAAAGAAAAGGGGCTGTCATCATCTCTCCATCTTCACCAAAACTGGTTACATCCTGAGAGGAGGCCCAGGAGAAGTCTTGGGGGACATAAACAAGACCAGAATTCATCCAGGACTCACATGGTAACAGGCCCCAGTCTCCCCCTCTGTACTCACCTCCCAGGACTGACTCACGTGTCGGTACCGCACTTGGTACTCCCGCTTCCCATCCAAATAGTGAGAGGAAATATTCAGGCTCCATGTTAGGTTGGAGGTGTTTTCAGTTATGTTAGCCAGCTGGAGGTTTCCTGGAGGCCTCAGCTTTACTGGAAAGAGAGAAGAAGCAGGGCTGATATCCCCATACTCTGTCTATAACAGGACTGCACATCAAGCCCCTTAGCAGCAGGACATCTCCTGCTTGAGACAGGTAAACTCACACAGCCAGCAAAACAATATCCCAAGCAGATGTTTTTCTTCTGGATTAGTGAACTGAATCCTTTCAGCAAAGACTAAGACATGCCAAAGCTGTCCTAGAGAAGGATGGAAGCACATAACTAGAGGGACAGAGGAAAAGCAGCAAGACTTTCCATCCTTCTTGCAGCACACATTTTTCTTGAGGGAAGCTGAGCTATCATTACCTGTTTGAAGCCAGGTATGGGACAGGAGAGGATGTGGCTGGCATGACACTCCATGACAGAGGAGCAAGTTGCAGGAGTCAAAATTGTGCTTATTGTAGCAGGGGACAAGCAAAAGATAAAGGCCTAAAATCAGCTGTGGGTGTTGCATGGGAGTGGATGAGGAAGGAAAATTAGCTATCTTCTCATGGAGAAGCTTCAGAGACCAGAAGGTAGATGAGTACTCACTATTTTCAAATGGACTGAAGTTTATTATTTGCACAGGTATTTTGTTTTTTTTCTCTCCAGTGTGGCAACGGACAGAAAAGTTAAGACGATCTGAAATGGTGAAGCACTGATTCTGCAAGGAAGATTAGCCATTAGTGACTATGAAACCTCCTGAATAAGCATTCAAATTTCTAAGCATTGCCTATGCATAAAATGATTAGGTATACTTGACAATAAATATGGAAGATATGGAAGGGCATATATCTCAGTGGTGAGTGAAGAACCAAAAATTTATATTTCGTGTGGTTGGAATTTTTTGTTTGTTTATTGGCAAGAAGGGCACAAAATATTGTGATACACTAGTTTCTTGGGATTCCTGAATGTGCTGACTAAGCAGGGAAAAAAGTTACTCTCTATGAGTGACATTTATTGAGAAATTTTATTTTTACCAGAACACTTTATGTTCCCTGGTAAGACTGAAACCACATCAGTATTAAACATGACACTTGAAATGCAGTGATGCTGAAGGGCCACATATATCATACAGTACTGAATAAGCAACAGAGAAATTAGCTTGATTAGAAAGAAAAGATTTTGGAGCTATATACCAACCCTGCAATTTGTCTTTGCACGTGATATGCAAATGTATGAAAGCTTGTCTGTCATTAGAACTGGTTGTGACTTTACCAATAAAAATATTATCTCAAATTTGGGTGGGTGTTTTCTGAAAACATGGGGACTACAGTGACTCTGAATGTGACTGAATGAAGTACATAATGGATCTAAAATAAGGCTGATTTAAATAAAGAATAATAGTTAGAAGATTTGCATCACCATTAGCTCCAATGATGCGTTGCTGTTGCATCTTGCATTAGGCACAACTAATCCCACTTCACAGTAGCTAATGATCTGGAAAATGGAATTGATATTTTCTAGGAAAATAAGATCAAGAGGTGACCTCAGAGCTGGTGGTGATGCCCATCCCTCCTCAGGGGAAGGGATTAGGGCCAAACACAGGTGACTGAGACATGGGAACTGCATAAGATCTGTCTGTCCAGCAGCTCTTCTGCATGCATCAGGACTGCACAGCCCAGTTCACAGTGAAGCCAATCCCTCCTTCCTTCCTTCAAACCCACAGGAGGCATGTGTATCAACAACACACAACACCAAACACAATCTCAGATCCAGAGTCAGGGATTAGGTTTGGGCTTTTTATACTGCCCCTGGATGTTACACTGTTTATACATCCAACATGCATATATAAACTCTTACCACTTTGTCATTAGCCAGGACACCCCAGATGAATTACTCACATTAACATTTTGGTTGAAGGTTTTGATGCATCTCCTCAATCCTGTCATGTGCTCTGCCTTGGGTAATTTGCAGTGCTTCTTGTGCTTTTCAGGTGAGGGAAATAACTCCAGTAAGCTGGGAAGTTATAGTTTTGTAGTTAGTCAAATACCATGTAACAGTAAAGGCCTTTCAAAGCATTTTACATCCTACTGTAGTTGCTGAACAGGTTACAGCAAAGATTTAATCCTATTTTCTCTCCCCATTGTATCACTCAGACAAATTTCAAGTGCTGGCACATGGAAGTCAATGCACCCCAGTTATTTCAAGGCAAATATAACAGCAGATTTCCAGTTTCAAAGATTTCATAAAACCCTCTTCCTATCTTCTCTGCTTCCTGTTGATATCAGAGGGCATACAGAGCCCAAACTCACCTACAGCAACAAGGCTCTAGAAGGCAGGTGCCTGTTTCAGCCCCTCTAAGATTTACACGTCCCCTTCTAGGTGCTGACAGTCCTGTAGGATCTCAGCTACTCAGTGGCATGTACCTTCTGAGCCAAGACACATCTCAGTCAGCCAGGACAGCATAACCTCTGTTCTGCTCTGACAAGTGTGTCTGGAGGGCCCCAGCTGAGCTATGGCATGGGGTGTGGCAGGGTGGAGAACATCTGTGGGGTTGCAGCTGGGGCAGTGTCTGACTGAGGTGCCTGTTCCAGCTCTAAAGTCAAACCAGGCCTGGGACTCACTGGCAGTGGGGAGAGTTTTCTTCCTAGAGCCCGGGTCAAATAATGGCACAGTTCCACATCTAGCCCCAGTTCTAGCCACAGTCTCTGATTCACATCCATAGAGCAACATAAATGTTTTAGCTTTCTAGATCCATACACCAGCCCCAAGATATATTTGCCAATCTAACCTAGCTGGAAGTGTCTCTATGACAGTGACAAGCAGCCCACCCAATGACAGAATCTCACTGAGCCTCTCCTTATGACAGGCACCCAGGGCAGTCCTGGAGTTGGCTGGTAAGTCTCTTGGCTGCAGATGTCCTATTTGGAGATGGCAGAGACTCAGCCAGCCCCCACTGCAGTACTGGCCAAACACTTCCTCTCTGCTGGGAGGCATATGGGAAAGGAAAACATCATGAACTGGAAGAGATTAAAGAGCCAGGGGGGAGGAGGGCAACAGTATTTTTCTTCATTCATTGTTGCTCAGTGTGCAACACCTCAGCTCATCCTGGCAATTGCCAAATGGCCTCTCTGTAACTTCAATTCCACCCTTCTCCAGCCCCATCTCTATACATTCTCATTTTCCATTGAAAATGCCTTTCAGTCCTGAGGGTGTCTGCCAAGGAAGAGGGATTTTTTGAAAAGTGAAGTTCAGATAGAGCCATGGAGCTGGAAGATGGGTTGTACTAGATAGTTTGGGACTGTCAGATGGCAAACACTGTGCAGTGGCTGCCAGCATCTCAGCCCACATGGAGACAGAGTTCAAGATAAAACACCTCAGCTCTGTGACTCTACCACATGTGGACTGGGAAGGGGAAGCCTACATTTTTGTAAAATGGCATTGTTTTTCCTCAGTCTCTCCGGTCACCCACCTGTCACAAAAGCCTTTCTCTGATAAAATCTCCAGCTGGCATGGTGCTTCAGCCAGGTCCCTGCCCGGGTCCCAGTCACAGAAGAGAGCTGCCCGTGAGTCATACCAACAAGTGAGGCTGGAGGCACCTGCCAGCAAAGAAGAGATGGACAGCAATGTGGCTCAATTAGCAACGATGCTTGGCATTAATCATCACCCCAGACAATGCTGCCCCTTCCCAAACTACTAACTGACTCCTCTGCTGAGCAACTCCAAGTAAGGAAGGCAGTGCCACTCATTTCTCAATGTCCTTGGAGGCTGATGTGCTCATATTGCAACCTCCTCTGCGTGTATGTTACAACACAAACATTGTACAGCCATGTACTGTGGTGCCCACACTGCCCTGGCTGACTGCCCTCCCAGTTCACCCAGCTGGCACAGGTGAAAGGAATCGCTTCTTACCTTGTGCCGAGTCTGATGTCCATGAGGGAGACAGGAGGCTGAACAGGCAGAGGTGAGACAGAAGCAGCAATGAGGGCTTCATCAGTACTGGCGACATGCTGAAAGAGAGAAGACACCCCCACAAAACAGCTCAGCAATGGAACTTATGAAGATGTCGAGATGCCATCACGCAAGGGGCATCCACTGTCCTAGGATGCAGTGCCAGTCTCCTAGGTTCAGAATCTCATATCCCTTCCACTCTGGAGTTTGCACTTTTCCCTCAGCACCTCACTCTTCTCCTGCTTTGGGTGCTTTTCTCAGCAGTGAAGCTGTTCACAAGGCAGCACAGAGGCTATTTGCAGGAATCATGTCTCCTGAAAACGCGTGAGTGAGCGCACAGCAGTCCATGCGTGTTGTCTCAGGCTGCCTGCTGACTCAGGTAGAGAGTGCTGCCTCGGCTGCGCACAGCTTGTGCTTTGAAGAGCTTCTTTTTTTGGTAAACCCTAGGGCTGAAATAACTAGGTGCTTACTGAGTAAGAGGGTCCCTGGATGCAACTGACAGAAGTTAGTTGCAGAGCTCATGGCTTAGGAGGCAGATTTTGAATAGCATGTTTGGGACAGGTGGGGGAATCAGGGAGAAGAAAGTGCTTACTAGGTTTTAGAAAGTCAAGGCTTTACCATATCAAAAAATACTGCATAGTAGTGCACAAACTAGGCATCATCCCCTCCAAGTAGACCCTTGCTCTCCCTTGGAAGGACTCATGCTTTTAGGCATATCAGAAAATTTAGGCTTTGTAATTAGGAAACTCAGCAGCAGCCCTCATCTAGCCCAGGCACTCAGGGAGCCTCCTTGTCTTACAAAGACTGTACAGTCATGTTCCACATTAGACAGACTGGCCTTACAGTCTTCTCATCCAAGCCTCTCTCTCTCTCCCCATGCACCCGGACACCCCTACCTTGAGATCTGCCTTTGCCCACAGGAGAAGGAAACCACCCTCACCTCTCCCCAACCCTGGAGCTCAGGCAGACCTGAGGAAAACAAGATGGAAGCACCACTGGACCTTGCTGGGACTGCCAGAGGAGTGTGAAGAGAGGGTTTATAAAGGGCTGATATGAGCTTAATACCAATTCCCGTTGTGATAAAAGATTAGGTTCACAGGAAGAAAAACATGATGACAACACATTAGCAGACTGAGGAGAGAAAGAGAGAAAGCGGGCAGCGTGGTTGTGAGATGCAGGGTTTGATTTGAGAGGATTGTGGAGAGACAGAGAGATAAATATGTTCTCAACCCTTCCCAACGGCGAGATGCAGTTTGTCAGATTGAAACTCCCTCTAAGATGCTTTCAGATCAGCCACCCCCATGTGGGAGAGAGCTGGCATTGCTGTCTTTACCTTCTAGCTCCAGGCACCGAGTGGTCCAGATGAAGGGAGTCTCTTGGGTTGTGAGGTTGGATGGCAGCAGGTGTTGAATGTCAAACAATGAGGGGAAAGGTGAGGGGGAAAGGGAGTGATGAAGGCAGATATCCTGGCTCAGTGCCTGTCCATGAGATATGAGGTGCCTACAGCCCAGCAGTTCTGCTCCAAAGCTGTTTCTCTCTTATATATGCATGATCTCTCTCTGTCTTCTCCCTCTCACCTGTGCACAGGAAACTGCTGCTTGCTTGCCTTGTCAGACTGAGACAAGGCCCCAAAGTATCGAAAAGGCTAGTAAGGCCAAGAATTAAAAAAAAAAACAAAAAAAAAAAAAGCCCAAACCACATTCTACTTCCTGCTGATAGAGCACTAAGCGCAGAAACTGGGTTAGAGGGGTCAGGTGTTAGCACTGCTCAGACATTCTGTGACCAGTTTCAAACCATTGCTGGGAGGCAAAAGGGAGAGCAAAAAGGACCTCTTGGGATACTGGCAGGACCCATAGCTTCCTCCTTTAGACACCCAAATGGATCACTCATATTGCTCTCAGGGTCTGCACAAGTTTACAGATCACTTTGAAACTAGGGATAGGAGTCTGTCTACAATAGAAATGCCATGAACCACTTAGTGAAAAATAGCTGGAGTTAATGATCTGAGCAACACCTGAATTAAGCAAGACTTCGTTGCCCCAGTTTTAGAGGATCCATGCTGGGTTGCAGTGGGAGTGGAACCAGGTCAATGCCGTGTGTGAACAAGTTTGAGGCACACCCTCACACTTACAGATGGTGTGACACCACAAGAACACCCATCCCACTGCCTCCCTACCCAGACAAACACCCTGTTCACTCCACAGAAGGAAGAACTATCCCCTCTGACCTGAGCCTTGCATCTAGTCCAGCCAGGCAACACTGCCCTGCAGCAGTTGCAGTGCCTGTTTGGCACGGCTTGTCCATTCAACAGGACAGACACAGGCACAAAAAATATTTCCACCTTCTTCCAAATCATCCTATGCCCTCACCTTTGCAGACAGATAGCCCCTTTCTTTGCCTTCACATCTCAAGCCAAGGCAGATGTACAAATGCAAATCCACAGCCTGATGGTTGCCTGATTCACAGAAAGACATGGACCTGCAAACATGTCCTCGCACCCCTCTCTCTTTTCCAAACAGAAATAGAATTCTCTGAAGTGCAGCACACCACATTTCCTGTCTGGTCTGGACTGCACAATGATGGCCACTGGTGTGAGGCCAGATGATGAGAGTCTCCTCTTGCATGTACAGTGGCCGCCAAACTCGGTGCTCCTCATCTTTCTCTCCTAGAGCAGCTCAAGGCCCAAGCTCAGGTTTGGCAAGTAGGTTTTGCTGATCAAAAGTTGCCAGAGGTTAATCACAAGTCTCCAGGCAGTTCCTGTTTGAGGACTCTCTAAACCTGGAGAATGGGACCTAGTTTACAACAAAGGGATCTTGGATTCAGGTGGTGGGAAAGGGATGTAGGAGGAGAATGGGCTCTTAGTCCAGGAAGCCCAGCCCAGAGACTGGATCTTAGAAGATACTAGACCTCAAAAAGAAATAGTGTTGGAGTAAAGCAGTAGTTTGAAGGCAGGGCTATTTTGCAGAAGGCTGCAGTAGTCAATCTTCATGGCCATTTCTGGGAAAGCGTTGCAGCTGATCCAGAACTAAGCACTCACTCAGCCAGCAGTAGCGGAGTGCAGCACCTCTTTCTTCACCACACACAACAAAGACCAGGAGTCTTGAGAGCTGTCATTTGAACACATCTGAAAACTCTTTTCATGGCCAGGCTTGGGGAGGACAGCTAGGGAATCAAAACCAGCCAGCCTCTGGTGACGAGGAGCAGGGGGAGGATGGGCTGTGTGCTCTCCTGCTCTGGTTGCTGCTGGCTGTGTACATTGCACCTTAGAGGCTCCCATTGAGATGGAGATGTAATGGCATGGATCATCAGACCACATTTCCCAGGAACTCTGGAAATGAGTGTAGCTTACTCTGGCACAGAAATCCTCAGCTGAAGCAATGAAATTCTCTGTGAGTAAGCTCTTGGTATCACCAGTGTTGCAGCTGCAATGGAGCATTCATGTTACCATAATTTTTCCTGTTTATCCTTCAGGCTAGAGAAACCTATGCCTTCCTTGAGACCAGAGATCACTTTGGGAAAGCAAGTGCACAAAGCACAGATTTTTTTATTGTTCAGCTTATCAAGGAAAAAAAACTCTACTCATTCCCATATTTTTCCTATTTTTTTTTAAATGCATAAAAATCATACTAGGTTGATTGTGCACTATGGTACCTGAAATAGTGGAAGAAGAAAACTTAACATGTAGTCAGTCCCTATAGGAGATGGGTGACTGACGCAGTTGGAAACAAGGATTTGTGTGATAAGCTGCCTCTCTGGAGGCCATTTTTTTTCTAGATGTGTTTCTCTACAATAGATTCTTGTGCAGAATTTCTGCCATCTAGTAAGGACAGATGTCACATTGAAGATTTTCCAATGGGGGTCCCAATGGGAAACCAGCACTCCTTCATCAAGATGCCCTTGCTCAATAAGGGTTATACCTCTTTGTCAAGGGCAACTGGAATTGATTGACTTCCAAAACAGTGAAGGGAGGGGGAATTATAGGATGGATCAGCTACAGACATCCAAACCTTCCTCAAACTTCCTCAGCATATTTTCCTTGGAAATACAGTTTAAAGTGTATTGAAGCAACAACTGTGTGGCATAAATAAGAGAGGGTTTCCTCCAGAGACATGATAATGGTATTATGTCCGGACCCCAGCTGGCACATGTAAATTATGCTTGCTGTCAGCACAGTTTTTGAACTTGATTGCCCAAGATGTTTTTCTACTGAGAATGTGGCACTTTTTATCTCCTTCACACTGATATTGTTAGGAATTGTGCCATTTGTGATGTGAGAAGCCAAACAAAACCACATTGTCAGCAACACATGCGAGGTGTTCTTGTCTTTACCTTCCTGTCCCATAATGGTGGCTGAGATGGATAAACTCCGCAGTCAATGTTGTTGTTCAGTATTAAAGTGGCTGGTAAAAGTGTGATGATGGAGGTTTGGTTAAAGGTGTTGTTTGGTCCAGATCGGTTTCAGGGACAGCATAAGTTTTAAAAATACTCAAGACTGAGGCTTGTACTTATGCACAAGACTTTTTCCCGTCACACTGCTTTTCATTAGAGAAGAGAAGTGCTGCTGAAGCTGCTCATTTTCAGTTGCGTGTCCACTGAGAGTCTCTGCAAAATGGCAAAGGTGAACAGGGGAACAGACACAGAGAAGAAGGGTGAAGGGCAAAAGTGTTTTGAAACTACCCCACATTTGTTAGGCTGGGGACATCCCTTCCCTTTGCAGGCTCTCAGTGGGACCAGAATGCCTGGCTAACTGGGGTGCCTTGCAAACTGCCCAGCCCACCGGGGTGAGCTCAGTGGAGGGCTCAGCAGATCCATCTCAGTGTCCCATCCCCATGGCCCTCTGGAATGGAGCAGTGGGAAGGGCACAGGACAGCAGGAGGTGCAGGGATGAGGGCAGAGATACCCTGATGGCCACTAAAGTTCGCTTCCTGACAAGATACACTGTGAAGGTCTCTAGAAGCTCTGCAAGTTATTTCTGGTACTTTCCAAATAATGTTGTTTTAACTATAACCTTTGCATTGAATTTCCTGCCAATTGTATGCGTGCGCTTCTCAAAACTACGCTGTTGTTCTACATCTGCAGTTATTTTCCCCTTAAACTGTGGTTCTACTCCGAAAAATGTCTATAAAAATGGCCTTGTGGGAAACCACTGCTCAGTGTGTAAGTGAGGTCTTTATTGAATTTGTTCACATTACAAGTCTATAAAAGCCTTTACTTTGTATCAAAACAGAAAACTTGGGCTGATCTGAGAGAGGGTTTTTCCCTCCCGCTCCATCATTCCTAGAGATATTGCTGCTACAGTCTAAACACTGCCCTCAGGTTAATCTCCATCACTGTGTTTAAGTGGAGAGGCATTTAAGCAGTGGAGTTTAAGATCTGGAATGGGGTAGCACAATGGCGTAACAATGCTGGGCAGCAAATACTAAGCCTACCCATAGAGAAAATGATATGCCTGCATTTCTTTCCTTCCAAATTCTGCCCTACAGAGTGTCCTCATAGACAAGCCTGATAAAGGCAGTAGACATCAAATATACACGAATACACAAAATGTTCAAAAGTAGGGATTCCCTAGCCCTGTAGGCTACAGAAGAACATGGACAAAAGTGGTAGGAGTCTGAGGTATTCACAAGCACTTTCACTCGAGACAAGTCAGAGACCAGAGGTGGGAGGTGATGGAGGAGGTGTTCATTTTCACTCCTTGACAGTGATGGCCACAGCCCCAGAGAAGTGGGGAAAAAAGGGTGGGAGGGAGAGCATGCTATTTTCAAGCTGTTTCACTCTTAGCCTGCATGTCTGTGAACACACTGCTATAATCTCATGAGGAGGAGCACGGGACAATCACGAGATCCTCCTGCTTGGGACCTGAGCCCTAGCTCCTCATTATATTTGGGTTGAACTAGACAGTGTCAGGACTTTGGCTGGAGGGGCTGGAGCCCAGCAGCAGAATCAAGCTTTAAGGCAGCTCCTAGGAATGGATGTCTATCTTCCTTATGAGTGCTCATGGTGCCACAAGGGCTGTTCAGACCCAGAGTCCCTCCCTAGAGACCCTCATAGAAGACCTGCGCTGTCACCCTGAACCTGGCTTGGCAACATGAAGGAAGGTCACTGCCTACACCCTTGTCTGAGCCTGTAGACTTGGTGTCTGAGGTCCAGCAGGTATTTGAGCCACAGCAGTGTAGCAAGTGATCTCTGTCAGCTCAATCATGGTGCCTGTGTATGCAGATGGTCTTGTTCTGGCACACTGTGGTGGAAAACTCAGCAGTGGGAACTGGAAGGAAGATATGTACCCACGGGACTATCAGCGTGTTTGTACAGCTCTCACATCCTCTCTGAGTCTCAATTTCCACAGCAGAGAAAGGAACATAAAGGACACCTTCCCATCTTCTTCAAAAACAGATTCTTAGACCAGGCTCTGGGTCTTGCATCATACCCAGGTGTCCACTGCCCAGGTCTGTAGGGCCATTATTGACTTCTAGTACTTAAACATGCCTCTGCAAGTCTCTGAGGGCTATCCCAGCATTGAACACTGAAGATGCATGGCTAGACTGCTCACAGACCTGTATTGAAGATGGATTGCCTATGCAAGTGATATGTTCTACAAGAAGGCAGCACTGGACTCAGACAACAGCCTTACATCAACTCTATGCCCAAGCAAGGTAATGAGCTGAATGCTGGCTGATTTGCTATTCAGCATCAGTGGCTGCTCTTGTCCTTGGGGGAAATCATTACCTTATTACCTGGGCAGTCTTGGAGAGATAAAGCCCTGCTCTGTTTTTCAGCCTGTCAATGTGTTACATCTCTCTCTATTTGAAGTTAGGGGGTACAAATGCTTGACAAGTCTAATATTAAGCAATGACAGCTTCCAGACTAATAAATTGAGAAGAATTTAGGGATTTATTGTACATTCAAAATCGCTTGAAGGCAAGACACGATACTGTAAGGAGATTCCTGAGAATAAACCCTCAGGTATTTTGATTATCAAGGCTTGCTTCCAGTTCAATCACATTTCCCTTCCTTCTCTAGAGGAAAAAAATCATTACAGCCACTACCCCCATTCTGCTCAGAGCTCGCCTTGCTCCTCCGTTTTCTTTATCTCTGCCTGAGCAGCTTCTAGAAAGGGAGTTAATTAGACTGTTGATTTTGTTTTAAAATATGGTTGGCGATGTCATGCTTATACAAGGGCCAACCCCCTACTCCCCCTTAAGCCCTTCCGGCGGTTACTGATTTGTGACTGCAGCAATTATTAGCTTTCATGCCATTAAAATGCCTGAACAGAAATTACTTGTTTGGAGGCAGCTTCCTGTCTACTTACAGCTCACTGCTTAGGAACTGCATTCCTGTTTCTCCCCTGGGCTCAGCCAGAAGAGCTATTTTCCCTCTGCTCTGTGGTTTCCTGGGTTCAGCTCTACCCCATTTGCCCTCTAACATTGCTGCTCCCCACCTTGGGAGGCAGAAGGTCTGATAACAAAGGCCACAGTCAGTGCACTTGGGTGCAAGGAATGGAAGGGAACAGTGGTGTTCATGTGGACCACCTGACCCAAGGACTTGAGGGCACTTCATTCCCTTAAGGGAGTACCACTACCTTGTGAAACAGCTCAGAACAAAGAGCTCCCCAGCCCTCCTGAGACCACACCTCTGCCAGGGATTTAGCTCTGGTATTGCTTCTCTGAGGATTTTCCTCCTATGGAGCCTCCTCTGAGGTGAACTGCCTGTTGCAGAGTAGCTCTGTGGCTAGATGAGGCTGCACACAATTGCAAAGTCTTTGTGGCTATGGGTAGGCAAGGTTTCATGTTAGTGAAGACTACTAACAAGATCCTGGTGAGCATTGCAAGACCTCCACTTGGAGGAAAAACAAGCACTGTGGTCACTACTGTGTTCCTCACTGTGATCTCTGTAGATGCTCCTTGAGAGATGCAACACAGAGCCCTGTCTGTGTGGTACCTGTCAAATTCGTTGCCATAACACAAAGCCCAAGCTGCAGCTCACCTCCTCTGCTCCACAGGCTGTGCCCCTTTTTGGGAAATGAGACGTATATGTGTCAGGGAAAATGGGACTTAGTTCACTGCGAGAAAACCACACAGGGTTGAACTTTCCTCCTCTTCTCTTCCTGACTGACATGCATGGGCAGGGGGGGAAATGTCATTTTGTACATCACCATTCCCTGTTGCTCTAGTAGCTCCCTCATAAGAGGCAGGAAAGGGCACAGAGCATTGAGGCAGTACATAATATCACCCTCCCTCTCCCTGCAGCTGCAAAGAGCAGTTGCACGGGGCTGGGAGGGCTATTTTAAGTGGGTGCTGTGCCCTGCAATTGGGGCAGGCTGCGGGGAAGGTCCGTGGGGGCACTGCCCTGTGCTTGCACCTGAGCACACATTCGTGCACACAAACATACACACACACAGAGCACAGTTCAGGCCCAGTGGGGAAGCATGGGGGGCATCAAGCACTTGGCTGCACTTGAATGCTTATCCTGGAAACAGGCCAAGGACAGCACGTGTCTGCAGGCACCAGGGTCCCTTCTCTTAGCCACCATCTACTTAGGTGAGGTTTAATTCTAATGGGAAACATGTACTGTTGCTTTTATGTTTCAAGGACGAGAGTCTCACCGCATTTTTTCAGTGCTGACCTTCTGTGCACCACAAAATATCCCCCCCTTTCTAGCTGCTTTTCCTACCCTCTTTGCAGGCAGCAGGTTCCTGCATCAGAGATGCTCAGTGTTCAGATGGAAGGTAGCTGATGAAAAGGACTGCTCAGGGTTTTTGTCCTTTTGGTCTTGGAAATGATGCTGGCAGGCTGGTGTGGCATCTCTCCCTCCTTCCCCCTCCTCTGCCTGAGCCCCCATGGTGGCAGAGGGGAGAGCGTGGGTGGTGGAAGGAGTTGTGGTCCCCAGATGTGTGAATTGTAGCCGAGTAGAAATAGCACACCGCGGACAAACCACAGCTCAGCTGAGAGCCATCGCTTTGGGCTTTCGTCACTGACCTTTTCCTCTCACACTTCTCTGTCCTCACCTGCTCCCCCTGCACTTTGCACTCCAACAGCTCTCTGCACAGTGCTTTGAAATGGTGAGGAGGACTGGCATAGGAATGTAAAGGAGGAGGGGGGAGTGAAACAAAAAAAAAAGACCTGCAGCAAAGAGTGGGCTCTACATTCATCCTCTCTCCATTTCCTCCTGAAATACTCAGGTTGCCATCCTGCAGGACAAGACAGTCGTGGGCTGAGCCAACTCAGCACTGTCCCTGTCTGGTATACCCATTGAACTGAAGGCTCAGACGTTCTGCCTCAACAGCTGGCAGGACTGGGGGTGAGTGAGGAGAAGGAAGCCTGTCTGAGGGTCAGGGGAGTGCTTCAGTATCTGCCATATAATGAACAATCAGAATTTTTAAAAAGATAATGTGGTACATCATGTGGTACAGCTGTAAAAGTATACATAATTCTCTTAGACTAAAACAATGCCACAGCGCACCACACATAGAAAAGTGGGAGTTAGGGCAAAGCAAGGGCTTGGGAGGTGTTTTGGATTGTGTATGTAATAGTAATCCTGTGGACTCTTGGCCCTAAAGATCTGCTGAATTGCTGGCTGTGGCTGCAGGTGACAGCTTCATTGCCTGGAATGTCCTTTCTAGTGATCTGTCCCATTCCACTATTTCAGGGGAGGAATTGAGGACATGTGGGGAGAAAAAAGTGTATGTAGGGGTAATGTGAGAATGCTACAAATCCAGAAAAGCATGTGTGGGGCAAACAGAATGGAGTGAACATCATGGAAGACGCTTGCTCTAGGGCATTGATGTGTCAAACACCTGGAAGGTGATCAGGGCTTCAGAGGAGGGGAACAGAACAGTGAAAATGATACCTGCAGGATGTGTGTCAGTTAGACAAGAGACCTATTGTCCTCCTTCTTCTCTGTGGACCATTTCTTCCTCTGGCTACTTTGAAGCCTTGCATCTGCCCTCAGTAGCACCTGTGACGCTTGGGCACAGCTGCCCCCTCAGTGGTGCACTGCAGCTTACACCATCAGTGGAGGCACCTCTGCACTTCTCCATCCTCACCCACACTGGCAACGGGTGCAGGTGTGTTAAAATGAATCAAGAAAGAACACAGACTCCTGCCTCCCACTCACCCAAGGCTCTATTTACAACCTTCCCAGGTAGATGGGGAGTTCCCTGCTCCTTAGCTTCTCCAAGCCAAGATCTCTACATCCTGCTCCCATTTTAATTGTTGCAAACAGAGACTGGGAAAAGTATGAAGTTCTGCAATAATTCGCGGGTCATTTGTGATTTAAGTGGCACAGACTCAAGAGACTGGATGGTCTGTGGAAGGAGAAACTGTCAGAAGCCTTTGATTTAAACCTTCTGCCCTGGCCCTCACTGCGGTATAACTGCAAGGCAAGAGATCACAGAGAGCTCGTGGGTGAAGGAGAAGGTATTTCATTAGATGAGGGAGGCCTGGAGCCTCAGCACCCTCTGCCCACCTCCTGATAGCATCTTCAGAGCAAGCCAGGCTTGCAAAGGGCAACAGTTTCCGTTGGCAGGAAGGCAAGAGATGTCCATATGAGGTTGGTATGTGTGGGCATACATGTGTGGGTGTCACAGCAGAGCGTGCATCGAGCTGGCCTCCGATGCCTGGAGAGACTGGGCAACTGCCTGCTTTGCCACTGTGGTCAGAGAAGGGCCATGCCACACGAGGCAGTGGAACAACTGCCCTCAAATGCAGCTGTGCCCCAGCATCCACATAGCCATGAGCAGGGTCCACATCCAGCCCTTCGAATCCTAGGACAGCTCCCAGCCAGCAATGGGAAAGGGAAGTTGAGAAAAAGGAGATCTGGGCAGGCTGAATCCACTGCTGGCATCTGGCTGCCATGTGCTAAATGGAGGGAAGTTGCAGCTCTGCTTGTGGCACTGGGCAATGCTGGCTGGGGTGTTGCATCACCCCTCTCCCTCTCTGGACTCTGGGAAATAAACAAGGCTGAGGTGTGAGTGAAGCAGGTTGTCGGGGTGGTTTGGGAGAGAAGGAAGGGCAGAGGCTGCAGCAGAGGGGAAACCTGCTACTACAGAGTGGCAGCCCACTGGTGTGGGGCAGACCTTGCACCATAGCTGGCAGCTGACGCAAGGCCAGAGACACTTCTTGTGACTGCCCCTCCTGTGACAAAGGCTCTGAAGGGATGTGGAGCCAGGTCCTGCTTTCTTGTGTCCCTGCTCTCCCTGGTGCTTTGGGTGCAGGCACATCCACCTGTGCCCACCTTCAGGGTCAAAGGTCTCCTTCATACTTTTCTTGCCCTACTCCTCTCTTCCCCTTTGCCACAGCTATCACAGGACAAGGAGCTATTGCAGGGCCTTCAGCATCTCCTGACTTGTCCCAGGCATGTACTTCCTTTCCCAGAGACAGCACCACATCCTGCCCTTCGCGTCCTCTCTCCCACTCCCTTCCTTTCATATCTGCAAGACCAGGGACCTACACGAAGGCAGTTTGCAGATGCCTTGAACAAACTTCAGACACGTCCACAGAGCCCTTTGCAGCAGAGTTTGGACCACTCTTTCAGGGGAAAATACAGGCACAGCTCCAGGGGTAGTGCTGTAGCAGTGCATTCCAGGGCACTTGCTTTGCCCAGGAGAGAGACACTGGCTGTCACCAACCCCTGAATCACATTCTACAGGGCAGCTCCATTGCATGGAAGAAAACACAGACCTAGGGTGAATGAATGAATGAATGAATGAATGAATGAATGATCTCATGGCCTTCCAGACATAGGTGCACTCACTGGCAGGGCAGCAGGACTGATCTGACCCAATCTAGACATTGCTCCTTCAAAGCATTGCAGGGTCCACCTTGCCTGAGCTGAGCCTCACCTACAGCAACTCCCTGGTCAGGCATCCCTGGTGTGATGGGTGGCACCAGCTACAGACCCTGCCTGTCACCACACATCTTAGCCCCAAGGGATTTGGCTGAGGAGACTCTTCAGGAGGCAAGGCTGAAAGGTTGAATCATAGAAAACTTTTCTTGAAGATCTGGCTACACATTTCTGGTTCCCCCTCCTCCCTCCCTCATTTCCTCACCTTTTGTAAGTGTGACAAAGTCACTTCCAATCTGCCAGCATCTCACCTCAAGGAACAAGAACATGCACAAACACAACCACTATGCTTCCTGAGGGCCCATTTGTATCTGCTTCCTCAGAAGTAAATAAAAAATGGAAAAAAGGTTGGGCTCTGACCTGACAGAGTATTGCATTTACTAGGATATATATAGCCCTTGCTCTGGGCCTGACACAGGACCAAAATGCCTGTAGGGATGTGTATGATTATGTATTCCACCCTTTGCCAAATGAAGTGTCTGGTACACATCAAACCACAGGAGAAACTATGTGAAGGCACATTAAACTCAAAACAGAAGGTCCTATATGGGCACTTCATCATGTTTTTTTGCCTATCCTTCTACCTCAGCAGGAGTCCCTCAGTCCAAAGATTAGAAACAAAAACCCCATGTACATCTTTGACTTGGACTGAGACCCCAGAAGGCATGTCCCTGTCCTTAGGATTCTACTCCTTCTAGATCTTTCACTCAAGCTTACAAGTCTCCAGTCCCTGCTCTTGTTTTCCCTTCTCCCTCAAGTTTATGAGCAATTGCCACTTGTCTTTCCACCTCTGATGTGAATCTCAGGCCTTTCTCATCACACATAGGACTTCCAAATATGCGTGTCCATCTTAACTCTGGAACTCCCACTCATTCCAATATTAGGAGGAACAAGTGTCCAATCAACAGTTTACTATCCTACACTGTACTTCCTGGCCTTCAGGTCTTCGTAGAGAAAACAGAAATGTCATAGGGAAAACAGAAAACACTTGTACTTACCAAGTACTTGATAGAAGAATGTGCTAAAAATTTCATAAGATAAAGAGATCTGATCTCCCTTAAGAGAACTCCAACATTCACCCAGCCTTCCTCAATATAAATATGTACTTGAAGCCTACTCCTACAACCCATTGTATTGTCCTGGGATTTTTTCTTGCAATCTCCAAAGAATCCTGGTTTTGAATTTGCTGAAAGCTTTTCCAACAAAAGGGAGAGAGCTGTCATAATAAGAAGTGTTCAAGCAGTAAATATTTTAAGGTAACAGTTCTTCGCAAAGGAAACAGACACAAGATTGCCAAGGATTACCCAGGAAAGTTTCAGAGCTGAGTTAGACTTTGCATCTCTTAATTTCAGATCAGTGACTTTTCCATCATTCAGCAATAACCAGAGCTAGAAGGAATAGGTTGGGAAAGAAAAACAGATTTAAGTGCAAAACAACCAAGGAAAAAAGTTTAATACCACTGAAAAAAAATATATATACAAAAGTTCTTGGAGTTTGTTTGGTTTTGTTACATAAAGCACCATTAATTCCAGAGTACATCACAACTCAGCCTACTACACTTTCCAGAAAGCACCCAATACTCCTGAAATCTGATTTAGCACCAAGGGAATGCCATCTTGTTTAGCACCAGAAGCCTGTTAAACACACCCTTTGGTCCCCCTGCCCTCCTCTCTCACGTGCATCAGGCACCCTCTGGCTGCTCATGGGTAGCACAGGAGACCTGTCACCAGCATTCAATCACCAAATAGGAAAGGAGGAAGAAGGAAGCTTGTTCATGGAGATAGTCAGTGTTAGAGAGGCTTGCTTCTCTTCAGGGAGGCATGGGGCACTATACACTGTAAATAGACTATATCTGGTTTTGCAGCCTGTTGAGGAAGAGAAAAAGGGATTCGGTTCTGAGCATCACCTCCAGCTTTCTGCTTTCTCTGCTATCCAAAGTCCTGTCTGTGAGCAATTCCACACACTTGATCTGCTAAGGGAGAGGAAGAAACTCACAGTCTCCTTTAGTTTCCACGATCCCTTCATCACCTTACCTTAGTGAAACTTTGTTTTCTTTATACCCATTGCCTCATTGACAGTGGTGGAGAGGATCCAGAGAAAAGTTCCCAAAACTCACTACAGTCTGTACAGCTTCCTTAGAAAAGCATGGAGAGTAAGTAAACAGGATAAGAGAGAAAATTCCCTGCAATTTTTTCAAGGTCAGTTTTAATACTTAGCCTTGGTCCCTGTTCCTTTGCCATCCTGGGCTGTGTGTACCAGACCTAATCTTGTATAATGACACACGTTTCTTCTGGGAGAGCCCTGGTAGTCCCAGGTGCTACAGGCAGAGACTGTGGCTCATCATAAGACAGCAGAACCCAGGTAAGTCTGAAGATTTCACGATCAGTGTTGAGCAGAGGAGAAATACCTGTGTTTCTCCTGCTTGTCCTGCCCTGAGATTTAAAAAAGAGACATGCCTTGGCACTGCTATTTATGGGAGCATCACAACATGTGGAAGTAGGTTTCCTAAAGTGCTGAGCCAGCCTCACCTGCTCCCCCCAGGACTGCAGCATCCCCTCCAGAGGGATGCAAGTGGGAGCAGTGTGAGACCAATATAAATAGTACTAGAAAACCCTACGACTGGCATTCCTTTCTCACTGCGACATCTCCAACCTGACAAAAAGAGTGAGGGTTTGTTTTAGCCACGTGCTTTTCTCAGTTACTCTGATGAGATTGCCAGAAAAGGGCATGGAGCATATGGCAGGGAAGCTTTTAACCCTTGGGCAAGGTGCTGTAGTCTCACCTTTGTCTCTGTTCTATCACAGAGGCAAAGAAGCGGCAGCCTGTCCAGGTTTTGAATTGATTGAACTGCAATTGCCCCTACAGCCTTGAGCTCAGGCCGTGAAACAGTGGTCCCTCAATACCAGTGTGGGAGAACCACCTTTATGAGGACAATGAAATGGCACCTCTGCCAAAGGAGAGCGGATTCAGGTTCACTCTCTGGACTAGCTTCCCAGAGCCAAGACTAAGTAGCACCCCAGAGGAGGTGTGGGAGGGTGGTTTTCAGGGTTTTCTCTCTCTCTCTCCTTCTGTACTGATGATCCCCAGTGGGAACAGAATTGTTACCTCTACTGAATCATGGGCAGATGCCCATGAAGGGTCTGACCAGGTGTCTGGCCCATCATCTCTTTGAAGAGCTAGAGCTGGCATAGAGGAGGCAATCCCACCAGGTCTAGATTTGACAGCCAGCCTGGACTCTGTGACACAGAATGGTGTCTATGGAAAGCCAGTTTAGAAGGCCAACAGTTTCATTTTTGGAAAGACAATATCCTCTATCAGCTCCTATATCTTCTTTGTGTTACAGGAGACCATCAGATCCCAGCCCGCTCTCCAGACTACACATATAAAAGGTGACATTAAGAGCTTGTTTCAGGCTGCAAAACTGGCATGTCTAGTTGGGATGGAGAGGAGCCAGGATGTACTGCAGCAGTGGGGACTTTCTAGCCCTTTCCACAGGAGTCCTTTGTGTATGAAGCCCCAAGGAGGGATACAGGCCCAGGAGCAGCTGTCCTCTTGCTCTAGAACCCTAAATGCCAGAGGCAGCTCTCTGGCAGATTGAGAAGAAGCCAATAACCTAAGCTGGGGCTATGAGGTGAGGGGCAAGAGGTGGTAGTGCCATGATGTAAAGTGGACAGATACAGGTCTGGCTACAAGAGAGCGTGAGGTGTGAGCCAGTGTGGCAGTTTCACACTCAGTGCCTGAGATTTGACAGGCCCATTTCCAAGTGATTTGCAGTGGTTACGGGCAGTAAAGACAGACAGAGAGAAAAAAAGAGAGAGAGAATGAGAGAAAGGAAAAAGGAAAAGGCCTTGAGACCCCAAGGAAGAGGAGAGGCAGTTATTCAATGCTGGGCTTGACCAAGTACCCGCTGAAGGTGATGTACACATCAACATCATCACTGTAAATGGCATTCTCCCGCTCCCGCTTGTAGAGCCTCACCCAGATCTCATCATTTTCCTGGAGCTCCAGCATGAGGCTCTGGCTCTGCATGATGCTGCGGTCACTGGGCTGGGCATACAGGATGACTGCCTCTTCTTCATTGTGCATGATGTGCATGTAGGTCTCCTTGAAGTTCCAGGTGTGGACATTGAGGCTGAAATAGTAAAGTCCACCCACTGAGCAGTAGAACTTGCCATTGAACATGTCAAAGTGGCTGTAGAGGTTGACGAAGACGGTGTCAAAGATCAAGACCTGGAAGCCCTCGCTGCTGTGCAGCGCTTTCTTGCGACCGACGGAGAACGCAGCATACTGATGCTTGCAGGGGTCTCCCGCTGTGCCCATCTGTCCTTTACTGCCTTTCTGGCCCTGGGCACCCCGCTCGCCTCGTGGTCCCTCTTTGCCCCATTTCCCTGGCATCCCAGGCTCTCCCCGGTCTCCTTTCTCTCCTGCAGGAGGAAGCAGAGGACACAACTCCTGTGTGATACCAGAAGATGTGGAAGTGGCAGTGAGAAAGCCTAATGAGGAGGCAGAGGATTGCACAAGACTGGGGCAATGCCAGGAGAAGGAACATTTCTGAGGATCACAATACCACTGCTCTTCATGGGAAAGGAGCTAGCAGAGCTCTGGGAGTGACTGGAGTCTCTTCCCCAATGAATCCTCTGCCAACCAAATGATATGGCCCTGCTGGAGGCACCAGGACCTCTCCCTAGGAGACTTCAGCCTCAGAGGGAGCCCAGCAGTCTAAAGTACCTCTTCTTCCTCCCCCACACTCCTTTACCTCCAGCACAGCCTTGCCCTCCCACACCCCTCTCCTGTAACCCATTTATCAACATAGGATGCACGCTGGTCTTGCCGTAGAACTGCTATCACCTGTGGGGGAATATGATTAGGGAGGGACAAAAGGGTGGGTCAGAGGGAAAAGATCCAAGCTGGACTGAGCAGATGGAGCACTGCAACTTAGAGGGATGGTACTTTCACAATACTGGCATGCTTTGAGCATCTTGTATAATTAATACTGCAGTTCTAACCAGGGGTGTGTGCACTGACCATCACACACTTGGAGAGGCATCAATACAGAGAGACCAGCACTAGAATATACTTTGTGCATACAGAAAAGAAATGGGACTCGGAGCAGCCTCCAGCACTAAGTGACAGCATTCAAAATCTGTATCTTGTTCTTTTCCTTCTCTCCATCACCTGCATGATATTGAAGGTCCCCCTATGACACCCCACACCAGTCTAGGCCTCTATCTGCCCTTCTGAGCTTTGATGGATTGCAGCTACTTCCAGGCAGGACAGGGAAGGGAGAGCATCTGCCTAGTTAACACAGACAAACCACAGAGTAACAAGAAGTGTGTGGCAGCATCCAGCTGGGAATGGGCTTTTGCCCACAGCAATGGCTAAAAGGGGAGTCCTGAAGGGAGGAGCTGATCTAAAATAGAAAACCCTTTCCCATTAACCAAGCCGGCCACTGCAGAGTGGAACGAGCTGGGGGTCACTGCCAGTTTAACCTGGAGGTGCTTGCAAATAACTGCTGCTTCCCTTTGCCCTCCTCCCACTCCCAAATGCACATGACCCACAGAGCTGGAGAAGGTTTCCCCACAACCTCCCTGGGTGCCAATGCCCTCCAAACAAGCAGTTGATAAGGAGTGTTCCTTCCCTTAGACACTACAGGACTCTGTAAGTCTGAGAGAAGGAATGTGTCCTCCCAGCTTGGCAAGAGGCTGTTAGTGCTACTCCTGTGTTAGCAAGAAGGAAGAGTTAGTAGCAGGCAGCATCCTGAGAGACAGAGATGACAGCAGAGATACACACCGATTTCCATCCCCCCCAGCCACTCCTCATCACAGCACAAAACACCTAAACCCCAGGCACAGTGTGTGGCGTGATAAGCGTGTGGTCACTTATCCTCCAGGATGGCTCCTGGTGGTCTGTTAGCACAACCAGCATGCCAGAAATCCAGCTGCCACCCCCACTGCAATGCCATCAGCCCCTGAGCCAGCTTTGGCATCCCGGGGCAAAGACTTACCCTTCAGAATGGTGATGTTGATATAGGGACGGACCTCTGGCACTGGGTAGGGAAAGTGGTGGTGGCTGGGAGGGACTGGTGGGGTATCTGTGGAAGAGTCCAGTGAGTCACAGCAGCGCTTGCAAGCACCAGGGCCCGGCTCTGTGAGGTTGGGTTCATCAGTGGGTGCCCCAAATACAACAAGAGGGAGAAAAAGGAGGATCAAGGATGTGCGCAGGTAGGTTATGTCCATGGTGACCTGGGAAGATATGAGGAAGTGCCAAGAGTGAGGTATGATAAGGGGAAGGACATAAGGGATAGAACAGAGATCATGATAAAACATCTTTCTGTGGCTGGAGCCAGGGGTGGGATGAAATGGCATTGTCCTGTGGAGGGAGCTTACATGCTTGTTCAAGGCTGCAATCTGAGCAGCAGCCGCATGGCCCAAGAGAATGTCCCACGCCCTTCTGCATGGGCCAGTGGAGACCCGGTGCTGACCCTGGGAGAAGGCTTGATGCTGATTAGGCAAACCATTAAAGCCACTAGAATATTCAGTCCTCATACTAGGATAGAGCAAAGAGACAATAGAATTGTTAAGATTGAAAAGACCCCTAGGGTCATTGAGTCCAACCTCAAGAGTTCTTTAGCAAAAGCATGCTGTTGTAGGCTGCTCAATATGTGGGAAACACTGTAAAAAAATTCTCCAGCTCTCCTATCTATCACTGCATATCAACTCTTTATAGGAATCTAACCCCAAAATCCCCAGATGGCACCTGGCCCACATGTCTTGGCAGAAATGCCTCTTCTCCTGTGGGCTGGGAACTTAACTTCAGTCCCCTCCTTTCCCCCACCAAATCCCACCCGTCCCGGCGGCTCGGTCCCCTTCCACCCGTGCTCAGTGGGTTCCCAGGCAAACCCCAGCACCTTTCCAAGGGGACGGCCGGCTCCCCAACACAGCCTTCGGGCAGACTGGGGAGAGGGGAGCTGCTTCGCCGCCGAGGGTGATGGACGTGGAGCTCTGCAGCTTGCAGAGAAGTGTGCTTACGAAAGACAGACACGCCAAGCAGCTGAGAAAGCCCCTCGGCAGCCTGTGCCCCCCATCCTGCTGCCTGCCCCGGCACGGCGCAGCTGCTCACCCCGGGGGCCGCAGGCTCCCCTCTTCGCTTCCCAGTCCCTGCTCGCCGGCTCCCCTTTGCCTGCAGGGTAGGTCCCCGGGCCCATGGCTTTAAGGAAGCCGGCTCTTGGCACAGGCGCTGCTCAGCGCTGGCTGGGTGCACAAGCTAGGCTTGGACCGGCTCCCTCCCCTCCCCTCTCCTCTCCCTCCCTC
>VXBI01011679.1:2123361-2184473 GCA_013397375.1 Toxostoma redivivum
GTACCGGGGGACGGGCGCCGGCAGCCAATGGGCGCCACGCACGGAAACACCGGCAGGAGAAGGAGGGAATGGAGGGGATGGACGACAGGGCAGGAGAACAATGATGAGCGGGGGGAGATACCGGGAAGGAGAATAAAAGCGGGAGAGGGAGGCGCAAGGAGATGGGCAGAGGGATAAGGTGAGCGCAGAAGAGAGGAGGATGAAGGAATGAGGAGCGCGTAGAAGAAGCTGAAGACAGATGAGGGAAGAGGGAGAGGAAGAAAAGAGAGATGCAGAGAGCAGCTATGGGGTGGGAGAGTGGCACGCAGGAGGCTCGGTTCTCCTAGGGGCACCCAGGAGATGGGCCCCTGCTCCAAGGGTCATGCAGGCAGGACTGTGTTGCTCGGAGCTGCAGGGACACAGCAAAACCTTCTGGCTGGCAGGGTGCTCAGAAACTGGGGTGATGCCGAGCACACAAACCCTTCTCCCTTCGGCCCTGTGAGCACCTCCAGATGGATGGAGATGAGGGCAGATGGGCAGATAGGGGACTGTCTGTTCCAACTCTTTCCCTTTCCCCAGCTCCATACATGATCTCTTTCGCACCTTCATTGAGAAAATGTTCCAGTTTAACAGCCCCAAACTCTCCAACCAGATTTCATCTCTGCTGGAAGACACAGACCCAGAGTAAACTGATCTAAGAAAGAAATGAATCTTTGTGTGAGCAGTTGTCCCACGAAGGATTTTCCCATCCCATTTCCCGCACAAAGGGCTTCCCTGTCATTCTCACCCCCTTTCCTGCCCTGCAGCCAACATCAGTGCCCCCCTGAGCTGTGCATCACCCAGTTCTTGATATTTGGCACTGCTATGGTAAGCATTTTAGCCCCTAGGGTAAATTCCAGCTTTAACAAAAGAAGGCAGTATCTCTTCAAGCACAACACACCCAGGGTCTAAAATCTGGCATCCAAACCCACTTGGGCAACTTTATGTGCAGCCAGTGCCACTCAGAGATGAGCTGATGAAGCCAGTACAGGACTTCAAAGCTGTCAGGGCTCTTCAGGCTAGAACACAATGCTGTCTGGAGACACACAACAGAGAAGAGTCCTCATTGGGAAAGGAATGGCATGGGTAGCACTCGGAGGTTTTCTTTACCATGGCAGGGCAGCTGTCTGAGCACCATGCAGACACCTGCAGCATCATGCAGAAGCCCCCAATCTCCTCTGTTAGAAGGAACAGAGTCATGCAACAGCAGAGTTCTACACAGTCCTGCTAACCCTTGCAGGACTTGTTAGCGTAAGCACAGTCACAGGATCAGAAATTCCAGGTCTCCAGATCACTTCCTCAGTGGTGAGTCGTGTCCCATTCTCTGCCTCAGCTCCAGAGGGGGGCTCTGCAAACTGCTTAAATTGTGTTGGGAGTAGAGCTCAGCCTGTGCACTTCCACAGGTAGGCAGATACATGAATTTTGTTTCACACACATCGTATGCCTTGCTATATGTGATAGGGGACGGGGCAGACAGAAAAGGTAAAAGCCAAGGCTTGAAAACTGGAGAGAAGTAATAAACTACTGGGAATATATTGCTTTGAGTCATCCTTAGGATGCTTAAAGGAGGTTAGATCCCATTTTCAAGTACTTTGTATCCCTTGCCCTTTCATGGGTACACAGCCCATACCAGAGCCTTCATTTTTAACTCTTCTGGACTAACACTGACATAATTTACATTAACTTTGGATGGGGCCTTGACAATTCATCCAGCAGCCCATGTGCAGTGCAGATATTTGTGGAACTCCCTGCCACAGGATGCCCACCAAGGTTCCTCTGAACTTTATCAGTAGGTAATGTGTCACATCTCTGAATTAACTGCCATATTCCATGAATGGAAATTGCAGAAATTTCCCTGGCAGCAGAGTGCCTTGAGAGCTTCACTGTGTCTGGCTGTACCTGGCATCACCAATGAACCTCCTCAGTGCAGGAAGCAGCCTTTAAAGCTCAGAAGTGTTGCTGCATCTGTGAGCAGTAATCTGGCTCAACTCCATAGTTTCTCTGTGCCCTCCTAGGACTGCAGGATTTTGCAGTGCCAATCAACACACTCTGAGCCCTCCTCTCTCCTGCAAGTAGCGGCAGTAGCAGCCACCCTGTACCACTCACTCTCAAGTCCCTGCAATGCATCAGGAAAGCAGGTGCTCACAGCTGCCAGATCCATAGTACTGCTGGGACCTCTCTCTTCAGCTTAATTTTAGTGTCTTGGAGGCAATTTGTCTGGACTGGTGACTCATTCCTCCCTCTTTAATTTTTTTTCCCTGCCCTCACCCTTCCTATTCTCAATCTGCCTATGTCTGGCAGTGTGAGAGAGTGCCAGAGCTTAGAAGGATTAATGCAGCAATGTTTTGGTGAGAAGATGTCTCCAGCAACCTGCGGGGGCAGTCCCTACGGAGAGGACTCTGCATCCAGGCATCCCCTTCCAAAGCCTGCATCCCATTCTCTGCACGGCACAGAAGAGAGACAACTTTTCCTTTGAACATATGGAGACTGAGAAGAGGAAAGGAAAAAGGAACACTGGGGGCTCAGCTGAGAATTTAGCAACTTGGAGGATGAATCAGGCCTGGTCTCATCATCCCACAGCAACTGGGGCCACCAAGCTTAGTGTGGTGCTGCCTGGGTTGTCACTGCTGAAGGAGGGGCATGGCTGGGAGGTGTCTCCAGCCCAGCCATCCCACTGCTCACGGCTTCAGGGCTGTGTCCCTCTGAGGTGTAACACATCACGGACATGACAAGAATGTACAGTCTGTTTATTGGGTCTTACTCACTATGTTGTAATCTCAAGGGCCTGGAAGGAAGGGAAGGGGCAGGTGAGGTGAGAATGGGGACATTTTGTGAAAGACAAACCAGTGCTACAGACCCATAGCAGTCTTTCAAGCTGGCAGAAGTAAAAAGCAATGACCGCCCCAAGGTGCTGAGCTCTGGGTTGCTGGAGCCATCACTCTCCTGTGTGCTGGGCAGCGCCTGGCATCAGGACGAGGCTGGGATCTATAGCCAAAAACATGACAGACCTCATAATACCAGCTCGACTATTTTCCTGCTCTCCCTCCCTCTGCTCTGGTGATGGTGGATGTCAATGGACAGGGTCTAAACTAGCTCTCACTCTTCTCTCTCATCAGGCTCTGATCTCGTCCTGAAGCCTCTCTCCTCCTTCTGCTGCCTTGTACTGAAGTGGAGACAGGTAGGGACAATATGAGGGGTAAAGGAGTCCTGCAGAAGCTGCCACTTGCCAATGAACAACACAAAAAAAACCCTTGAGGTGAGCAGGGCTTGGTAAGAAGAAAGGCCACTGGCAACTGCCATGAATAAGGAACAGCTTTTTCTTTTCCTTATTTTTTTTTTTCTATAGGCAAAGGCTATGGCTTCATAGATCTCAGAGCAGGTCATCCCCAGGGCAGCCTGGATGTAGTTTCTGCTGTGGCAGAAGCTGACAGACAGTTCTTCTCCGTGAGGGCACATTGGAAAATCCTAGGCTGCCCCATGTCAAGAGATGGGAACAAACTTGCCCACAGTCAAGCAGAAAGGAGGGGGAAGCTGATCTTTCCCCAAGTAGGACTGGCTGTCTCCCTGTCTCTCTTTGAAGGTGACCCATTCCAACAGCCCCACCAGGAAGAGTGGCCCCGACCGTCTGGGTTCAGGAGCAGGAAAGCACCATTGGTGTCACTGCCAGGGATTCCTGTCAGACTCACCTGGCTAGAGGAGGCTGCATACCCGTTTCTTGGTCCGGGTGGGCTGTGGGCACAGGACAGCTCGGATGGCCTCGTCAAACACCGTCTTGAGGCCGCGCTGCGTCAAAGCCGAGCACTCGAGGTATTTCACAGAGTCTGTCAGTAGGAAAGCAGGGGTTGCAAGAGGGAGGAGGGGAGCTGGGATAGGCAGTGGGGATACCCAGGCTTCTGCTCCTTATGCTGGAAAGCACGGCACCTGGCTCTTTCTCAAGCTGAATAAACACATCTCAGGTGATCAAAGACATTACACATTGACAGGACACATTTCACTCACTCAGACAGTCCTGACTTCAGGGCAAAGCTTGCCAGCTGCACTTGACCTAGGTTTGCCTATTGGCTACCCATGTAGCCAGAGCAGAGCCATTTTGTGTGTCTGACCATGTTATCCTGGCCAGACACTCTCTCTGCTGACCTCCTTCTAGAAAACTGCCTCAAGCTGTGTTTTTCACCCTCCCTCCTTCTGTGTGCCACATCTGAGAAGAGCTGGATGGTGGGGTGAGACACTCATACCTAGGATTGCATGTATGAGCCCCAGCAGACAGAGGCAGGCACAGGAAACTGCAGTTGCAACTCTTCCTGAGAGAGGTTAAAAGCCTCTCTTCTGCCTCTCTCCGGATATGGAGGAGTGGCCTCTGCCCACAGTGCAGCTGTGGCTTCCACAGAAAAAATATTGTCCCAGATAGAAGTATGCAGAGTAAAAGGAGAGGAGAATGTGAAGGTGTGTAGTTGTGTGTGTATGTGGAGGATGGTGGCCAGAGAGAGGCAGAGGGCTGAGGGGTTGAGTCTTCCTCAAGAAGATCTCCTTCCTGAGTGTCCTGAGGTGCATTTTGTCCCATGACTGTGGAGGTGCCTCCTTGTGTCCCTCGGAGATGGCACTATGAGATACCACTATAAAAGCCTCATTAAATTAGGGTGAAGCCCTTTTCTTCTTCCTCTCTCCTTTCAGTAGGTCCAAGATGATTCCCAAACACATACCTATTTCCTTGGCCAGAGCAAGACCCTGAGGATATGTTATGGGGGACAGCTTCTTCTCCTTCAGCTTCTCAATGGTGTCCTTGTCATCACGGAGATCCAGCTTTGTGCCCACGAGGATGATAGGAGTGCTGGGGCAGTGGTGCCGCACCTCAGGGAACCACTAGCAATGGAGCAAAATGCCACAGATGTGAGAAGGGGTCACACGTATGGGCATGCACATGGGAAAACAAAGTCAGCAAGGTAGCTAACAGCCTGTCCTTTCTCACATCCATTGTTAGGCACTACAGCCTGGCCCAGGCTAGCTCCTGTTGCTGAGGCCTCAGGCAAAATCCCTGACAGGGAGTTCAAATTTTGTTACACGAAGCACAAGCTGCTCTCTGCCCTAGACCCTCCCACCCAGGAAAGAACCTTAAAGTGGTAGGAAGGACCTCTTGTTCCTCTTGTTCTCCTGTTCACCAATCTCTCCCTTCTTCCCTCACTTCCCATCTAAAAGCTGTGGGTACCTGCTTCTTATACCCTATGGATCAGTCCTGTGTGTCTATGCTTTGACACTCTTGGCTGAAAGATGCCGTCGGAATATAAGTCTGTGATCTGACAGCACAGTAGCCCAGCAAGATGAATATTAGCTGGTTAGTAGAGTTGGCCACCTTCTTTGAAATGAACCAGAAAAGGCATCTGAAGGAGGTTTCTGACTAACAGAAAAGAGATATGACCTCTTGAACCTAGATATCCCAGTGGTAGTCTCTCACTGCTCTTGCAAGGCCACCACCACCATCGCCCCCTCATCCCCTGGAGGATCAGGACATGGTCTCACCTTAGCACGGACGTTTTCGTAAGATGCCGGGCTGACAAGGGAGAAGCAGATCAGGAAGACATCCTGTAGGCATACAACCATGGTTCAGAGTTGGGATAGGAGCATGGGATGGCATTATGAAGCAGGAAGGGGGGAGTGGGGAGGGAAGGTCTGTGTGGGCAGCACCCTCCCTCTTCAGCAGAGAGTTGTGCTTGGGAAAGCTCTCTCTGTTATGTAAAAGTCTTGACTGCTGCTTCTTGCTTCTAGCAGAGAGAAGGATTTCCACTCCCCTGAGTCATTGTAACCATAGCCACCATTATCAGAAGAGCCAAATGGTCAACTCTGAAGATGGGGTTCTTGCGGTTGGCACACTCATCCTCATGGGAAACGGCCTGACAGCTTCCTGCTCATTTCTCACAGAACACCAGAGAGCTTTCAGGCCAAGGAAATTTTGCCTACAGTTGAGACAGACCTAGTTTCAGCCTAAAAAGTATACACACAGTACTCAGAGGAGGCAGTTTTGGCTCTCCAGGTAAGCAATTCTCCTGGGCATGGTAGAATTCAGACTTCTTTTAAAACCAGAGCAAACCAAACAGAACCAAAACCATACCAGCTCATCAAGGTTATATCTATTTCATCCAGCTTTACCTAGCTGGAGCAGTGGTGCCAGACCCAGCCTATCCATTTCCATACTTCTACAGCCATCAGAGACAAAAACCTTGGAGAAACATTCCTCCACCTATCCTTGAGATATGTCCCAGGGTGGATGCAAGCATATTGTTGAGAAACAGACCTGCTTGCACCAACTGCAGGTAAAAACACCTTATATCAGGTGTCTGATTTTTAGGTGGCTAAACCCAGCCCGAACAAATAACTTCTAATCAATTCCTAACCTTTTTGATTGCAGTGGCAACTTTCAGACTAATGTCTGATGCAGCAAGGTCTTTCTGAGCTTGCCAAAAGCTTGAAACCACATTCTCCAGAGAAGATGTTCCTTAAACCCTGAAATCACTCTGTCAGTGTGGTGAAAAACTGGTGAACACAGTATCTGAGGCACCCATTTGTTCTGCTAGAGGCACCAGCAGATCAAACACATGCCCACAAATCACATCTCTTTTAAAAGGCAGAAGACAGAAGAGTGGGGTTCACAGATATGTAACAAACTCCTGCCTCAGATCTTAAATGCCATGAACCACCTTCACTTTACAAAGGGAAGGTTTTTTTCCAGGGATGTGTAAAGCATCTGCCCCACACAAAGTCAGTGTCAGCTGGGCTCAAGAGTGTCTTTGGATGTCTCGTTTTCTTGTTCAGTTATGCCAGTTATGGGAGTTCAGATAAAAGCTCCAAAATCTCCCTAAGATATCTTTCAACTTTCAGGTTTCAAGGCAGTTGTATATCAACAGAGATATTCTCAGAAAAGGGCAGAGAGAGACAGTAACAACCCTGTCACTGTTTCATGGCACACGTTGAGTTCTGCAGTGAGGGATGGAGATGTAGCTGAGTGAGGAAGGGAGGAGGGGCATGGAGTGTGACCCACCGTCTGTGGGTAAGAGAGCGGCCTCAGCCTGTCATAATCCTCTTGTCCAGCAGTATCCCACAGTCCCAGATTTACAGGCTTGCTGTCAACCATCACATTGGCAGAATAGTTATCAAACCTGAAATTCAAAGACATAGGCCATGGCTCAAACAGGAGAAGAGGGAGCCCTTCCAGTAGTGTAGGTGGGGTTCACTAGGAGCACCCAGGAGCAAAGGGTGGTGATTTCTCTTCTCAGCTCACCTGGGTGATGCTGGTTCCCTGTGAACCTCCACCTTATGGAATTCTCACTTATCAACCTCCTCCCCATCATTCAGCTGTCCTGGACAGGTATCTGGCTGCAGCTACACCTTTGATACCTCGCATGCAGGTTCACAAACTATTTTCTTTTCCCATTTTTTCCCCCAATATCCTTCCCACAACTGTGTCTGCTCTACAGCCAAGCCCCTGTCTTTCTTCTGTGTTCTAAAACATAGTTTTGTGCTTATAAGTGAAGAAGAATCCGTGTCTCTGTAGTTTACTGTCCTCCTCAACAGCTCTGCTGGAACTGAGAACAATGTGTCCCATTACTCTTTGACAATCCAGCCTGAAATATTTTAGAACATTTTTTGTCAGGATTGCATGCTTAGAAGTAAAGTCTTGGTAGAAAAGAAAGAGAAGCAACAGAGCAGTTCCTACCCTCATCCTAGAGGGTCCTTTTGGTACTTTTTTTCACAGATTAAGGGAAACCAGTAATAGGGAGGAACCAACACAAAGGTCTTTTGAATGTGTTCATGGCATCTGCACATTAGAAGGGACATGATTTAGTAGTGGGCTTGGCAGTGATAGACTAGTGGTTGGACCTAATGATCTAAGAGGTCTTTTCCAACAAATTCTATGACTCTGCTCCATGCAGAATCTATGACTGCTCCAATGACAGCAAGTGCTTTGGATAGGGAAGGAAGTGGAGTCCCATGCCCATCCACCTGCCTTCTCTTGGGTCTGGCCCTAGTTGTAGCCTAGTGCCTGTTTGTTTTGGCCAGCAGGATCCCATCTGCTACTTGTAAACTTAGCAAGCAGATAGACCTTGAGTTGGCTGAAGTCTCCCAAATATCCCATTTATACCAGGGTTTTATATGGTTGCTTCTTGGGAAAGGTGACAGATCCAAAGTCAGAGACACCTTCACTGGGTTTCCTCTGCTTGGCATGGAGACTGTGACGCATGGAGTGCACAACAAGGAGTCACTGCACCCCTTCACATCCTGCTTTTCATGCCTCCCACCCCCTCCAGGACCTGTTTATGCATTACTCACACAGTGGGGATGTATTCTCCTGGAAAAGCATTGGTGGTATAGCTGATAAGGAGACAGGTTTTTCCCACAGCCCTGGAAGAGAAAGAAAACAATAGCAGGAATTCATGGCAGTGCAGGCGGTCTTGCTAGGGTGAGATGGAGATGGGCAATCCTTCCACACCTCTAACCTAACCCTGTCTGGAGACCCTTGGAAGCAGAAAAACATTCAGAGGACCAGACAGTGCACAACCACGGGTTAGAAACCTGGCAGGAAGAAAGACAGGATGTTGCCCAAAAATGTTTGTTGTCTTTGAGCATGAAGGCTTGTTTTTACGGTCTAGTACAGAGATCACTCACCTAAAACACATCCACTCTGAGATGGAGGTGGGAGCCCATTTTGCAGTGCAGGCAGAGTGCTGTAAGCTCACAGCCAGGACAGTTGCACTGCCCTGGTGTGCCATGACAAAGCTGCCATGCCAGCTTCAGCACTCGAGCACATGCTCTCCTGCCTGCTTTTCAGCTGTTGTGCCCAGGGACTGGTTGCAACTCTTCCTGACTTACCCAGTCTCTCCCATCTACAGTGAGCTGCAGCACCACCTGCACAGAGCTGTAAAGAGCCAAAAAGGTGCCTGCCCCCATGGCTGTTGGAAGCTGCTGGTGGTGTTTCTGAGCTAGAAGCTGGTGCTTCCTCTCCCCTCAGCCTCCCCCACAGCCTGCTGCAGCAGGGTGGAGTGCAAGGTAGCAGCACAGTCCAGACTGGGTGAGAGCATTGGTGGGAAAAGGAGCGATAAGGCTATCATGTGGGGAAAGGAGGTGTTGTGGGTAAGCTGAACCCTGTAGTGAGGGAAAGAAGTGCAGAGAAATCAGAAGAAAATAAAGCAGCTAAGACAGGTGTTGGAAAGAAAATCCTTCTCTTCCTGGATGTTGTGTGGCCTGGGAAAGCTTGGCCATGTTTCATTTACAGAACACAGGAAATGGAGGTGGTGACAGCAACCTGCCTCAGCTAGCACAGCCCAGGAGGAGGGAGAGGTCTTTCCTGGGCAAAGGCTGAATTCTGTTGCTGGGGATTCTCAGACCATCTCAGCTGTACCTGCAAAGTCCCCTGCCACAGGGCTGCAGCTCTGCCTTTTTGTGTGCCCCTGACAGCACCCTGGTCACAAGGCACTTGCCTCTGTCGCTGGACTGTGGGGCAGCTGGGGAGGAAGCTGAGCTTTTCAGCATGCTGTGATATTTGCTTCTTCCTCCTGTCACCCCCCTTTCTTGGATCCTCCTCTCTCAAGACATGTGGTGGGGTTAACCATGATGTGAGGGGGATGCTGCCTTGAGGGAAGGCTACAGAGTTGGTGCTACATGTGAGGGGCAAATTGGGGGGTGGTGAACTGGGTAACATAAATGTCCAGCGGAGTTGTTCATCCAGCTTCAGCTTAAAGCCTTCAGGGGACCTTTCTTAGAGGTTGTGGTTTTTATTTGGGGCTCTGCCTTTCCTCATGCCTTCTCCCTGTCCCCTTGCCCCAAGAACATGTCTGACATGTATGGTTACGTGCGCAGACATCTTCTTTCCCAGGCGAGGTTTAAGGAGGAAGTGACTGTGAGGAGCAGCACTGCTGTAAATGTCTCTTCAACTGCTACCTTAGAGCTGACTCAGATAAGTCTGGTCAGCTTCTAGGTGGAAAGGAATTAAGCAATTCCATCCCAAGCACAGATTTTCCTCCTTTCCTCCCTTGCATTTACTCATTCCACAGGGCAAGAAGACACTCTGTCCACTGTATCCTTCCTGCCCTGGGCAGTGATGTCTGCTTAACTCATTGATATCTTGGATCAAGCCATTTCCAGCATCAGGGGGCATGGGCAGAGAAGTCACCATATTGTGAAGGTGAGGTTTTGTCAGCTTCCACTCCTATACTTCTGCCTATCTCAGTGGAAAGAGCTTCTTCTCCATGTGTCCACAGGGGCCCCTTGCCAGCAGTCTCCACCACACCCCAATACAGAGCTAGCCTGCTGAGAAAAGCTGAACATAGAGATCCTGATAGACATCTTGCCAGGACCAGAGTGCCATGCCCTCTCCCAGTCATTCCCAGAGAGCACAGGGCTTTCAAGGAGCCATTCACCTGCAGGAGAGCACTTGTACCTAACAGGTTTTAAATCTAACTCCTGCCTACAAGCTGAATCTGGCAGGACCACCATCACCTCCTGTGCATGGGACAGACCTGCTCTACTTCCCATGGATGTAGATGGAAATGCAGATGCATGGTCAGCATTTCCACGCAGATACCCTGCGAAATGCCCTCTTCCACGCTCCCAGAGGAATGTCCCCTGCCTCGGGGAGGGAAGAGCGAGCATGTCCCCAGTAGTAGCAAGCCTGCAGGAGGTCGGAAGCAAAGCGGGGAAAGTTTCACCAAGCATCCACCTTCCTTCGTGTCCCTGGTGACAGCCTGTCCGGCCCCGCACCCCCGCAAACCCGCAGGTACGTACCCGTCTCCCACCACCACACACTTGATGGCTTGCATGGCTCTGGACCCGTGGCGGAGGACGGTGCCCGAGGCAAAGGGAAGTCAGGCCAAGGCAAACAGCAGGGAGGGATGGGCAAGTGCGGGTATCAGGCCAGCAGGTTGCACGGAGGGAGGAAGTGGAAGAGGGAACTTCACTCGACGATCGCCCTGCGGTCCCTCCGCCCCTCCACCGCAGCCGCAGCTCGGCCGGCTGAAGGCGGAGCCGGCGTGACTCCTTGCTCGGGATGCTGACTGCTCTAACACTTCTTGTTCTCCCTGCGGGTGTCACCCACTCCCTCCCCACCTCGTCCCAATGAACAGCGGGGGGCACCACACTGCTTTTCCAGGGCAGCTGAACAAGGGTTAGAAGCAATGTGGAAGGGTGGATTTTCTCCTCCCTCCGTTATCACCCAAGCTTTGGAGGAGGCGGTAGCAGAGAAAGGAATCGGAAGTGGGAGAACTGGGGTGATGAGGGGTAATGAAGGTTTTTCAGGTCTTCCCAGTGCCCCTAAGTGTCAAGGGTGAAACATCTCAAGGAACAATACTTCTGCGAAGGCTGAACAAGGAAGTCATGCAGCCTCTAGAAAGCAGTTGCGACCCAATGGCTGCTCTATTCCTCCTCTACTGTGGGGATATGGTATTGCTGCACTTCCTCACCTCCCCAGACTATTAGTACATACTTCTCTCCTTCAAGCTGAACAACTCCAGCTCTCTCAGGCAGTCCTCATGGTCCTCAGAAAATAAAAGATTTTTAGAGCTAAGCATCAAGAAGAAGAAAGCAATCACTCTAAGAAAGAAGAGACAAAGCAGAACGATCCCGGGAAGCTTTACTCCTTTCTTTCCATTATTGAAACGAGAGTTTGCCTCCTCTTTCTTCCTTCTCCTCCCATGCAACAGGAAGCCTTGAAAAGAGTGTATATGTGCACATCTGTGTGCTCCAGCCTGAACCCATGAGTGGATGGGCAGGAGATGGGTTTTATAGAAGATGGGATATGGTGGCACAGAATTAATTAAAAATTTCCAGGCTTTGCCACGAGGCCAATTAGAGCAAGAACAGCGGGTTTGCAGCTGGGTTGTTCCTGAAGGAAGGAACACTGAGTGAAGTGTTTCTCCAAAGGCTGATGACCTTCGTGCTGCTGCAGCCATAGGAGGCTGCTGCGACTGACCTGCTCTGGAGGAGAGTGCTCTCAGCTGTCCCTCAGCACTGGCTACAGCCCAGAAACCTTCAACCATAGAATGTTTTCAAGTCTACTGCTATTTCAGAAGCACAAAGTGACCAGCTGTACGAGGTGTTCCCTCTGTGGGTGGTAGGGAAAGGGGAGGAAGGAAACCCACTGACACCTCTGCAAGTGAGAGCAGGAATGGGACACAGGAATACAGGTCAGAGAAGGATGTAAGAGAGAGGGATAAAGGCCTTTACAGAGAGGAGCTGGAAAGGACAGGCAGGCACAGAATATATGAACTCAGTCAGAAGGCAGATGTATCAGGCTCTAGAGAATGCTACTAGTGGAAAGACAAAAACCATTCTAGGATCTGGTGGTGGCAGAGATGAACAAGGACCACTGACCTGCTGAACACCTGAACACCAGTGTTTGTTTTTGTCCTAGTAGTCTGGCATATGGGCTTGTGGGACTGGCAGTGTGGAAGGGACTAATGAAGAAGACCAGTTTAATTGGTCAGGGAAGAGGGATTGTTGTGGAGAACCTACATGCTGCATGTCCAGAAATGAGCTATGAAGTTCTGGCAAGAGCCCATTTCTGGGCAAATTACTTTTGGAAGATAATTCCCTGGAACTACAACAGACAGTCAGTTCTTGTCCAGCCAGAAGTCTGTGCTGAGAATCTATAAACATCCTTCCTCCACCAGAGTCTCTGTAGAGGGACAACAGGGATCTACATAAAAGCTTTCAGGATGTTTCTTTCCATTACATTTAAATGTGATTAAATGGAATTATTTAATAATGGGATATTGCACTCAAACAATACATACAGAAATCACTATAAGAACAACTGGCACCTGCTGCATTAAAATCTTTCATTTGAATATGCTGCAGGAAAAGGAAGGAACCTGCAGGAAATAGACTCATAACCCCAGACTGAGCATATACAGATGTGTTGCTGCTGCTCTGATGTCCTCTCACACCACCAAGAGGTGCTCTTGACCTGAGTTTCCTTCTGCATGTGCAGCAGGGCACACATCTGGAGTTTCTTGTTCCCTTTGCTGAGTTTGAGGGAGATGATAATGGGAAATAATTACTCAGTGAGACACTTCTGTTCTGGGAGGCTTTCAGAGTCTTGAGCTGTGTCGCCTCAGAGTGACCCCAATGTGCTGGGTTTGCATGGCACCCATGCGAGACTGCAAAGCAGCCACAAAATGCATGATACTGCTTTTCCCCCACAAAGATCCAAAGCAGTGAGGACCACCTATCTCTCCCTCTCTTTCTGTGGTGTTCTGCCTCCTCAAGGATGATGGAAAAAATAAAGGGGGTCCTTTTCTGAAATGATGCTTGCACATCACAGCCCTGTACAAGAGGGCAGGAGCTGAGCAGGAGGCTTGTCCTTTAGCACAGACAGAATAGCAGGGAGGATTCTTTCATGGAGGCAGCACAAGGCTCATTTCTTTGCACACACAGGACATGGTCACAGCATGTCTTCTCATCACCTTGGATTTTTTTGGTGTGACCTCTCTCTCAGGCAGTCCTGAGTGGCCATGAGAACTTTCCTCTGTGCCTTGGGTGCCGACCAGGGTAAACATTAATTTGCTTCAGCCTGACTGGGCTGCAAACTGTCCCCACTTCCTATATTCCCCTTTTGCACCTTCCCACTTCCCCTTTGACACAGCTTCATGCCATCTGTCTCCTGCTTTTGGTTCTTGCTTTGCTGCTTCTCTTTTCCAAAATTCCCACTCCTCCCCGTTGCTGCTTCCCCTCCCCCCTTCGTTGCTGTGGTTTCTCAGACTGCCACAGTTGCTTGAAAAGCCTGTCCTGACTTAAGAGCTCAGATCACAACTGAAGTGGGCAATGATGTTCTGCAGTCACTCTTAGAGAGGCTGTGGAGTTGTTTCATACAGGGTCTGTTTTCTGATGGGGCCCTGCTCTCCAGCCTAAATTTGTTCTATCAAAGGCTTAGAAAAAGAATGAAGTTTCCAATCCAGCCTCACTGAAGACAAGCTACCTACATTTACATCCATCATAAGCATCTCAGCTTGCAAAAGGCACTTACTTAGTCTTGCACCTGTCTCATTCATGGGCTGTTCTGGAGACCAGCCCTACTGCAATCAGGGGAAGGTGGTCCGTTCCTGACCTCGTGTCATGGAGGTTTCTCTGTCTTTGGAGTTCCTCCTCCTCCTCCTCCCTCCTTATGGATCTGGGTAAGCAGAAGACTATGGCACAAACGTTTGGACTTCAAGTTCTTTGTGATGGTTGTTTCATACTTGCACTTCCTTCAGTCTAGAAATTGTTCACAGACACTAAATCATACCAGGTTTTTGTGGCTTGGCCTTATCTGGTTCTCTGTACTTCTGCAGGCCCGCAGTGATGCTGATGTGGGTTTCCATTCCCAGAGACATTTTACTCTCAGCCAGTGACAACCCCCATCTTGCTGATACCAGTGTGCCACTTTAATGGCAATAAATACAGACCAATATCTGACTGTGTGTTCTTTCCCACGAGATGCTCAGACAGTTGAACAACATTTTTCACCAGCCTCTTGTAGAAGGAAAGTAACAGGGACTAGAGATTATAGGTGTAAATTCAAACTTGAGTTTCAGCTGCATGACTTGATTCCCCTCCCTGTTAGCACTCTCTGTATATCAGATGTTAGATATACTATATTTCGTAAATACAGATCTAATACATATCTTTACTTGTAAGTGATGATGTCTTCTAGGAAGGCTGCACCAGGGAAGTGAAAAGAGCTGTTTAGAGTACTAAGAAAATCTATAGCTACTCTGTTTTACAAGACTAATATTTCCTGAACTACCAAAGTAAAAATTCGTGCTTCCCTTCTACCATTTTATTTCAAAGGCATAAAGCTTCAATCTTGCTGCAGTTCCAAGTCTAACAAAAAAAATCCCTCTGGCTCTTCATTCAAGTTTATCAGGCTCTATGTGACCCTTCTATAATCTTTATAAGAGGGTTTCTTCTTGCCTATGGCCTTTTATAATCACCATCTTTCTACCTTTAAAACAGACTCCAGTCCCTAAGCCCAAACTGAATGGCAGCCTAAGCCTCCTGAAGAGGCTATTGAATTTGAACAGACCTGTGCTTTGTTGCTCTGTGGAGACTTGTGGGAATACAGTTGATATGTTCAGCACAGAGAAATACACGGCACTTTGTCCCTGCTTTTATCCCCTTGAAAGCAGTAGGTTATATAAATTTGTCCTTTTTATTTACACAATTATTGTAAGCCTGTACCAAGCAGTAGAAAAGTGCACACATATTGTTGGTTTGATATTTTCCATCACGACCAACAGAACAACAGATATTTCCAGCTCAAATTTAAGGTTTTGTGTGCAGTCAGGGAGCATCTGGGGAGAGAAACTGGTCCCTGTCACAGGAGGCACAGGGAGTAATGCCTAGAGCATCGATCTGTAGCAGTGTGCCTAATCTGCCCATGCTTGATGAGGTGAGAACAGTGGACCAGCCTGGATGTCCCCATTGCACACACTGACCTTGCTGACAACACCTGTAGGAGAACTCACATGCTCTGAGCAACACTGGACAGCATTTAAACCTCATTTCCCCTAGGATTCCTTCCTTCCTTCCTTCCTTCCTTCCTTCCTTCCTTCCCTCCTTCCTTCCCTCCTTCCCTCTGTCACTGTGTTTTCCTTCCAGTGTTGTCCCCCTACCTTTTTTTACTTGAAATAATGAACGTTTTGTTTTGTAGTCCATTCATGGTCTTTTCATGCCATAACCACAGAACACGTGACACCTTAAGGGCATTTTTCTGACACATTGCTGGCTGGGTAGTGCTGGTGTCCACTGCACATCTGTATTGCCTGGGATGCTCAAGTAGACTGACTTCTCATCTGATGCTAGGTTTCCTCAAGAGAGGAACTGGTTGTATTGCTCCAGATTAAGCCTAGAACTGAAGTAGTTTGTCCACCATGAGAATTAGTGGAGGACTAGGGACCATGACAGGGAGACATACTTATCCTGCACTTTGGAAAGAATGGGAGATGCTCTAGGGTTAGTTTATTTACATGATCCTGTCTTTTGTGTGTCCTCATGAGAAAACATCTCACAGGTGCTTTGTTTTTACATAACATAGACTCATGCAGTTTTTTTATCAGTGCATTCCCCATTCAGACTCCTCCAGCTGAAATAACTGAAAGGATTTAAAGTGCAACAAGTGTTACAAGCAAGGCTACCAGATCCAGAGGAATGCAAATAGTGGAAGTGATCCTTGAACTGAATAAATACAAGACACTGGGAGGAAGGGAGTGCAATCTGTGCCTTTGTGAAGCTGAATGGCCCTAGAGAAAGAGACCATAGGCAGAATGTTTAGGCAGATCCTACCTTTCACATCAAGCCTTCTAAAGGGCCAGTTATTCTCTCCAGAGGCATTCAGACCAGACTCAGTTAACGGGAACGTGGGAAGGTAATAGCTCTTCTCTTCCAAGTGAGTCAAGGACCTTCAGTCTCACAGGAGCCTCTTCTATGTGGTGGTGTGCGTACACAGATGCAAGCTCCAACTGCATAGCAAGTCACAAGGTCTTTTCTTATTTTTCCACGTGCACAATGCTCTGGCAAACTCTACCTTGCTGTCTCAGGGAAAGATGGTAAGCAGAAGTCTGGCTCTGTTTTGCTGTGCTACTCAAGGCCTGCTGTGAGTACAGCAGCAGGCTGGGGAGCTAAGGATGGAGAATGCTCCAGAGGAAAGTTCATGGATGGAGAGGGCACAACCCTCTACAGCTTCAATCCTGCCTGAGGAGGCAAGAGCACTTGGGCTTTACACCTGTTCTGAATTTGACCTCGAGCTATTTATTCAATCATCAGTTCTTATGTCTCTAACACAGTCCTCTCCTTAATGGGAATTTTTTTCCCCACATTGCCTACAACACAGCTCTACCACATAAATCACACAGCAACCAAAAACAGCTCAAGGGGATGTGTACAGCTTCCTGGAGCTGTGTGGAGGGCTGGGAGGAGAAACAGCAACTCTGTGCCTCACAGGAGAGCAGAGCAGCACAAGTGCCTTCAAAACAGTCCTGCTGATGCCAGCTCTCTCACCAGCAGGAATACTGCTAAACCTGAGGGGACTGCATTTCTTCTTAGCTCACGCTATCCTTGCCTACAAGGTTTCACAAGAAAAACAGTTTGTTGGGGAGAGAAAAAGGAGCAAACTTAAAAGTGACCCTAAGCAGTGAGCGAGGCAGAAGAGTCTGACAACTTTATTCTCCCTTCCATCAACCATCCTCCAATTCTGGAGTGTCATCCCTATCCCTACCCCCACTCCAACCTGCTGCAGAATTAACACAGGAAGAATCTTCCCTTTAAAATAAAACCACTTCCCCAATCAGATGGGTTTTCTAAATCAAGAACTTCCCTTTTCCTCCGTCTTCTCTGAGTATCTCAGAAAAAAGCCTCTCACCGCTCATTTTAGTCTCCTCAAACAGAGATTCCCAAAAAGCTGCTGGGACAGAAATGTATTTGTGCACTTGCATTTCAGAAGTAGCCACTGAGCCCCTGTTAGCTCATCGAAACATACACAGAGCTTCCTGCACTACTACAAGCTTGTGACATGTAATGGGGGAGGATGAGGAGAGAAGGAGGAGCCACAGGGAAACCCGCCCCCCCAAAGCTTCTGCCGTCCTGCTCGCTGGCTCCCAGTTGTTTCAGTTCTGTGAAGCATCTGAACAAGCGGAATACAAGGAGGAACACCACTTGTGTTGAAATATATCGTGCTCTTCAGGATGGACCTTTGTCCTGCTGGTAAGCCTCAAGCATTGTGTGCCTGTTTTGGGGTGAGGGCTGTGTGCTCAGTTTGATGGAGCAGAGCACACCCTGGAATCCCAGCAGCCAGAGTGGATGCTGCAGCTGGTGGCTGGAGGAATGACATGCTGGAAGATCCTGGTGGTACTGTTAATTGCTTGCCAGTCTTCAGCATTAGGCATGGGTTTCTTTTTACTTGCTCTCCTTTCCCATCAGGAGAAATTTCCCCACTGGTTTGAATGCCCTTTATGCTGAGAGCATTACTGCTCTGATTCTTTCCTTCAGGGATGCTGGGCTGAGCTTGGGACTGACCCTTTGGTGTCAATGGTGTATGTGACACCTGGGGTGAGCACTTGTAGGTTTTGGCTGCTCGTCATGCAACTCTGGCAAGCTCCTCTATGGTGTTTCCCTACAGATCCCAGGAGCTGGTTTGCCTTTGTGGAGCCCCTCGGTATCCCAGTTGGGTATCCCAGCGTAACACCCTTGCAGGGCTTTGGGTACTGGGGCCTCCCTTGCTTATGGCCATGTTAGTGGTGAACAACGGTATTAGGGTTCTAGAAGCTCCAGGTGATCTACAGGTGGGCCTGCCTAGTCCTCAAATAATCTCAATGGGCAGATGTGGGTGAGGGGAAATAAACCACATCTGAGGAACTGAGAGAGATCTTAGGTTTTATTTCCTGCTTTGTCAGGTGGTGGGTAAAGTGGCTGGGATTTCCTTTAGCAAGGAAAGGCACACCACCAGACTGAACATTTCCAGCTTCTGGCTGAGGAAGCTCTGGGTGTGTGTCTGTGCAAAGCCAGCAAAGAGAGAGAGCTGAGTGGGAATGGGATGAACAAAGGAAGAAAAAGGATCACTTTGCAATGTCTCTTCTCGTTCTGACTCTGTGCCCTCAGGCTGTTGTGTATAGGATATGGAGCACAGAGTGAAAGCAAAAAGCAGTGCCCAGTTTCAACTGTTGTACACTTTTTAGCTCTGAGGTGTGTAGCCAAGGAAAGGGCATGCTCAAGCCACATACCAGACTTGCTTGCCAGGGAAACTGGTGGCACCTGTAGGAGCTGAGCTCTTGCTAGCATCTGACTGGTATTGAATTTTGGTGAAAATGGGTCTCTTCTGATCACTCAGCCCTCACTACCTGAAAGCAACTGTGGGCAAAGCTTCTCCAGGACAAACTGGGCAGGAGGAGGGATAACTCATATTTTGCTATTTATTTTGGGGTGTGCCTTTGACAGAAACTGGCGGTCTCCTAACTGAAGGTCTGACACAGTCATTCACTCAAGTTATGTGTAACTGAATGAATTATGTCTTGAAAGCTACACATTCAAGCAAGTATACTTTCAAGAAAGTGTACACACTGCAGTAGCACAATGAGGTCCTATTCAAGCACTCTAGGGTTTGATCAGTTCTGGGTAGAGCAGAGCCTGGAGACAGGCAATGCCTGGAAAGATGTGCTGGTTCTGACTGATGTTTTTGCTCAATCCCATCCTGTCATTCCACAGCTGGGTGAGAAAGTGGGTTTGTTTGATGCTGAACTCCCTTGGGAGCCAAGGCTGCCACCAGAAAAAGTTTTCCAGTGAGCTTTAGAGTACTGAATGCATTTGGAATTGCTCAGTTGTGGCATGTTTGTCCTGAAGGTCAGAGATGCATGTACACCTTTCTCTGGGGCTGCTCCTACCTGGAGATGTGATGGTCCTGGTAGGTACAGATCTGTTTGTGAGTAAGACTTGATGCCTGGGGGAGGCTGCTCTCCCTGCAGTGCATATCCTCTTCCAGCTTCCTTCAGAACCCTCTCAGAACTGTCTGAGTGAGGCCACAGAGCTGGTGTGCCAAGCCTATGCCAAGCCCTAGAGCTACATGTGTGAAACATGGGAGAGCAGACTGGCACTGTGGTATCTTGTGCTGGGGGGTGTGGGGTAAGAGCTGTAGTCAAAAGTCATGGGAAGCTTTCCTGAAGTATGGATGTAAGTTGTCACGTGAGATAAGGGCACCAGTACACAACATAAATTCTTCTTCCCCCCATAGCTGAAATGTGCAAATTAAATCTGTTGGGATTTATGTTGAATTTCTTCTGACACAAGCTGGCAGAGAACAGTGGAGTGGCTGCAGGAGGGAGACACACATGGCTGGAGGGAATTGAGGACTGGAAGGCTTTCTATCATCTCCCTGCTACTAGACTGGTAGCTGGATGTGGAGATGGTGGTCTGTACAGCCATATTAAAAAAGAAAAGGAATTTCAGGGGAAATTCTTCTACCAGAGAGCCTCCTTCAGGCAGAAGCTGCCCATCAGGCTGCTCTGCTTTTGTGCAGCCGTGGGTGGAGGTGCCCAAACTCTTTAGCAGCACCACTCAAAGCCCTCCATTGCCTTTCAGATGGGTGTGATGAACCTTTGCTGTTGTACTGTGGGTGTGTAACACAGGGGTCTGCAGTGGTGGCACAGATATAGTCATTCTTCTTAACCTTCCCCTGCTGCTTCTGCAGTTCATCCTTTCAGCTCTCCTGGGTGGTCACTTCCCACTTACCTCTGTGCTTCAAAAGCCATCTCCCCATTCCTATAATTTTCCATGGGACTGAAAGTCTTACACCTGGGTGGTTCAGCACAGCCCTTAGCAATGGGAAATGAAACCAGCAAACACAGATCTCTCTGCTGGCCACAGAAGTACCTGGATGTTTGGGTAACTCTGACCTGCCCTCTGGATGGGAAGGCTGAAGGCATAAGCCACCACAACTGAAATTGAAGTCTGTGTCCTGTTTTAAATGACAGCACTGAAAATACAATCCTGGTCGGTTTGTGAAGAACTGGCAGGTTTTTATATCTGGGTCTGCCCTGAGAGTGGGGAAGCAACCTCAGGAGCAGGTGTAAGAGCCACAAATGTGATGCTGATGCACTTTCAACATTTGCTCTCTGAAAATAAATTCCAAACAACAACTTAAAGTCCTCTCTGGAGAGGACACTAGCCATTTTTTGTGTGTCTGAACTGGAAAACTTCAGTATTGGTTGGGCTGACAGCATCCTTTTGGAACCTGCAGGTGTTTTTGTGGTGTTTTCCTCATCACGGTGAAATTTCCCCCTCTGCAAAGAACCCTGACCAGGACTATGCTTCATCTGTGTGCTGACTTAGTCCTAGAGGGAAGTAGAACTGAGGTGGTACTGAGAACTTTCACAAGGCATGGACCATTTTCTAAACCAATCAAGGATTTAAACTGTATAGGAAACCTGTAGAGGACCCTCTCTGCAACCCTAAAAGTTTGATCCATCCATTTTCTTCCAAACTCTGTCATCCTTTCCTACCTTTTTACCCCTTGATTCCTTCCCCTTCTCTGTAACTCCATCTTTTTCTCCCCTGTCCTCCCCCCCCCAGTCCTTCCCACACTCTTCTCATTCTGACAAACTGGGCAGGTGGGAGTTGGGGTTTTCAGATGTTCAGGAGGAAGGGGGACTGTGCTATTTACGGCCTTGTTGGGGGTCGTGTGGGTGAGATGGTGTCCTCTGGGAGCCTCATGACTCTTTGAGATGCTTTAGGCTGCTTCAGTAGACACAGAACAACTGAAGCAAAGCAACCAGCCACCCTGCAGAGTTTGCTGATGGGGCGAGGGAAGGCAGGATTCCTCAGGGTTGGCCTACTACAGTGCTTTTGTGGAAAGAAATACAGAGCAAGAGGTTTTTGTTGTAATTTGTCAAGGAGTCACCCCAGTGATTCCACAATTACAAGCCCCAACAGGAGTGAGAGATACCGCTGGAGAGACTGATAGGCCAGCCTGATCTCCTGCAGACGCCACAACTGCAGGATACATAAATTAAGCTGAAGGGCCTGGGCACTGCTCAGAGGCACAGGGCTGACATTCAAAGGGAAGTCAGCAACCCACCTAACAAATACCAGAGACACTGCATATTTTTGCTTGGTTTTCTTTGTGGTTTCTTTTCATTTGTTTGTTTTTTGTTTGCTAACCTTCCTGCCTGCTTTGGTTTTCCCCTCACCTACAGATTTGGCTGTTGCAAGCTTTTGGATGCTTTTTCCTTCCCTCTTGGCTGGCTTCATCAGTCAAGCTTCTTGCTGCTCTTCACAAGGGCTGCTTGCAGGGCTGGGAGGGCACATGGGTCCTTCCCAACCAGCTTCGTGCTGGCTCCTTATCCAGAGCTTTACTCCCACAGACTCAGCAGCCTCTCCCAAGGGAATGTGATGCTTGGAACCATCAGGAAGAGTGGCAGGAGAGAGGCTGCAGTCTGAGAAAAGTAACAGGAACATACTTAGCACATGGAAACCCAGCCAGCCAGGAGGATAGGGGAAAGATTAGGATTAGGGAAGGTGGGTCTTTCTGAACCGTAGTGGCCATGACAAGAAAGAAGCATATTAAGATAATTGCCCTTGTCGCTTTTCCTTCTGTCTGTCATGGCTTCTTCCTTCCCTTTTTTTCTTCCACTCATATTTATAGCAGTTGTTTTGCATGTGAGATCCACACTAAGAGAATTTCCAACGCAACTGGTGCTACTTCCTCTTCTGGGAAGACAAGAGGCCCAGGGGATTTTGTCTTATGGAACAGTGGAGCAGGGCGCCCAGTGACTTGACCTGGGCTTCCTGGGGAAGTTTATCTTGCAGTGTTTAGGTGCAGCAAGGACCTGTCTGCAAGTTCACCAGTGACCTCCAATGCTCTCAGCCTTCTGCAAGCTCTGTTTTTTTCCTGGGACCTCACCTTCTGCTTTATCTCCTCTCTAGAGCTGCAGCCTTCTCATTCTGCTTGCTGAAGAGGCTGTGTTTCACCTGGATTGTATTTAGCAGCAGCACTGTTACCCCTATTTTTTTAGGTCTTTTATGAATCATATTGTGGTTGCATTGGCTTTGCTGCTATTTGTTTAAGTTCCTGTATATTGCAAGGAAGCCTACTCATATTTCTGCATTTTCTGCTGTTCACAGAACAACAGCTGCCTGAAGATATTAATTCTTCAGCAAGGCTTTCATCTCCCAGATCAAGTGCCCTCCCACTTGAAAAACCTCAATTTTCTCTCTTAAGCCATTTCTGACTCTAGCTATGACAGATCAACTCATAAAACCAGTGGTTTTCTTGGGAAGTTTGTCTGTAAATGAAGTATTTAGGTCATAGATTTTCAGTACCTAAAGATGACTGACATAACAAACACCAGAGAGCATTTAGTGAGACCTCTTCACCGTGCTCAGGGTGAGCACAATTGGCTGAATAGGCAATGGGTGTCTGCAGTGTCAGTTGAGAGGGCTGTGCAGAGCCTCTGGCTGCAAGGAGGGGGGGTAAGTTTTGTGCTGCACACTCTGGACTGAGAACCATTTGCAAGGTAAAGGTGAGGTGCAGTGGTTGCAACAGCAGGGAACACAGATGCTGAAACACAGAGTTGCTGTGGCATGACCCTAGGAGAAGGTAATCCTGAGAGGTTGGGGAAGCTTTTTCCATGATATGTTGGCCCCAGTAGAGTTTTCACAGGAATCTTTATTCTTTCAGAATCAACTGGCTTCAGTGGGGCTGAAGAGGCTGAATTAGAGACAATCAGGAAGCGCAAACAGGAGCTTTTGGATGACATTAAGGTAAGGACCATCCTATCCCTTGTGCCTGCCTAGCCTTCTCAAATCCGTCTTCATCAAGCAGCATCTTTGCACAACAGTCCAGGCCATGCAGAAGTGCTCTTGCACAGAGACATTTTCTCTGTCATGATCCAAATTCGGTTTTAAACTTCAGGCTGCCCTGGCCTATTTGCCACCAGGGTACATCCGGCCTGTGGTACTCTCTGCTTCAGGAATCATCAGCTGCCTTAATGGGATATTTGAAAAAGGCTGGTCAGATTATGAGCAGTGATGATCTGGGATTGCATATTTAGGATTAAAGAAATGTCTTCACTAAGTTGTACTGGCAGGCATCTGGCTTAGCATTTATGATTCTTTTTAATTACTGATTACCTGCTAATGGCATATCAGTCCTAGTTACTTGCAGCATCCCCCGTGTTTATCAAACTTTTGTTTGCTTTGGACTCTAACAAGTCCTCCCTGAAGGATCTTGTCTCATCCGAAGACAAGGTCTCATGGCAGGACCTTCCACCCAGGTTTCTGTGGCTGAACTTGCTTTTCTTCTTTTCTTTTAGCAGGCTCAACCATTTCTCCAGTGGCTCCTAAAATGTCTGAAAGTAACAGATTCAAAAACAGTCAATAAGACTGCATCACAGTCCTGCATGGTGCTGTGCCCTTTCTATTCCATTCTGCCTCCACCATGAAATGTGGTTTCCCATTTGAGAGAGTTTATATCACTCAATCATTTGACTTGGACTGATTTTTCCACAATATGAAGCTGTCTAGATGCCTAGGGAATAGCTGCAATATTTCCTGGCATAGAGTAAAGGATTAAGCCAAACTACATATTACTTCTCAGGCTTCCAGACCTCCTCTCTCTGGTGCAAACCAGGAAGGTCTCTTGTTCCCCCTTACAGAACAGATAATGAATGTATGTGCCTGGGATTTGCTGGTGTGTGGTTTGTCTCTCTTCAGTTTTCAGAACAGGCAATGGGCAGTGTAAGAGCAGGATACTTGAACAGGAATGCTACCTGTTTTTGCCCATTATGGACAGAGAAAGGTTGCTAAACTGCACAAACCCATGGTTTAAAACCCAAAGACATTAAGCATTGAGGTATGCAGTGTCCAGTGGAGCAGAGTGAATTTCGGTGAGAAGACTGCCATAGAACAAGAGACATTTTCCTCAGGAGATTTTTTTTCAGGAGATATGTATCAGTACCCTTAAGCACAAAGACTTGGAGGTATATCTGGGGAAGAGGGAGGGAGGAGAAAAGAGGATGAGTCTTGGCTTGCCAGCAACACTGCCAAAAGACAGCAGTGAATAAAATAACAAAATGGATAATAATTTGAAACTCATGAGCTGAGATTCTGGCTTTGTTACATTTGTGCAACACCTAGAACTGTGTAAGGAACACTCACAGCTCTGGGGACCAATGGAGCACAACAGAAGGTGGCCAGAGCAAAACTGAAACCCAGAAGCTCTTTTAAATTATGGGATATTGCAGAAATTCAGTTTTTCTCTCTGATTATGTGCTCCATCCACATCCTCATTCCTTGATGAGAAAGGATCTGTCATAAAATAACCCTTCTTCCCCTGCCTGTTCTGGTTGGTATGAGGAAGAATTTGGGTGATTCCTGGAAGAGAGCTGTGATACACTTTGGCTTTGAGGTGTAACATAACTGCAGGATGGAAGCAAGGAGATATAGACACCTTCATTTCCATGGTAACCCAAATATCCAGCCAAGGCAGCCATGGTCTGTCATGGGCATAAATGAAAGTGAATTCCACAATTGATTTTTTAGAATCTGGCAGTAATTACTTTACCTTTACTCCTCCTCTCTTTCTTCTCCACCTGAAGAGAGTTATCTGCTCAATAGCATTTAAATGACAGGTACATTAAAAATTCTGTGTTTAACAATACAGCCACTTTGGGTTCATATTGATCTCACGGTTACCAGTTCCACTTCTTCTTTCCTGGATGTGTAGCAGGGCTATGCAAAATAAAAGCAATGGGCACAATAGAAGGATTCTTGCGTCTGACATTGAGGAACTGAAATCAACAGTGGGATGAGTTTTCTGGCACTCGCCACACTGATTAAGCTTGATTTTTCCAGTCTTGATTGACAATAGGCCTGAGAACATCCTTCTGTCTCTCTTTCCAGTTGTTTTCATCTGGAATCCAGCAGGATCATTTCAGAGCAGTGCCCATTTCATAGGGATTCTTGGCTGGTCATGAACACCTGACTTGTGCTTTTCCTATGACTGAGGGAAGAAGTAAGACATGCTCTTACTCTTCCTTACAGTGTGTCTGCTGTTTTTCCCCTCCATTGCCTTCATCTTCCTGACATTTCTTTTGCAGAAGCTGAAGGAAGAGATTGCTGAGGTGGTCGCAGAGTTTGAGTGTTTCCAAGAGGAGAAGCAAGAGGCAGACAATAATCCTGGAGAGCAGACCAGGCAAGTGGAATTCCTTTGTTTACAAAGTCTCTCTTTTTAAGTTGAGAAAGCAAAAACACTGATGGGATTTGGTTCACAAGGGCAGGGGAATGAGACCAGGAGGGAAATGGGCAAGTAAATGAGGCCCTTCTATCCTTTTAGATTTCTCATTATTCCTGGATAGTCAGGCACCTGTCCTTGAGATATCTTGCCTTATAAATGAAATGACATGGTCCTTTATTCTAAGTTTGGCTTTTCCTTCTTTTTTATGATTGTAGCAAGCTGTCACAGAGGGATAAAATTCTGTCCATGGGCCGGAAGAAATTCAACATGGATCCTGAAAAGGTAGGATTTGTTCATTTCACCAGGAGGATAAAGCTGGGAGGAAGAGCCTCTGCTGGCTGCTGTTCCAGTTGCAGCCACTGATGTTGAAGGAACTGTGGCAGGGAGCTGTGGGGATGGGTTCCTACCTCACTAAGGCCTCTGTTGGGAGCAGCCTCCACCCTGCCCCTGACTGAGGAATTCTGATATGATCAAGCCCTGTTGCCCTCCTCTCATGGGCTTGGAGGCCATGCCATATAATTCAACCCAAACCTAAGAGAAGTAAAGGGAAGATGGTTTAACACTGTCAGCATGCCATGAGAGCCAAATTCCCTTCAGCACAGCCCTTCTTGAATGTGAGAGGTAGAACCATGCTATAATGTGATAGAGGAGGATGAATTAAGAAAGAGAGTGTGTCAGGTTCCTTGGCTCATTGAGAACAGAAGAGGACAGAATGCCTTTGTCATTTTGGAAACAGTTTTGTTTGAATTGTGGAGTAAACATAGCTTTTCCATTTTCTGGGGCCCTGACCTGTGGTGTCAAGACTTCATAGCTTTCAGCCCTCTGCAGAAAGCTCTAAAACCATCATGATTAAGTAGAGAAGATGTGAGAAAGACAGTTCCCCCTTCCTTCCTCCTCACTGGCAGAGCTCTTCAAGGGAAACCACAAGCTGTGATCAAACGATAGCTGATCATCAGCTCACCACCACAGCTAACATCTCAGGTGGCTGCTGCTCTGTGTGACAGCTTTTCATGCCTCCTCTGTGCCCTGCTGAAAGTGTCAAGATGCCTTCCCCTGTGTCCACACCCCAGCTGGAGTGCTTGCCAGTCCCCTGGACATCCCTCTGCCGGTGGGAGCTGTCTCGGAGCAGTGATATCATACTTAAAGCCTGTGTGAGAGTTGGTTTTATTTTGACTTTCTGTCTGACCTTGGTTTGAAACCCCTGAGGCATCTCTCTCTGCCATGCTGTGCAGGAATACCCGAACTAATTCTAACGCCAAACCAGCTTAGCTTTACGAGTTCAATGCCAATCAGACTGGTCAAAATGTTCTATACTGTGTGCCTGTATAATGCAGATCTCTGATTATTGCCTTCCTCTTGCTACATGCCATAGAGTGGGAGGTACTGCAATGCAAGGAAATTTCTTTGCCCCTCCTTTCTAAGGTTACACTCCATCCATGCAATGCTGATACTTATAAATGAGTTCCTATCTCCAAGATCCCATGGAAAATTCCTGAGGCTAGAGGAGGTAAGCATTAGGAATCTGGCTGATAAAAACCTTTGGGGAGAAACATTTTCTTTTGGAAAATGGGGCCCCATCATCACTGCAATGCTTTTCAAAATTAAATTGATATTACTAAAAATCTGTCTGGGGAAAAAAAAGGAAAATAGATTGGAAAAAAATCCCACAAAAATTTTGATTTCTTCTTTTAAAACTGCTCTTTCTTTGGGGAATTTTAAAAATAATTTCATATATATTGCAAGAGAAAGTGAAATGATTCTATTAAAGCAGAACATTTTGATGGATCTAAAACAATTTTCATTCCTTTATTGTATATTGCAAGGAGAATTGCAATGTAGTCTGGAGAACTGCAGCATTGTTAGGTATTGTCAAGAATATTTTGTAAAAAGCCTCAGCTTTTTCTCTGGCTTTAGACATCATGAAATTCTCTATAAAATAGGATATTGACTCTTTGCACAACCCAACTCACCACTTCTATATTCCTTAAAAAGCATATTCCATCCTTAATGTCTAGGAGGGACGGAGCTGAAAAGATTGCAGACTTCTCCATGGCATAGAAGAAAAATCTAGGAAAAATTGTTTCAGGTTGTCTCAAGCCCATATTTTTGTCTGAGTACATTTTTTTATTATGCCTTCTTTCAAACAAACAATTTTTCTTGTAAGTTAAGTTAATTTAGGAAAAAACAAGAAATTTAGGAGCAGAACACTAAGGCATTTTGATCGAAAATATTAAAATTTATTATTTTGACTTTTCCTTTTTTGACTTTAAATCTACATTGCCCTATTTTGTTTGCTTGAGTTTCCATGCCAGTGAAACATTTAGCCAAATCTAGGGATGAAATGAAACGGGACTGACAGCCTGTAGTGGATGAAGAGGGATTGAATAAAGATGAGAACATGGCTGTGGTCTCCCATGAAGGGGCTGGGGGGTAACAGACAAGCAAGTCCATCAAAGCTAAGGAAGGCTGATACCAGTGTTGGGATCCTACTTTTTTATCAGACCATGGAGCTGTTTTACTTCCCTGTCTTGCTTCTCCTCCCCAGGGGATCCAGTACCTGATCGAGCACCAGGTATTGTCCTCAGAGCTGCAGGAGATCGCCAGGTTCCTCCACAAGGGTGAAGGCCTGAACAAGACAGCCATTGGGGATTACCTGGGTAGGAGGTGAGCAGCCCAGGCTGAGGAGACCCCTTGGAGGCCCTGTCCTGCCCGGCCCCTCTGCACTACCATTTGGAATGACTTGTGGCACACCTCATCCAGGTGCCAAGACTGAACATATCTCCAACCACAGTGGGCTGGGTGGGCAGGACACCCCTGGGAGGGTCTTTGGAGTGTGACTATGGCTGGCTGTATGGGCTACCTTTTCTCCTGCCCTTAATGGGATCAGTCATCCCAGACTGGAGTGTGCACTTGGCTTCTTCTTGGTCAGAGGGGAAGTGAGACTGGGCTGGAGCCAGGTGCATGCTGTCACACCAAGGACATCCAAGCTGAGCAGGGGCAAAGCTCTCCTGACCTTTTCCCTCTATCCCCTCACAGGGACCCCACAAACATTCAGATCCTCCAGGCCTTTGTGGCATGTCACCAGTTTGCCAACCTCAACCTGGTGCAGGCACTGAGGTAAGTGAGTGTGTCAGGTGTGGGGGACAGTGCTGGAACCTGCTCAGCCACTGGTCTTACCTCCCAGGAAGGTTAGGAATTTCACCTGGGCTGAAATGGGAGCTTCCCAAGGCTCTGCTCTGTGTTTTGGCTCCAGGGCTGTTACTCTCTGAGATGTCAACAATTTCTCTTTTATGGCCCCTTGATTGGATTGCCCACATGCAGAAAAGTGGGTCACTGTGGCTTCAGTGTCTGGGGGGATGAAAAAAGTTATTTTTGGCAGCAGTAAACATCTGTCCTCAGTGCCTGTTATGTCAATAACAAAGTGACTCTGTCTTAGGGCACCTTGTTTTATGGCAGGCTGCCTCCTGGCAGGACTCTTTCTCCTGAGGTCTCTTGCTGCCTTGCAGGGCTCTCATTAGGAAAGCAGAGCCATGATACCTGGGAGGTTTAGTTCTTTTTTCTGCATTTAGGGTGTTTGAGACTGATGCATCCAGGCAATTTCTAGAGAGGAGCAGAACTCCTGCTCCATGCCCTGTGTTGTCTTCCCAGTGAGATGGGATGCCTTCTCTTATCTTCATGGTGTTACATGGGTTGAGGGGAGGCATCCATGTCCCTTGGACCCAATCTGACTGATGCTGTGTCACTCTGCTCCTGACAGACAGTTCCTCTGGAGCTTCCGGCTGCCTGGGGAGGCACAGAAGATTGACAGGATGATGGAGGCCTTTGCCAACTGGTACTGCAAGTGTAACCCAGGAGTGTTCCAGTCCACAGGTAGTTTTGGGGAGAAGGCCTGTAAAGCTGAGCTGTGCTGCATGCTAGGGAGAGGAGCCTTCCTTTTCCATTCACAAAGCACAGGCAGCATCACTTGGAAGTGTGTTTCCCCTTAAGTTAAAGGAGGCAGCCCAGTTCCTTGAAGCTTTTCAATAAACTGAGCATCTTCAGTCCTCCTTTTGCTACTGTGCTCCAGGCCCTCCTGATGGGCAGCAGAAGGGCTCCCAGCCTCACATGAGGTAGTACCTCATCACAGCAGGGTTAGATAGCACTGACAGATGTAGGTCTGCAGAAACTTTCCTGCTGGCAGAGCCATTATTAGACTGCATCTGCCGAACTTGCCCCATTATCCTGAGGGCATGGAATCACCTCCATCATGGGAAATCAATTGCATCCCTCTTTCTTCTAGCAGAGGGAACATTTCCCTTTTTCTCCTACAAATGAGAGGATGACTCTCTTCTTCAGTGATTAGAAACCAAACCACCTGTGGTGTGGATTGATCTGCCCTCTAAGACAAGTGCCACCCATCCTGATTTTCTTTCTCTTTGCTAGATACCTGTTATGTACTCTCCTTCTCTATCATCATGCTTAACACCAGCCTGCACAACCCCAATGTGAAAGACAAACCCCACTTTGAAAGGTTTGTAGCCATCAACAGAGGCATCAACAATGGAGGGGACCTGCCAGAAGAGCTTTTAAAGGTAAGAAGAATTCCCATTTTCTCATCCCTTGGGGTCCACTGAAAAACAAAGGTGCAGAGACAGGGAATACATCCATTAGCAAAGCTGAAACTGGCATTTTTCCAGAGGCTCAGCATGCATGGGACCTGCCCTGTGAGGTAAGGTAGAGGTGGGCAGTCTGCCTATGTGTCTGCCTTCACCCAAGCAGCCTGGTTAGAATAACTTCTGTCTCGTGTCAAAGGGATTGCCTACATCCCACACCTGGGGTTTGCTGAGCAGCATCCCCTCAGGGTAGAGCCTTTAGATCTTTCTCCAGAGTGTCATTTCTTTCAGGCAGTTTGAGGAAAGTTGCAGAAGCCTGTAGTATCTTTTTTTTTCTCTTGGCTTGAGATTTGTGTAATAAATGATGGCAAATACAATGATGTGAACAACATTTCAATATCCTTTGAAAGCCAGTAACTTGCCTTCCTGCCGTTATGAATGTCACCCTTTGTGCCCCTCAGTGCCACAGCTTTGGCTCTGTGACATGTGCCTCCTTGTGGCCATGTAGGTCTACGTACCGGTCTTCACATTCCACTTCCCGGCAGCGTTTGGCACCACCAACCCTGCATCTAAATGGGGCTGCATCTCTGCTGTGCTGAGTCCCATCCTATTGCCTTAATACTACCCACAGCAGCACTTGGGACATGCTGGGTTTGGTCACTGCAGCCTGTCTTGCTCTGGGAGCACCATTTTATGGGTGTAATTTTCCAAACTGAGAGTTTTTTTGTGACACAAGATGCAGAAAAGAGCTGGTGACTCCCCTGGAGACCCTGTGAGGTGCAGAGTGTTTCACGCCCAGTGCTCATCGTGTGCTCTCCTGCCCTTCACCCAGCTTCCCTTGTAAAATAGAGTGATGGACTAGATGGACCTAGGATAGTTGTATACAAGCTTTGTCAGAAATCAGTCTTTCTTTCCCTCTCTCTCTCTTTCTCTCTCCTTCTCCACCAATGCTCTGGGGCAGAATCTGTTTGAGAGCATAAAGAACGAGCCATTCTCCATACCAGAGGACGATGGCAATGACCTCACCCACACTTTCTTCAACCCTAACCGTGAAGGCTGGCTGCTGAAACTAGGTAAGGGGGAGGACTCCCCTAGCTCCTCTGCCCTCCCCGTTTGCGTGCCTCCCAACACAAATCTCCCCCGGGAACCTACCATCATCATCTCTGCTGTCCTTCGCTCCTGTCAGCTGCAGTGGGCTGAGGCTGACACCTGCTGTTGAAACCAGCTGCCTGCTCCCTCGTCCCAGCTTCTGCAGGCTCTGTCTGCTCAAAAAAGGACTCAAAAACATATCCCTCCCCGTTCCCAGACCCATCAGAGCAAAATTGGCTCCGTGTGTGAGTGTCTTATCACACAGCATCATGTCAGTGTGATACCATGGTGTCTCCTTGGGGTCACCTACACAGAGAGCTGGGAGGGTCTGATTGTGTGTGCATGTCTGGAGCTTGGGGGAAGGACAGAAAAATGTGTGACTAATGGCTTCTGAACCTCACTGCCTTTAGGAGGACGAGTGAAAACCTGGAAACGCCGTTGGTTCATTCTGACCGCTAACTGCCTGTATTACTTTGAATATACCACGGTAAAAGCTTATCTCATGGTTGGGAAACTGTCTTGGGTGGTTATGAGCCTCTGAGGGGCCAGGGAGGAGCAGAGGGTAGGGAGCAAGTCTCCCCTTTTTACTCCGTGCTCCCAGACTGATCTCACACCTCCACTCTCTCCTGTGCTGTTTCCTCACCTCCCCTCTGGAGGAGGATAGAGCCTGGACACTGCAGCTGTGGTCTCCTCTGGACTAAACTCCCCGTTGTGTCAATGGAAGGGGTCTCCCGAGGCATTACTCTGCCCTTGTCACCTCCACAAAGGCCCACACAGGGGAAATCAGAGAGGTTCTAAACAGTGGTATAGATTTGGGGAGCATGTTGGGTGTTAATTTATGTTTCCTTGCTTCCAGGACAAAGAGCCTCTGGGCATTATCCCTTTGGAGAATCTATCAGTCCGGAAGGTGGATGATCCCAAAAAGCCAGTAAGTGTCCATTGGTTGGCACTCTGCCAACACAGGCTGTCAGATAATTGGAGGGAAGATGCACACAAATTACTCCTACTCTACACAAATTGCTCCTAGTGTTCTTGCTTGTCAAAGGGAAGGTGCCATTGCAAACTGCCTTGTGCCCCCATCTAAACACAGCTGTGTTTTTAATTTACATTTTTGGTGTGAGTAGAGAGCTGTCCTTTGGCTGACTGTATTGTATGTTCTCACATGTGTATGTGTGTGTAGGGGGGCAGAGATGAATGCACACAGCTGACTTCCTACTTGTTTTGCACCAGGAGATGTGGGTTTAATTTCTCTCCATAATGAGTTACAGCACATGTAGACCAAACAGAGCTGTTGGTGTTAGGGAACTTGCCCAGGAAGTGACACATTTCTTCTGTGTGTCCTTTGTGCATACCCACTCTTCGATGTGTCATGGCTCCGGGAAAAGTGCCTTCTATCTGTGTGGTGGCAGGCAGAAAAGAGGATGTTGCATCTCTTAAAAGGGGAAGGGATTTTCATGAGTGGAGAGGAGTGACAGATTCTAGAAGGTGTGTTTTGATAAGTGTTGCTGCTCCATCTCTCCATAAAGCCTGTTTTAGTGTCCAGTCCTTCATAGGAGGGATGTATTTACCTAAGAAGGAAGGTCATCTAACTTATAGGGAATTTTTTGAGGTGGGGAAATATAGGGTCTGTTGCATTTTGTAGACTCCTCCCCATTGGAGCTCTCTGAGCCTGTTACTCATGGTTGAAGGCAGGAGTCTTCTTGGTCCCCCCAGTGTTATCCTACTGCTCCATTTTGTTTCCTTTCTGACAGAACTGCTTTGAACTCTTCAATCCTAACTGCAAAGGGCAGAAGATCAAAGCCTGCAAAACAGATGGGGATGGGAAGGTGGTTGAAGGCAAGCATCAGTCCTACAAGATCTCAGCAGCCACTCCAGCAGAGCGTGATGAGTGGATTGAGGCAATAAGGTGAGGAGAACTTGAGGCTCGAGTTGCCTTTTTTCAGCCCCAGGGACAAATGGTCACAAAGTTTATTTGGCTGTCTTTTATCAGAGCTTGAAAAGCAGGGGGGGAGTGGAAAGAAATATTTGCAGTCTAACAATGGTACCCCTTGACTTCAAAGAGTTTTAAGGTCCTTTCTGGAAAATCTCTAGCCACAGCTAAATTCTCTGCTGTGAGTCTGCACATCTCCAGTCCTACATTTTGATAAGTGGTGTCCCTGTGCAAGTTCAGTTAGGTTGTCTGTGCTGCTCTCCATCATTAAATTTCTTACTTTTGCTCCCATTTCTTCTAATTTCCAGGACCAGCATCACACAGGATCCTTTCTATGATCTGGTCTCTGCCCGTAAGAAAAAGATTGCCAGCAAAAACTGAACCAAGACCTGGTCACCGGCAGAAAGGTGTAGGTTGTTGGACACCTTCCCTTTCACACTGGGCTCTTCCAGTGAAGAAATTTAGGAGCTTTGGTTCCCTCTGCCTCCCACTTGGCAGGCAGATGACTGACAGGACAGCTTTCCCTCTTTGCTTCTTCCCCTTCCAAACTGAAGGCAGAGGCGCAGGGTGCAATCCACTGAGGACTGTCCGAACTGTGGGCATGGGGTTGCCCATGTCCAAACACAAAGGCTCAACAGCAACTGGCCTTTGGGTTCTCCCATGTAGCCCCAGACATGTGGGACAGGATCTGAGAGGAGACAGGAATGTCTGCACAGTGTCTCCAGCCCCTCCTGTTGTCACACCAGGCCAGGGTGTTTCTCTGTGAGGGACCATGTAGATTCTCTTGGAGCAGCTGAGCACAGTCCAGTCAGTTGCAGAGCAGAAAGGCCCCAGTGGTTTCTCTTCCATGAACAGATGTGTAGTGGTTGTGAGGTGGAGGCCACTGATATTTAGAAACTCAGTGCAAAACCAGAGGTCAAGGTAAGCTGAAAAGCCCTCAATTCAGAGGAAATCCCTCTCTCCTCCTTCCTAAAGCCTGTAGTGAGGGCTTTAATCCTGGGAACCCCCTACTCTGTAACTGAGTCATAGATTTTTAAAAGTTAAAGATATTGGATCCCTATTCAACATAAGGGCTAACAGAGCATAGATGTGCTGTGGGACCAGGAAAGCAGCTCTGGGTGTTTTGTCTCTCTTTTTTGAGACTCATGGACCACCACAAATTTCCTTAGGGGAGAAACCCAAACACTAGCTCTGCTTCTGGTTGATGGCTCCCAGGCAAATGTTTGTTCCTTGAGTAGCTCAGAAGCCTGTTTCTGAAAGTTTTGCAGTCAGATGGCATGAAAAAAATGGAGGTACATGTATCTCCCCACCAGCATACACACACAGAGGCATTCATTCCCATCTTCATACAATGTATCATCTGGAGTCTGGGAGTTTTTGTCTCATGTGTAAAGAAAGAAATAAAAGTGCTTAAAACAAGCCTAAAACTCAGGGCAACATGATCATTTTCGTGATAAATTCAGAGGATGTGGGATAAGAGTATCATGTTCCTGTGCCTGGCAGAGCAGCCTGAACACCACTGCAGTCTCTTGGCCTTTTCCTTCCTGCAGAGGGCTGTATCTACCCAGCGATCTGCAGCAAGGCCAGCACAGCCCGATTATTCATTCCAGCTCTTTTCGCCCAAGCCACAGGAATGTTGAATTAATTTCAAGAGGCAGGGAGCGTATCTCAGAGTTGAAGCACGCGCTCACCCTGGAGAAGGAACGTGAAGGTTTTCTTCTGCTCATGCCTGCAAATGTCTCCTGCACTGAATCTTTTTGTTACTGATGTGATACAGAGTGAGTTTGCTGCTCACTGCTCTGGAGCACACGTGCTTGCACACACACATTTGCTTCTGCTTTGGGTTCAGTGCAGAGAGGCAGGCTCATGTCCAGAGGTGGAACAGAAGTCTGAATATGACCCCCTATCTTGGCAACATCTCCCATCTTTGTAAAAGAATTACAAATATGTATTTGGTTGGTGAGAGATGCCCCAGAGCCTAGGATTGGGGTGAGAAATGTCTGTTCTAGTGCTTCTCAGGCTTATGCTCTGTGTGACAAAAGCCATCAAAATGTAGTCTGGAATCTCTGTTCTACCCATAATCTGGTGTTGGGTAAGGGAATCCAGGCTATGCCCTCCCTACAGTTTACCTGGATCATTCCTATGACAGCAGGGTCTATCCAAGCTCTTCCCCATTCCTCCTCATCCCCAACCCTTCTAATTCTCTTCAGGCTGCCTATGTCCTTTCTCTTCCCTTCTTCCCCTAGAGACCCACACACTGCAGAGAAAAATTACTCCCAGTGGGGACAGAGTGGGAAGTACAACTTGAGAGAAGCAAAACAATGCACAGAGGCAGGCAATTGTGTAATTTCCGTCCATCAAACTAACCACAAGAGTCAGGAAGGGTTGAACCATGTTTCATCTCTCATAGAAACTGAGGCAGACAGTAAATTTAAGTTTCCATTGCCTTTCCTTGGCTCCAGTAGAGAAAATGCATTTCTAAACTCCTTGCTATGCGATGCCTCAGTCTCCTCAGTGCCATGAACACAATGGTACGTGGTACTGCCCACTAGCAATGCAACAGATGTTCTCTCTGAGTGGTGTCCTGACCTTGTGCCTGCTGAGTACCCATGTGTTTGGTATTGGCCTGGGTGTCTTGGGACAGGACTCTAAAACTGACCACCCACTCATGTCTGTGTGCTTTGACAGACTTTCTTGGAGCTCATAGAATTTTATGAGAGGAACCTCTTGTGCAACTTGAATGGCATCACCAGGGAACGTGTTGCTGACCACCACCACACATTCATTGTGCTGAGGGCAGCTGCAGCAGCTCACACAGATACAGACACACAGACACACAGGCACACAGGCACACAGACACACACAGTCCCTCAGGTGCTCAATCTGACAGATTGCTATCTGGATGGTAGAGGTATTTCTCTTTCTCATAGGCAGCATGTGTGGCTCACACAAACATACATGCAGAAGACTGACACTTATTCCCTGCCTGCCTAAGGATTCCTGCACACACCCAGCCATTCTTTTTCATAATAAATGCCCATCTATTTTCATAAAAGGGCTGTGAGGAGAATACTGCAGATGTGCGGAATAGACCATGTTGCTGCATCCTGCCTCCTCTCCACTCCTTCTTTTCCTCCTATCCTCTGTTTATCATCTCCTTTTTGGAAGGCTAATACATCTTAAAAAGGCATTCTAGAAATTGTTTGCATCGACAGAGATGGAGAAGCTGTGAGGAGAGCCAGCAGCCTCATGCACTACAGCTTAGGTAGAGAAAATTTCTGTGAGGTGGAGGGGTAGGACAGCCTACAAATGGAGGCACACTGGACTGAATTACAGATTGAGAGCGATCAAAGGACATCAGCTGGACCTGCCCTTTGCCAGGGGCTGAATGCTCTTGGTGGTGGGGGCTCAGGAGCAAATGGAGGCAAGACTCTGCATTCAAGTTGGCCAGGAAGGTGTTCCGTGGCAAGGTGAGAGCACCCATTAGAGACACTATTCCTGTCAAGCCTGAAACTGCTCAGCTGTGCATCACACAGCCTTCAGCACAACAGGAAAATCAAGGAGCTGTTTTCTGTCAGCTAAACAGGGTTATATGTACCAGGACTGCCAGCCTTTTAACTCCCTCTGTGTGAGTATTTGTATCTCACCCCTCCACAGCAGTGCAGGGATTGACACCAAGAGGGGACAACAGTTTCATCAGCTTGTACCATAAATCCATAGGAATGGAAGGCTATTGCCGTGGCCTCAGAAGGATGAGAGACAGTATTTCCTCTCTGAGATCAGCCATTTGTATGGAAAGAAGGACAGCCCCACTGTATTAGAACTGGTTGGAATGGTGCAGTCAGATTTGTGAGCCCAACAGGAGCAGTTCCTGTCTCCCACCACTTATGTTTGGTATTTGGAAAGCAACTCGATACCTGAGGATGGGGAACCCACAGAGGTACTTCTTCCTTATTAAATTTTTTTTTGAGTATGCATTTCACACAGAAAGGCCAGAGCACAAAGGTAGAGAGCAGGATGGCTCTCAAAGGCACCATGGCCTCTCTGCTGCACCTTGCTCTGGATCGGTTCTGCCTCCAGCCTGGCAGAAGGCCCATCTAGGGGCTGGAGGAAGCCCAGGCAGACAGGGGTTGATACCTGACCAGGATTTCTAGGAGTGTCACTGCTGTCACATCTGCAGTGTCTCTGCTCTAAGTGCCTGTGACAGGGGCATGCAGCAGTCTCATCTTGCCGTGCCATTTCCAATCCTGCTGCCTCTCTGCAATGAAGATGAATGTTGCCTGTCCCAGGCTATCACATTCCCATGTGTGTGAGCCTGTACAGAGACAGCAGTTGGCTGCTGAAGGCTGGTGCTAGTGGGCCAAGTTCAAGGGGGCTGTGTATGGTGGGGCAGAGGGACGAGAGGAATGAGTCAGGGAGGTGGAGAAGGCTGGGTCTCTGTGGATGGTCAGTGAGGAAGGGCTGGCACTGACAAGAACAGAGCTTCCACCTGAGCTCCAGAGCAGGGGCAGCACGAAGGTCAGGAAGATGCAAGGTACAAACACCCTCTGAGCAGCCTGCAACTCTGCCACAGCGGCTGTGCCACAGCACCAAGGGACACCAAGTGTCTGACAGCTGTTCTCTTCCATGGGGACAGGGAGTCACGTCACCAGACATGCCAGCCCAACACTTCAGGGAGACAGTGGAGATGGTGCAAGGTGGCCATCACATATGGGCTCTCAAAGGCACAGCCTGTGCAGGGACAGGACCATATGTCCTGGCAGCACAGCATGCTTTGCTCCTGTACCTTGCTGAAGGGACCTGGCAAAACTGTCTGGATGGGAAGAACAGAAATAACAGAGTGGGGAAGGGCAATCCTCGTGGAGTTGGACAGCAAGCAGTATGTGGGGAGAGTGGGGGCAGGACCGATTGCAGAGATGTCTCTGGGCTGCTGACCCTGAGGGCTAAACTAGCAGAAGCACAGCCCTTCACCTGGGCAGAACTGGGGAAGCACTGCTGTAGCTGGGTTAAGGGATGTGGCAAGGTGTGTCATTTAACCTCCATCTGAGCTACAAGACTGACCTTAAGGGACCTACAGAAGAGACATTTTCTGCTGCCTCTTTAACTATGGTGGGTGGCAGCAAGGTTCCTGGAGTTGGCTGAAGAGGTGGTGATTTGTGCAATTAACATCTAATCAGTTCTATGAATATTTATTGCTAGTCAGCAAGCTTCTGAATGACAGTGAAGCCCCATCTGATTGGGATCACTTTCACAGGTAAGTCAGATCCTCCTTTGGGGGTCACAGACCTCGAAGTGGGGCAAAAGTTGACAAAGGTATAACCATCCAGCAGCACATGGGAGGCACATGTGCAATGTGAACATGGAAAATTGTATTCAATCCTTTTTATGAGGGATGGAAAAACTGAGGTTTTAAAATTAACTTGTTGGGGAGCGACACCTTGAAATAGTCTGAATATATTAACAAACAACACATGGCTGAGTTTGAGCCTGGGAATTTGCTTTTGTTTTTGTTGGATTTGGTTGTTTGCTTTTTTGTTTGTTGGAGTTTTTTTGTGTGTGTGCTCTCTCTTTTATGTTCAATTGCAACATGGAAGAGAAAATAAAAGGGAGAGAAATAGAAACTCCTGCAATTGTGTGAAAGCTCACATAACAGTCAAGAATTTCTTGGAGCTTGTAATTGACCCTTCCTCCAAAATACCATAAAGTGTGCAGAAAGTTATAACTTTGTTTCCTAAAAAAATACTACTTTGGGGTCTTTCTGTCATGATCAGAAATTTTGACCGTACTCAAATTTGTCCAAATTTATGCTGCTTTCCAGAATCCTCCACCCTCTTCCTTTATCTTCTCTAATCCTTTCTCCTCACCTCTGCATCTGGCTTCTCTTCCCTATAGTACCTTCCACCTCCTGGGCTTTGCTCATCCTTCTCCATAAACTTGCCTTAACAAATCCCCTTTTTCCTGATGCTGCCTCTCCTGCACTCCTGCTCCCTGGACAGACTCAGCCTGCCTTGGCAGAGCTCTGGGAAAACCCCCTATTATCCATGGAATGTGAGCTGTTAAACCTCAGCCAAACTCTTCTGCTCCTGCTGCTCACCTGCAGCTTGGGTTTGCACTGGTGGTGCTGCCAAAAGCCTGTTATTACCTAAATGAAAATGACACACAGCCCTCCCTGAAGAAGACACACAGATAACAGTGATTTGCCTGTTGCCTGCTGCCTTCTGACTGAGAAAAACACCCCAAATTCCAGCAGGGCTTCCAGGACCAGCCCTCAGTGGAGGGAGAGGGACAGCGACAGTTCTGCACATTTTCACATTCTGCATGGAAAGGATCCTGTGATTTTCTTGTGCCTGGGTGGGAGAAGATCCACAGAATTTTCATCACAGTGGATATAGTGAATATAGGTAGTATGAGAAAAAAAAAAAACCAAAATGGGAGCTAATAATAGACCCAGAATAAACTGCATGGTAACAGGGGAGGAAAGAGAAGGGAGGGAAAAGAAGGGAGAGTTGGCAAGTCATAATCATAGAGCACAGGGGCTCTGTTGTGTAGAACTCTTCCTTGCTGCAGCCCTCCACTTTTCTCCCCAGTTGCACCTGGAGCTTTGATTTCTATATCCAGGAGCTAATGGCCTGCTTGGTCCCCTCTCCAGAGGGCATTCAGGAGAAGAAATTGTGCTTTGCACAGAGAAAAGCTAGAGAGACTTCAAGGGAGACAGTAGAAGGGCACAGAGGTGAGCAGGCAGCTCAGAGCTTCCAGTGGGGCAGAAGTGCATGTCCCCCAGGTTCCTGGGAATGCCAGCTGACCCTAAAGGCCAGACATGCACAGCTCCACATCTCACAGCTTGGTGTCCCCACAGTGATGCCTTTCCTCTGATGCAGTTAGAATTCAGGTAATGGTAAGCAACACACTGGGGGGTGTGGACCACCAGTAGTCAGCCAGTCATAGACACCAGTATTGAGTGGTTTCCTTGCCCTGGGGACCCACATTATTTAATATCTTCATTAATGTCAGAGAGAGTGGCATTCAGTAGAGACCCAGCAAGTTTGTGGATGACACTGAGCTGAGTGGTGGATTTGACACACCCATGGGAAAGAATGCCATCCAGAGGGATCTTCATAGGTGGCAGATTTAAACTGAAAGAGGGCAGATTTAGACTGGATGTAAGGAAGAAACTTCTTGGGATGAGAGTGGTGAGAGACTGGAACAGGCTGCCCAGAGAAGTTGGGGATGCCCCATCACCAAGATTGTTCAAGGCCAAACTGAATGGGGCTTTCAGCAACTGGTCTAACAGAAGATGTCTCTGCTCACAGTAGTCGGGGATGGATTAGATGATCCTTAAAGGTCTCTTTCAAACCAAAACATTCTATGAGCACAAGCACATACACACATATTCTTTTTCCACTACAGTACTTTGTTATATCCATTTACCATTTGACCATGATCTTTCCCAAGTTAGATCAAAATATCATCAATTTCCACAAACATAAGACAGGGCTTTTTAAAAAATCCCAATATTTTATTTCAATGTTGCCTAGTTATGTTTTGGGAGTATTTGTTTGTCTGGAGAAGAAAAAGAATCTGGCTTCCCTCATTCCTTTTCATATTTGATCTGAGAATTGCAACTATCTTTTCATTACCTAGACTCCAGGTGCTGGGACTGTAAGGAAATTATTAATTTTTAGGATGTTTTGGACAAAATGGTGAGAATCTGTATCATTTCCATGCACTCCTTTCATCAGACAGCTCTACTCCTGCTGTTAGGTGTGCCCTTATGCTCACATCTCCCCAAGTGTTTGCCCTCCTGTGTTCCCCTGCACCTGACTCAAATATCTCTGCACCACATGCAGCTCTGCTTAGTCCTTTGCAATCACATGCAGAAATACCTTTTTGTTTTGGTCTGGTTTGTGTTCTTTTCAAGGAAAAGCCAATATTTATCTTGCCCCATGGTAATATTTATCTTGCAACCTTCAGAGCCAGGCTTGTTGGCCTGAAGAGCCAGAACTGCAGGTGAATCCATGGAGACACTGGGAATCCTCTGCAAATCCAGGGGGTCGTTGCTATGAGAGAAAAAGGAGAAGAGAAAAGCCTCTGTCCTCTAGGCAGGCTTGGGAGCTGTTGCATATTTCCCCTCCTTAGGGCAGACAGGCTGCTCCTATGAGATGGGAATTGCTAAGAGATTGAAAACTTGTTGCTGTGAATTTCAGAGTTGCCTGGCAGGGACAGCTGGCACAATGAAGGGTTCAGTGTATTAAACTCGCCATAGTAAAGCCATAATGTGATTTTGCATGCTGCTGTGACCAGAATACCCAAACCAGCTCAGCACCTCACCTCATCAGGGATGCTCTTAATACCTCCTTGCTGCTCCAGCCCCTCTCCCTGCACCTGTGGTGTGTGTCTCAGCTATGAGGTTTTAGAAGAATGTCTGTCTCTACAGGAGGAAGGGGGGACTCTATCCCTTGACACCACTCAAGTCTCATAGGTGTGTTGGCTTCTTCATCTGCTTCTTTTAGGAGCGTGCCAAGCATCATTTATAGGTGGGAATACATCAGCAGTGAAGGAGAGAGGGCAGGATTGCTTCCTGGGAAGAAGATAAAGAAGGTGAATTTCTGGGAAGGTGGGTCAGCTGTATATGGAAAGGACACTTGGGAAGAGGGAGATCAAGTGTCAAATGGGACAAGAATGAAGGGCATGGAGGAAAACTAGGAAGAGGGATGCTCCAGGGAAAGAGCTGGAAATGGTTTGAGAGAGGGATGCCTTCAGAATAAATAAGATGTGGACAAGGACCTGAGAGGAAAGGTAGCCAGGAGATGAGACTGTAGGAGGGCAGGCTCAGGGTTTGTACAAGGATTTTCAGTCAAGTGAGCACAAAGAGGGTGGTGGGTATTTAGAGGGGATATATGCAGCACTTCCCACAAGGTATAGTCCCTTTATAAAAATCCACTTTGTAATCTGGAATCTGGGATTTGCTCTGTTGAATCTGCCTCTCCTCTACAAAGCATCTAAGAGAGTTCATCTGATTAAATCCTCTGCCTTGGAGGAGGTGAGGAAGTCAAATGCCTTCTGAGGGACAAACACTTAGCAAAGCTGTTTCCCTACTGTTGCAGAGACCTTAATCCCTGGCCTCCTTCCCCTGTTCAGGCTCTAATACCTAGAGGGAAGAAAAGATGAGAAATACTGGTGGATGCAAGAATGAGCCCTCCCTCTATCTTGCATGCGACTCCAAGTCTGTGTGCTACAGTCCCAGGTGGACTGTGCTATCTGCCCAGCTCTGCAGTTGCCCTGAAGGGGTGAGGGCAAGGAAAGCCCGGGGGCCCCTCCCAAACCTGTGTCCTGACTAGCTCACAGCCCCCCCAAAATCTCCTGGTGAGACCCAGACTTTGCAACAGTGGAACACACAGGGCAAATGCCTGAGAACCCTAAGCATCAGGAGACAAAAGCTAGTGTCAGGGTTTTGTTTGAGGAGAAGCCCAAACAGTGCATCTGTTTCTGCCTTACTCTCTGTGATTTTGCTCAGAAGACCTCAGGCATTGCAGTGGTCTCTGTCACACAGAGCTGACTTTGGGGTGCAGTTCAGGTGCAGAAGAGCCTGACTGGAAGTGAAAGAATGTGAGTTAAATAAAGGAAGATTTGTCAGTGGCAATAATTTAGTAGTTTGGAGGTTTTAGGGTGACTCTGACACAGTGGATATTAGCACAAGGAAGTTGTGAGACATTTCCATGCACATTGCTCTTTTCTAGCCCAGAGGAAGCCAGGAAGGGACCGGAGGGTTTGCTCTTCAGCTGTGAGTAAGCTTGCAAAAAGCCTGCATTACTTGGGTCACTGACAACTGCCCCAGGGGCAATGCTCCCTGCTGTCTGGGTAACAAGGCTTCCATCTCTAGTGCTGGCAGCGTGGCAGTCAGCCACTTGAGGAAAAGATGGATCAAATCAGAATGTAGCCCAGGAAAACCTGAGAGGGAGATGGAGTCCAGCTCTGTGAGGCTAGGCTGAGTCTGCTAAGCAGTAGAAGGAGAAAACTCAGTTTCTTCAGTACTCTGGAGGGTGAGGCAGGAGTATGGATAAATGGGAATGAAACCTAGTGTTCCTATGAGCAGGAAAGGGTCAGGGCATCATACTTACCCCTTCATTAGTCTTCCCTCCAGCATCCAAATCAGACACCAGTTGCCACCATTGCTGGGCCAAAAAAAAGACCCACCACAGATACAAGGGGACAGCAGAGAAGATTAAGGGAAGTGCATGGAAATAGCAAAGGCTACATTGCTCTACCTCTTCCTGAATGCTTTTTTTCTTTCCCTTTTTCCTTTTGGTACCCATCTGCTCAGTGAGGAAAGGCAGGTGAATCTCTTTCTCTCACCACCTCTCCACAGAGGGTCTCCAAGGGCTGGGGATGACAGTAGTTTTTTTTGCCTGAGCTCTGCCACAGAGCAGAGAGGGAAGTCATATCTGACTGAGGATGGTGCTGTCATCAGATTAGGCTGGAAATACCCAACAGGGCTCCAGCCAGCACCCAGCCACTCCTGGCAGGGGGGATGGCCCCATACACAAGCTTCCTCCTTCCCTTTGAGGGATGGATGTGTGTCCCTTTGTTCTTCTCAAGGGAAAGGCAGCGCTGGGCATAGAGGATGGGAGCAGATCTGTGTGAGTGTTGGAGAATGGTTCCCCACCTAGAAACAGGCATGCTGTTAGCAAACAGCACTGCACAAGATTGTCATCATGAGGTGTGGAGTCACAGGAGTAAGGTCCCTGAGGAAAGGGCAACCCTGTACTCAGCACATGCAGTCTGTTGGCCCTAATTTTTCCTCTGCTCTGGGCTCTATGTGCCAGGATGAGATGCATCAGGAGAGGTACCATTTTGCTAAATCTTGAAGCTGACATTTTTAATATCCATTAATGCTGCTACTCTGCCAGAGAGCATTAGTTAAGATACATGGATTGTTCCATCCCTGATCCCTAGCCTCAGTCCCTACTATCCCATCTTTTGTCCGCCCAGCCCAGCCTGACTGCTCTTCCCAGTACTGACAACATCAGCCATCTCAGGTTCAACCTCCTCGTTCAACAAATCTGTCAGTTCCATCTTTTTCTCTGCTCACTTTCAAGGATGTTTGTATCTTGAGAAAAGCATCCGTCCATCCAATGCACATGGACCAACTGCCAGACACATACCGAGAAAAGGACAGAAGGCAAAACTTCCTTTTTGCTGCCTCCAAGAAACATATATGAAGCACTAAATGGAGCAAAGGAAGGAGAAAGTTTGAAATACAAATGCTGGCATTCTGTCTTGGCTGCATTGCAAGAGTCAGCAGAATCCTCTGCCAAGATTTGGTTTGAGGCACTGTGCAAATGAGTTGTCAAAGCCACCTCTGTCATGCCTCCACTAGCTTGGGCTACCGAGCATCCAAAAGCAGGATCACAGAATTATAAAAATATAGAATGGATTGGGTTGGAAGGGACCCTACAGATCACCTAATTCCAACCCTTCTGCCATGGGCAGGGACATTTTCCACTAGACCTGAGTGGATTGCTCAGACTCCTTTCCAGCCTGGTCTTGAATATGCCAGGGATGAGGTGTCCACAGCTTCCTCTGGGCAACCTGTTCCAGTGCCTCACCATGCTCACAGCAGAGGAATTCTTCCTAATATTTGATGAAGATTTGCCCTCTTTCAGTTAAGCTCCACTCCCCCTTGTCCTATCACTACATACCCTTGTAAAAAGTCCCTCTACAGCTCTCTTGTTGTCCCTGCTTTGGTGCTGAAAGGCTGCAGTAAGGCATCCCTGGAGCCTTCTTTTCTCCAGACTGAACAACAGTCTATGAAAAAGCATGGATCAGGAGCCAAGAGTAACATAAGCATGGGTAGGACAGTCACCTCACACTTCCCAAGCAGGGGTGGTGACAATAACAAGAACTATTAACAAACTGGGACAAACCAAGAGGATGAAGCAGACCTCAGATCCATTCAGGAGCCACACAACTGCAGTGCACCAGAAGTGGGTGCCTTGGTATGAGCTTAAATAGATCTCTGGGGCCTGGACAGAGGATGTGTGAGTGGAAGCCACAGGTAAGACTGACCAGAGCAGTTAAGGCTCATTAGTGCACTTAGGGCCCTGACCCTGTTTCATACCATGGAATGCCATGCCCTGGGTGTGTTACTGCCCTGGGTTACTGCAAGTGTCTCTGGGGTGGGCAGCTGTTACACCGTTATATACAAGCCTGTGTTTGTGATCAAGAGATTTATACATGTCCAATGTATCTGTGGTACTTATATGAAGCTATGTGACTACTGAATCCAAAGCAAAAAAAAAAAAAATTGCAGCCAACAGAGCTGCTTGATCTACTTCCCCAGTAATCTGGTCTGCTCTCAAAAGTATGGGTGAGTTATTTTTACCATTTCTATGATCCCAGTTTAAATAAATTAATGATGGGAACATCTTTTTCAGAAATACAAACCTTAGCCTTTTAATTTCTTGGTCTCAACTGTCGTATTTGGTTGAGTTTCAATCAAAGCACCTGTCCATCACTGTACCTAGACAATTAGTAGAATGTACAAATATGCTTGAGTGACCCCTGTTTAGAAAGATTCTGGGCAGATGGTTAAAGAGTTTGGAGCCATGCTAGGAAGCCGGAAAAGAAGACTGTATTTTCTTGAATTTGGGGAGACATTTTTGTCTGAGACCTACTTTATTAGGGTATACTAGGGAATTCTCACAGTGAGAAATAGAGGAAATAAAAATTTCCCCACTGCAGGCAGAGGACATTGTCACCTAGTCCCTGTGCAGATCACAGGTAAAAGAAAGAGGTAAAAATGAAGAAAATAAATGAATGTATGTTAAGGTACCAAGCATGCACAGATGTCTGAAAGGACAATAGTCACAGAAGAAGAACTGATTGGAAGTTGCATACACAAAATAAGCTGCTAGACAGACAAAGTCTTTCAAAGGTGTTATTATTTAGAAATAATTCCACAGCAAAGTACAGGTGTGAAAAATCAGTATCTCGTACAGAAATTTCTTGGCAGAACAGATAGTGCTTTGGCAGCTCCATCCAAGCCCCAGTAGCACAGCAGCTCTAGGCTGTCTCTTGTCACGAACTCTAGCCTTGCTTTGTGGCTCAGGCTGGGACTAAGATCCCACCTCTGACCCACACCACAAACTTCCACCCAGCATGACTCTCTTAGCAGTGTACATTTAGTTTTGTCTGCCCTGCTTTAAGCCTACTCCAGCCACACATCCAGTTTTTATCTTTATACCTTCCCTAATGGTTTTTATGCTCCATACAGGATGTAATGGATTTTTATAGACAAGACTCTTAGCCATGATCTTTGCTGTAGTAAGTTCATCTTGAATCCTCAGATAGCTATCTTAAAATATTTGAAACTGCAATTTAATGTCTTCATTTTACCCTGTCTACTGTTTTTAAAGGCAGGATCCAGCTATTTATCTTAGGAGCATGAGACACTATTTGCAAAGTCTCCTATCAGCATGGTGCTCAGGCACCAAGCAGAAAAATCCCTGGGATTGCAAAAATTCTGGAACTGCTTCTTCTGCATATGGGTATGCTCAAGTCCCCGGGACAGACCAAAAATTTTCCTCTCCCAAGGTTCTTCACTCAGAGGATGTTTGGGCACTGGAACAGGCTCCCCAGAAAGTGGTCACAGCACCAAGCCTGACAGAGTTCAAGATAGGTTTGGACAACGCTCTCAGGTACACGATGTGGCTCTTGGGGCATCCTGTGCAGGGCCAGGAGTTGGACTTGATGTTTAGGATCAGCATGTTCTGTGATTCTGTGAGTGCCTAATTCCTCTTTAGGCACTTAAATTCCCATTGATTGGAAGAGACTGTAACTGTGAAAACTAAAGTAATTTGTCATTCCTTCACTCTGGTTTGTAAGGGCCAGAGTAGCCCAGAGACAGACAGACAAAATGAATGAATTAAGCAGCTCTGAATTAATCTCTAGTTTAGCAACATGTTCCTTCAGTCCTCGGGAAGGATTAGACAGGCAGCACCTCGGAGCTGACCTCTAAGCTCTACCTGCTGCTACTCCAGACAGCCCAAGGTTGATTTGCCTTGGATTTGAAGCAACTGCTGTCAAGAATATAAAACTCAAGAGGTGAATAACAGGCCCCCTCATGAGATCTTATTTTTTCCCAGCCACCCTCTCTGCTCCTGCAGCTTTAAACCCAATGAAGGAATGAGTAATTTTTTCCTAATGATTGAAAGAAGGCAGATAAGAGGTAGGTCTTCAAATTAAGAATCCAAGACTTGATTGCAGCTCTTATCATATTTTTCCATTTTTTCCCCTTCTTCCCAACAGAAAATAAATTGCTTCAATAAATTATGTATTTAATCTGCATAGAGAACCAGCAGACTGGGCTCTCCTTTTAATATTTTCTATTGCGAGATAATCAACCCGTTCCTCTCACTGCATGGAACAAACTAATAGATTTTGAACAATTCCATTATTTGATGATTTCTACCATTATTAATACAAATTGTCTCTACTCACTTTCAATTAGGGCATTTTTATTTTCTAATAAATCCCAATCAGGTTCTCTCAAACACCACCTAAATATGGACAGATTATTGCACTTTCCATTTAAACAAAGAACCTATCATATTGCATGCCTCACCTCCCCGTGCTTCTCATGACTTTCCTTCTTCCAAACTCTTTTTCCATTTTCCCCTTCTGTCACTGTCAGCAGACCTCACTTACTTTCTTCTCCTACTGCTTTCTTCCAAATCTAATTCTATGTCTGTGGGATGTGGTTTGCCCCAGAAGCAGAGCTAAGATCTTGGTGGATTTTTTTGTTAGGGATGGGAGCTTGTGGGGTCTGTGGTTTTGCAGGGGGAAAGTAAAGATCCTGAGTCACACAGATAAGGCCACTGAAGTCTTTGTGAGAAGGTGCACCAAGACATAATCACACAGTAAAAATGTAAGAATGATCCATCCTGAAAAAGACAAAGATCCAAAATTTTGTCTTAAGGAACAATTGCTTAAAATGGCATAAATATAAAATATTATCCTCAAAATGGAATGACATCTTTTCAGATACCAACTGTTGTACAAATAGCTCTCTTACTGCTATCAATTGAGTGGATTCTCTAAATGGTGCAGCTTAGAGCAGACATTCAGGTCACTTTTTAATGCAGCGGGTCCTGGGGTGGACCCTGCTGCCCTGTGTGCTCCTGCAGTGCAGCAGTGTGTCTGAGTGACAAGATGCCTGGAGAGGTACAATTCAGTGTGGAGGATGTCCGCACTGCCAGCTTAGAGCAGCCTGGAGACCCATTCTGTATTCAGTGCTGTGGTAGCACAGCTTAGTTTCCAGAAGGGGAATCATGAAATCCAACCCAGCAGCTGGACAAGACTGGTTGTGGGTGAGGAGCACCATGAACACCAGTACAGTAGCAGCTCTCCCCCAGCACGGCAGCTGGATACTCTGAGGTAACCATCAGCCTCAGAATGTTACCAAAGGCATCCCAACTGCCTTTCCCAGGAGAAAGGAACACAAACAGGCCATAGATTTCTTCATACAACTTGTCTTTTTTACTGCTGCTGCCTGTCCTCCTGAGAGGTAGGAGAGTGCAAGTTGTCAGCTGCTATGGCAACCCTGTCTTGTCTGGCAAGGAGCAGGGAAGGATGCAGTAAGGGCAGGGGTAGGAAAGGGTGTGGTGACAGAAGATCTCCACAGCTTGGTTCAAGATAATCAATATGCATTCACCATCCTTCATCACTGCAAAACAAGTGAGGCTGCAAGGCAGAAGGGGAGGAGACTGCTGTGGGATGGACAGGCATAAAGACCGGAGAGCTGGGTTGCAGCACAGTGATGGGCTGGCCATAAACTCCACATGCATGGGCTTCATCTCTTTTTCTGCACTTGGGCCACGTTGTTCTCATGTGTGCCAAACATCCTCTCCCAGTGGAAGCATCTCCGCCTCCACCTCACCTCCCTGGGTCTCCTGCATATGTGTTGCTGTTGCCCACCTGCATATGTTCTCTGTGAGTGTCGCTTCACAGCCCTTCCTGGACATGCACCAAGCCACACCTTTGTCCTCACCTGCAGGCAGGTTTGCAATTCACAGCTGCAGAGCTGTGGAGATGTGGTTCCTCAGCCTGATGCAAGCCCCACCCTGCTCCTGTGATTCTGGACCCCTGGCTACACACATTGTAGCACACAAGAAGGCATAGCCACACACAGACGCTCCCAGGCTTGGCCTCTGCCACATATGTTTGCATACACTGTCACAGTCAACTTCCCTCCTCCTTTCCCAAGCAAATTTGCTTGAAGCATTTGAGCTCCCCAGCACACACACATCCTCCCCTGCGCCCCGAGACTCCCTCCTGCCACGCCAGGCAGCACCAGCCACCCCCGCAAAAACACATGCAGGCAGCTCGAGAGCGGCAGCAGAGCCCTCAGTGAGCTGCTGGAGCAGAACAGATGGCTTAGCAACCAAAAAAACAGTCATTTGCTCCACAAGTTTCTTCCTCAACGTTCTGTTTGTTTTCAGAACACGTTCATCACTAGAATAAAATCCAGGCAAGATGGGCTGATATAAACACCCCAGCCTTGATCCCTTGAGGCGTGAAGTCCCACCTGCTTTTTGCACCCCGTTTTTTTTTCTTCACAGATTTCAACTCACTCTTCCTGAGGCATCCCCTCCCCCTTTCCCAGTTTCAAATGCCCCCCCTCATCAGCATACAGATTAACTTCATCTTCCTCAGGAGACAATGCCCCCACAGCTTGTCTCATTCTTGTCCTAAGCTGGAAGACACACTTCATCTTTTCCAATGCTCATTTCTCCATTTCAGGTGTTCAACTGACTCAAAAGAGCACTTTACCTTTTGTCTCATGCTGGAGTCACTTCCCTAAAAAACATTTACTTTAGGTTTGAGAAAGCTACATAGTGGATCTGCCACAGTGGGCATAGTATCCATCAGGTAGCATGCGCTGCTAAAAAGAAGGTTTGAGGGTATGTTGCAGCTTCTTCTCCCCTACAAGGAATTCCTGTATAGGACTTGGGAGAGCAGATAGAGGGGCATTTGTATGAGTGAGGGGAAACAGTCTCTTACAAGCAGGAAGAAATTTGTAATAATCCTTTTACGTGCTGCATCACAGCCAAGTGGGAGTTTTATCTCACACAAATCATACAGGTCAGTTATCAGAGCTGACCTTATCCAAGAGTTATGGCAAGGGGCACAGGAGTCTTAAACCCTGCCCTGCTACAGCTTTCTGCCATCTGTGGAGGTTGGGGGTTTCCGTCCCTGCTGTACATTAGCACCTGAGCAGTTCTGTCCATCACTAGAAGTTCCTGGTCAAATTGAACTGCAGCAGGAGGCAAGTCTGACTCTATCCAGGGATGGAGTATCTGGAATTGGGCCTCACAGACCCACTCCCCCCACAACTTTACCAAAATTCAGGGCTGGGCACTCAAGATGCAGGGTCCAACCTCCCCTTCCAGCTGAAACTAAGCTATTTTTACAAGCAAGCCAATTAACAGCTCTCTGTTCATTCTCACATTGACACTTAATGATGATGCCTCCTGGGAGAATTCACCAGATGCATGGGGTGGGCAGGGAAAAGTCCCAGGAAGGCAAACAGCTGGTTCTAGTGAAGTAGGAGGATGGGAGACCTGGGTGTGTCTGGGGTCACTCTACGGCTTCTGGACAAATTCTCTCAAACCCTGTCTCCCTCCACTTAAACAGGAATCTCTGCTTTTGCTACGTTTTCCACTGTAAGGGAACTGCACATCTCTGTTTCATCACTGAGGACAGGCCCCAAAGCTCCAGAGTACAGCAAATTAAGAGCCAGAACGAGCACAAGCAGCCTTTGTATTCCTAGCAGTAGCTGGTGTAGTGTCCTCCCTGCACACCTCTTTCCCTACTCCCTTCCCCATGAAGAAAAGAAAACATAAAAAGCTTTTGAAAGATGAAAAAGAATTTTTGAAAAGAAAGGCTAGATGAAGAGGTAATTGGCAAACAAGTCAGCATGAGGAGAGGCAGTGAGAGGTGTGAGGAGTCCACAGGTATGTGAAGGCAAGGACTTGTGTCAATAATTCAGGAGGAGGAAGCACTCCTGTGCTGTGAGGCTGCTGTCCTCAGCAGTGGTGAATGACTGAGCAGGGCAGCAGCCAGGGGAGGGTTCAAAAACATGGTCCAGGCAGGCAGAGTTTGATGAGATAGGGGTCTGGACAAAGGAGGGATGCAAAGGTTGAAAAGAAAAACTGATCCTTTATGGGAGGTAAATGGGGACTAAGGAGTGCAAAGTACACAAGTGATAACCTTTAACCCTAAAGAAAAGTTGTGCTCACACATGATTATCCTAGGTCATGCTTACCTCTGACTTAGCTAGCTGTGTTATACTTAGGGGATCACACTTACAGCCTAACTTAAACTAAGCACAGTCATCCATGCTGTGTCCAGCTCATGGAACAGGAAGTTTCAGTACCAGGGCTGAGATAAGGTCTGCAAACCTGACGGCTTTTTTTGTGCATCACCAGGCTCTTCTGAAGGCTTGAGCCTGTGTCCCCTGTGAGACCCAGTTATGCTCTCCAAAGGAGTTCTGCTCCCCTTCTGCATCTAGAGTGAGCTGCAAAGACAGGCTGCACCATGCCTTGGTAATCCCGTCCCACAGTGATGGAGCCAGGAACTGCAGCATGCCATGGCTGCCTGCCCAGCTGCGCCCCTGCCCTGCCACATCAGGCAGGCACAGATGATGGGGTCTCACTGCACATGGGCTCAGCACAGAGCACAGCAGAGCTGAGCTGAGATGTATTCTGGCGTGTTGAAGCTCAAATGTAGCCCAAAGAGCTTTTCCCGTGTTCCCAAGGGCACTTCCGGGGAGGAGGGCATGAGCGTCAGTCTTGCCACCACCATGAAATTGTGAGCAGTTGTGCTACGCAGCACAGCAACAACTGTGAAATCCCGAGGGGAGTCACGGATTCGTTCTAGTGTAATGTATCTGGGTCAAAACAGGGCAGGCAAGGGGAACTGACAGGACAGGGAGAGCTGAAATCCATCCTCCAAGGCTGCCTCCACTGCAAGCAAGAACAAGCACCCACAATGTCGAGCAGGCTGTTGTCATGGCTGCTTCGGGGCTTTTCCCAGAATTACTGTGCCTGTGGTCTCCGGAAACAAATCACAATGTCATCCTTTTGCTGAGTATCCCCACCAAATGCCCGGCTGAAAGACCAGGGAGAAGTAGGAGTTCCCTTGCAAGATCAGTGGGTGATCAACACACCAGGAAGGCTCCTGAGCCTTTCACATCTAGTTCCATGTGCAACCCTCTCATCTAGTGACAACCACAATTTCTCCTGCTTCCTGCTTACCCTGGAAGTTCTCCCCCAACCTTCCAGCCCAGCTCCCTCCCTCCTCCATCATTGTGCAAGACACCAGCAGGCTGTGAGAGTGCGTGTAGTGAGTCTAGGGGATGAAGGTTGCATTTCCTGACAAAGTCAGTCAAAGTTTGGCTTGATCAGCAGACAAACCCTTGGGCCTTCCATGTGTTTCACTCACCCTTACTCTGATGCTCTTTCTCCCAGAAAGCTCCCCCACAGTGTGAGTGAGATATCACTCAATGCAGTAATTTCTACCACCATGGGGCCATCTTCATTTTCGTTGATTTTACTTCCTCAGTGCACCCATTCAAAAAAATTTATTATCACAGAGGGCCATTATGGATAAATGGTCTTGTGACAGGTCTGTTTAGCAGGGGATGGGGAGGAAGCAGGAGCCTGGGAGAGGAGCAGAGGTGGGGGAGGCTGGAGCTGTTCTCCTGCTGACAGTGGCATTCATCCGCAGAACTGTGCAGGACCTAATTAACGTGCAGCGATGCTGCCCGTGGCAGGTAGTGTCACAGCAGGACATCAGCAGGGAGTGAACAGACAGGGAAGAGAGAACAGGGTAGAGAGATGAGTGTAAGAATAGGGAGGGCAGGAGAGGTAGGGAAAGGGGAAGGCAGGCAGGGCAATGAGGGCAGTCCACCACTTCATCATCCTATAGAGGCATTCTCCCTCTGGCTTCCCTAGCAAATTCATAATTGCAACATCTTTTTTTGGTTTTTTGCCTCACTGCTGGGAAGTGACAGCCTTTTTTTTTAATGTTAATAACATCTTCAAGCTCAGAGCAACAGCCAGACCCCATGAGGGTCTGAGAAATGCAGGGGTGTGGGGCAGGGAGAGAGGTGGAGCACGTAAGGATTGTTTTGCTCTTTCAGATGAATTCAGAAATTGGGCTTTTGGTTGACAAAGGATAAACAACCCCATCCAGGTCTAGAGAGCCAGGTCTTCTCATCCATGGGCATTCACCTGGCTGAAGGTAAGAGGATGGGGATGAGGAGTGTGGAAGGAGAACAGAGCCAGATGCATGGGGATACAGAGGTGGCAGGAGGTTCTGGTGTGAGAGGGCCAAATCAACATATTTCACATAGCTGAGAGAGTAGATGATAAAAACTATCATGTGGCAAGGGGAGGGAGACACAATATCATACCACACAAAACAGACTTTACTTACAGTGACTGGATGGAGGGGTGGGGAAGACACTTTGCAGTGTGCCCATGTATGTTTGCTCATTGTGTGCACAGGGCTTTGTGCTCATGTGCCACGTGCCCCTATACACTCAGAGCTCTCATCGCCCATGTGCTCAGGCTCTCTGCATGTGTCTGCCTATGTCCCCCTTCCCCATGTGCCCATTTTCCCAGTGTGAGTCTCAGAAAGAAAGTCTGAGTGGCAGCTTGGGTTTGTGCCCAGGAGGTGCTGGCCCAGGCTGTGGTTGCACAGTTGTGCAGCTGAAGTGTGTGTGTGCGCACACACGTGCACACAAATATCCACTGCTCCCCTTCTGTACCAGCTGAGTGCCCAAGGAGCTGCAGGGCACGCCATGTCCAGACAGCAGCTCCATGGTCCTGGATGCTGTGAATGATACAGGCTAGCTGTGGCAGTTCTCAGCAACTCAGGAGAAGGCTTTTAACTTGCACAGACAGCTGGTGCTGGGGGCAGCTGGCAAGAAAATGGAAGCCAATCTACTTTGACAGCTGCTCTGCCAGGGGTGGTTGGGGGCTTCTCTCTTCATGTTTTCACCACAAACTGGTTACCTAGTGTGAGGCTAACAAGGGCCACTGCTAAATCTGACAGAAATGGGATCTAAGGGGACAAGACCAGAGTGCATTAAACAGAAGAGCATCAGGAAAGCAAAGCACTCGAGAGCTGCAAGCTTCTTGGTTCACACGCTACTGATATATGCTCATTTCATGCTTGCTGCTTTTCTCAGGGCCCCTCTTCCTGTCTATCTTCCATTGCTCCTCCTCTTTCTCCCCACCTCCACCACATCATTTTCCGAAGTACCTTCCCTCTGTGACTCTATTGTGCACTCAGTCAGGATACTGGGAAAGCTGGAGGTTCCAGTGTCATTAGGAGTGGCTCTCTGGACATCTTTTGGCAAAGAAACCTGAGAGGTGACTACAGCCATCCTCAGCTGATGCCACACTTTGATCAGCATGCATGGCCTTAGCCATCCTGGGAGACCCAGAGCAAGGCAGGTTGCCAGCTATCACAGAAAACTGTTGGAGCCAACAGGCTCCTGACAGCACTGGCGAGCCTCCTGATATTAATAAGGGAGAAAAACCTAACAGCTTTGAGCCTACTGAGGAGATCCAAAAGGGCTGTAATGTCTCAGCATAAAGTTCATCCTTGTAGATAAGTACTGGATACAGAGGGCTTGAAGCAAGCAAAGAAAAGGAGGGGAAAAAAAAGAAAAAAAAAGCGCTCTGGATTACACTTGAAAACTGTCCTGAGTCTATTCTGAGTCTTTCTGGCCCTGTCATGCCTCACACTGATCCATTCTCTATAGCCTCACTTTCTTCCTTCAATCCACTGCAGAAAGGCTGGTTCTTTCTCCCATCTCACAAATGAGTTTGAGGGGCCAGTGAAGACCTAATTTTCTAGCTCCACAAGTATTGGGAAGGAAAGAAAAAGAGTAAAACGTGTGACTTGGCAGAGGCAGCAGCTTTGTCGCACATCACCCCATAAATCTCATGCCTGACAGAGTTTCTAATGCTGGAGTCACTTAAAACCATGGCATCGTATTGGGTTAAATTGATGGATGGCACTGAGAGAAGGACAGCCTAAAGCGCTGAGCAGGGACCCTGCCTGATGGCAGGCCTGTCACTCTCCTTCACATTTTGCTCCCTCTCTCCACTAATGGAGCCTCATCTCTTTAATCAGAAAGCAAGTGCTCTCCAGGTTACTGCCTGAAATGCTCAGAGGCACTCTTCAGGGGGACCTGCAGGCAGCAGCACTCAGCTTGTGAACTCTTCAATCAGGAAAAGACAAAAAAAGGGAAACCACGAGGAAGTTCAGAGTGTTCATATGTGAAGGGCTGTGCTTCCTCAGCTGTCAGTGGTGTCAACAACAGCCCATCAAGTTGTTGGAGAAGCCCCATGCCAAGCCAGCCTTGGCCAGAAGATGAATGAGTATAGAGGTTGTCAAGAAAAGGCCACCTCTAAAATGAATGAAGAGAATAATGTTCACTCCTTCCAGAGAAAGGAGTGGGCTCCTGGGGCAGCACAGTGGAGATTGTGGGAGATTATTCCAAGGCAGGACCCTGACCTCACTGCAACCAGTGCTGGGATCAGGTAAAGCCTTTCTCAGAGCCTTTCTTTGGCTTCCTGTTTTCGTCCCTCCTCAGCCTAATTTACTGAGGTAAATTAGGGTACCAGGTATCTGTCTGGTTTGGTGTTATCTCCTATCCTGTGGTGATCTAAGTGCAAAACAATGTCAGAACATACCACAATCCTGTGAACATCAATTTTTTACTTCCACTCTGAGATCAGATCCTTTGGCATTCAGACTACCTATGTCTGCACAGCACCAAACATGAGCCCTGTGAATTGCCTCACACCCACTGCTGCTTTGAATCTCCGTTTTCCACTCATCCCACCTGCCCCATCCACCTTTCTTGCAGTCCCAGTACCCTGTGCCCTGCACTGCCACTGCATCTCAAGGGCTGCCTTCCCCCTCTGCCTTACATTCCCCACCTTCTCAGATTCCCCTCCCAGGCACTGTATTTTTCTAAGTTTGCTCCCAATACATTTTTTCCCTCTCAGTGTTCCCCAGGGAAATCCTCTTCTGCTCTTCACATCATTTTTCCTGCAGGTGCAGGACACATTAGGTACCAAGTTTACTCTTTAACTGTCAAAATCTGTAAATCAAATGCCTCCTTCAGAGTTGCAGGAGTGTTTTGACTGAGGTTTTCAAAAGAAGTCTGCTGTGATTTTGGTATCCAGCTCCCAACATGGCTGCCAGTCCTCCCTCCTTTCACCTTCAGCACCTGGCTCAGTATCAGCCTTGTCCTGTGCCACAGGAGCTCTGGGTGGCCATTCTCACTTCTCTTTTGCTCTCTGGGAAAAACAAAAAGTCAGTGTTCAGCATTATTACCATGTAGTTCCCAGAGCCACTGCTCTCTGCTGTCACTGGGGGTGGAAGGGAGACTCTTCCTGTGACAGGGAAGCACTGGAATATAACTTGCACTTCAAGGTGCTTCAAGGAACCTGTAAGACTCCTAGAGACCTCACAGCAGGTAGGCTAAAAAGAGAAGTGACATGTGCTAGATACCAAAAGGCTGAGGTCTGGTGGTGGGAAGGAAGTGGAAGCAGTCCTGGGGAGGGCACATTTCCTGCTGGCTGCTGACAGACACAGTGACATCACTCCTGCTATGTAGGGACCTGAGCACAAGGCAATTTCAGCTGTGGTATTTTCTAAATGCTGCCTATGTTGATAAGCAGGGCTGCTCCCATGAGCTTACCCTCTGAATAGTGCATGGGGCTGGAAAGAGGAAAGTGAAGGAGAACTACAGTTTGGGACAGAAGAGAGTTACTGATTTTAAAATACTACAGACTTTGATCTTCTCTGCTTGGGTGTCTGCTTTGAGAGGTGGGGGAACAGGGAGGGACCACACATGGTCCCTGCAGGTAGTGAAATCAGAAGATCTTCTCAGCCAAATGTCTCCCTCTCAGAGCTGGGACTTCTTCCTGAGGCAAGAGAAGCCTTTCCATCCAAGGCTAAACCATGGCTAAACCATGTGACAGGTGTCTGCCACCATACCATCATGTTCCACCTTCTCTGGCAGTTTCCATGTCCCCCATCCTTCTTAAGGTGGTGTCCCCCAATGTCCTCCCTTTTGCTCTTTTTTTTGTTGGGTATTTTCCATTCTTTACATCAGCATGAGCCCCACCTGGCTCTTAGGCAGGAAGGGACTCCTGGAGTCTCCTGATGCCACATTTGCCAAGAGGCTCCTTATGTGGCTTCTGAGGTGCAGTGAGCAGGATGGAGGCACTGCCTCGGTGTGTGCTCCAGGGGGCTGCAATAAGAAACAGGGCAGGAGCAGGGGACAGGGCTGCATGGAGAGAGATAGCCCCTGCTTGCCCCAGCTATCAGAGATGCTGCCACGCATGCCCCCGCTGTGTGGGGGAGCTCCTGACGCCCTTTGGCCACCTGTAATCAATGCCACGCTCAGATGGCACAGCCTGCTTCATCCCTCTGCCTCTCAAGGCTCTGCCTGCCAGGACTATTCTCCACTCTAATCCCAATAAAAAGAGGAGCAGGGCAGGACACCACCCCTTCCCAAAACCAAGACAATTTTTCCTGCTGACAGTGAGAGTATTTGTCTTGCACCTCCCTTCCCCCCCTCTCCTCCTCTCCTTTTCTCTGTGTTACATTTTCTCTTCTAATGAGGGCAACATCTGCTTCTCAGCCTCATTTGAATCCCTGAGCATCCTCCCCCAGGGAGTGCAACAGGAGCCTGGCAAAGAAGGGCAGGTAGCCACCACTGGAAGATTGCTCTTCTGCCAGGATGTTGGGTGCAGAGGATGAGACACTGCAGTGGCTCTCTTGGCTGCTCGTGTAGAAGACTCAGAAAACTCTGGGCCCCAGTCTCTGGGTGTTTGAGATCTAATCCTCCAGAGGTTATTTCAAAGCCTCTACACTTCAAAAGCCCATGGAAGTACAGGCCTGCCCTGCCTATTCAATCGGGGGGACATAGATTTAGTACATATGCCACATCTATACTTTTGAAGTCTCTTGGCGGAAACCTCTGCTCTTCCAGTTGCTCAGCCAGCCAGCCCGAGCAAGGGACACCAAATGTGTTACCTCATAGCTGTGTAGGACAGACTTTTTGGGGAGAGCCATGAACAGGGATGTGGGGGTCAGTCTGCCATCCCCTAGGAGCCTGGGTTGTGACTTCTTCCCTGCAAGGCAAGGCCAAAGGCTGAATATTTGTAAGAGCAGCACAGGTACCGGAGAGCCTGCATGTGGCTTGGCTCTGAAGCAGAAATCCCCATCTTTTCCCCATGCAGCCTTGGATGCAGCAGCTGCCTGGCTAAACCTAGTGACTGTGCTAATTGGGAGCACAGGGAGAGGGGCTGAGATGTCAGGCAAAGATGGAGTGACTGCAAGAGCAGGCGTCAGCAGCGGCATCGGGGCACGGTCAGAGGGAGAGGGGAAGATTGCATGGCGGGATGAGGAATGGGAAAGAGGCTGAGTAGAATGAGTGGCTGAGCCAAGAACAGCATTTGGGAGAGCAGGAAATCATGCGTCAGAGCTGCAGGGACTCGGGGACAGTGTCACAGGCAAGGCTGAAATATAAATGGAAATTCTCACTGAGCTGCATCAAAGCCATAATGGTGAATGAGAAAAAGGGAGGCTGAAGGAGTGAAGGAAAACCATACAGCCAGGACAGCCCATCCAGCACCTTCTAAAGGCATCCTCAGTGGCATTGTTCCACCCCATTAGTGGAAGCTGCTGAGCAGAGGGCCAAGCAGTCAGTGGGGTGGGAGAGTGGCATTAAGTCATTAGCTTGCTATTAACACAGGAGAGTGAACAAAGACACACAGCCCTTTTTTTTGTTTGTTTGTTTCTTTATTGCCTTTTTCCCTATCACACATGTACACACACACTCTTCCTCCCTGGTCCTTGCCTGGACAGCTCTGGTACCCTCAGCAATCAGCTAGCCCTCCTTTTCCCACCACCTCTACTCCCAGCCTCTGTCTCCGACAGGAGGTATTTTGTGTGCTGGTATTTCTCACTAGGACTCCAGGAATACATCAAACATGTGATTTTCACTGCCTCTGATGCTAACACACCTTATAACTTAATAACATAGTTGCTCTTTCCCTCAGTCTGGTCCTAGAAGACCTAGAGGGGCTTGGTCTGATGAAATGTGCTGCTCTTGGAAGAGTAGAGCAGCACCTGTCCAACAGCCATAGGCAGCCCAGTTAAGGTGACAGAGAGGGAGGAAGGGGAGCAAGGAGAATGATCTCTTAAGTCAGTGGAACTGTGGTGTCCACTCATGGCCATGTGACTCCCTCATGGCCATGTTTCATTTAATTCTGTTTTCTGCTTGGCCACAGCTCCACACATGTACCAGCCCAAGTCCCACAGTCACCTTTGGCCCCAAAGATCTGCCTTCTCTCTACCTCCTGTAGTTATGCTGCCTTCTACTCTCAGATTCCTCTTTCTCATTATCTAACACCTTTGTTTTCCACTTCTCTGTATAGTGAATTTCATGGTACTGGAGAGGAGCGTTAGAAAAGTCCAGGTGGAATAGTGCAGATTAGCCCAAAGGCCTGCCTGTTCCTACCATCTGTCTTTACCTACTACTCATTTCCCTGTGTCCCAGGAAAAAAGCCTCCTCCAGAGCAAAGGGGAATGCCTTCTCAGACAGAAATAGAAGTGCTGAGACTATAAGTGCCACCATGCCATTGGGGCCTGCAGGTTGATGACTCCAAGGACTGAGCTGCCAAGAACAAAAACACAGCTGGGTGGGCCAGTGGCATCTTTCAATCTGGATCTGCTGTGGTTTTCTAATGCCACAGACCTGACTCTTCCTGTTCACCAACAGCAAGATGGTGAATCTCTGTCTTTGAAAGCACAAAAGCCTAGAAGCAAAAGGGATACCCCTGTGGGAGAAACAGGCACACTTCACCTCAGTGGATAAATTCACAATGAGAACTTTGCAGCTTCCTGGTGACTCCAGGAATGAATAGAGAAGCAAGCAGAAGTGTTTCCATTTGAGGAAACTGAGGCCTTCTGTGGTATACCAGCAAATCTAGATTTTCTGTCTGACAGAGCCCTAGTGTCATGGCCACGACTGCTTTTGTGAGCCCCACTGTGCCGTGAGACACAGAGAGTTCCCTCTTGTGTAAACAGCACTGACTCAGCTCCCACAAGGCAGAAGGAAGGATCATTCTACATCCAGCCATTTCCTCAGAGGGAATGATCATGAGCTCCATGGGAGGGCACCCCTGACAAAGCCAGTTCAGTGAACACAAACCACTGCCCACATCACAACTACTCATACAAGTGCTAAGAGGTTGCTGGTGCTCTGTGGAAGGGATGTCACCTGCATGGTGACACCTTAGCAGCCCCATGGTCACACAGTTTGGATGAGCAAGGCCTCTTCAAATGCTTGTTTCAACATGGTGCACCAGCAGCACCAAGGTGGGGCTCTGCCTAAGCACTCTCTGGGCACAGTAATTGAAGCTGGAGCCAGTAACATGGACATATACAGTCTGCACCACACCTCTCAATGCAGTCAAACCCCTACATGGTTCTAACACCTTTTCTCCTCAACTTGGAGGTCAAAAGCCAGTTTACCTTGTGAGGTCAGAGCTTAGGAAATGCATTCTGTTTTTTCTCACTTGGATCAATATTGCCTGAGGAAGAAATTTCCCATGTGCCCTAGTGTTGGGGGTTGAATAAT
>VXBI01011682.1:1039-11719 GCA_013397375.1 Toxostoma redivivum
GGCCACTGCAGGTGGCCACAACAGGACCGGGCCAGCCAGGGAATATGTGGCATAAATATAGAGACGGGAATGATGGAGTAGCCAAAAACAAAGAACTTTTAATGGAAAAATAACAAACGTAGAAACCACATGCTACAAAGGCAATCTCCAAAGACCTCAAAACCCCGAAAGCACAGAGGTATATAGAAGGGGTGGAGGGCATAAGATCCAATCAATAACGAGGATAAGGAACAAAACCATATATGTAGCTGGCTGCCAACCAACCATATATTGAAACCAAGAACAACACCTTATTTGTAACAAACTGGTTAGCATATTAGTTCCCATGAGACAACTCTTCTTTCTATCCTCTCACCACGATGTAAAGGATGTCCTTCCTCCTAGCTAGGTGTCTCCCAGGGTTTGAAGCTGAAGCTCTCTGCATCTGCAGGTGAAGCCAGCTCCCTGTCCACCTCAATTTTCACAGGTAGGAAGATACTCCATATCAAAACCTTAAAATATACTTTTAAAACTTGCATAAAATGCGTTACAGTTCTTATGGTACTGCTTTAGAAATGCATTATTTTGTACATGTTATAAGCTGCATCTTACAGTGATAATCCACCTGTGGTCTATTTTCAGTTACCAGCTTGCCTATGCACTGAACGTGCAACACTTTCATCTGGAGTTCACTGAATAGCATGAATCAATAGGCTGAAAAATGTGTGTGTACCACCTTTTTTTTCCCTCCTTTGTTTTTTAAACTAATGTTAATATGTTAATTAGGTTCAAGTACAGAACTAAATAGTGCAAGTTTTGGGGTTTGCACCCTCACCCCATCAGTCTTACAACCAGTTGAAGAACTGGAGTCTGAACCTCAGTTCTTTTTTTTCTTTTTTTTTTTTTTCCTAAGCCAGAATCTTTCTTCAGATATTACTTTTGACCCTGGTCATACCAGATTAACAACTCTGTTAATTCCTGAAATTGTGTGGTGAGAAAATAAAAGTAGTCAAATAAATCAAAATAATCCATTTTTTTCTTCTGTGGTTCTCAGACGCTCCTATAATATTAGGAATAGCTATTGCCTGAAAAATTTTATTATCTCAACATTTTTATAGTGCAAGGAAGTGGTTGTTTCTGGCAAAATGGTCATGATTTTATCATCTTTCAGCTCTTTCTTTGAAGTACTCAATTTACTTCTGAGCCTTGAGGGAAAAAATGGGTTAGTGTGTGAATTCCTATACTGGAATAAATGTTTCAGATATTATGGTATCTGAATCACCAGCAGGCAGTCTTATGCCATTGCCAGTCTATGAAAAAGCATGATGCCAGGAAAGTGTATGGAATACTTAATCAGAAACCAATACAATACTTAAAAAAAGAAGCTGTAATTCTTTTGGTTTGTTTTGTTCATGGTTTTTGAATCACCTAATCCTTCTTTTCTTTTATTCCGCATTTAGTCACTGTTGGGGATTAAAATAAGTTTACTTAGAGAATATTAGAAATCAGTTGTGTAGGTTTAAGTTTAATTGTAACTTACAGCTTGGCATGAGTGGGGCCTGCTTAAAAGTTACCATAGGTGAACTCTAAATTAACTCTGTCATCATGAATGGCTAAGCAGGGGAGGAAACAGAGAAAGACTGTATATCTTCAGAGAAGGATTGAGACGCTGGAGGGCCCCAAGGCTTCCCCAAGTTGGAAGATTAGAGCAGTTAATGGCCTGTCCACAAGGACATGGAGGAAGAATCCAATGAGGTGTTACAAGACCCCAGACCAGAAATTGTAGCTGTGAGGTTAGGTTATATTAACCCTTTGCATGCGACGGAGAAAAGAAACACAGCTACATGGTCATCCTTCAGAACAGAAAGGAGATGAGTTTATTCAGAAACTCACTGCTTAAGTAGCATGACTCGCAACTCCAAGAGCAGAATAAAGATGATTGGTGCAGAGAGAAGACACCCCATTCCCAGGGCCTGGTCATGTACAAAGACAGGTGTCCTATCTTTGTTGTTAATTTCTCTCTATTTTGACAAAGTTGTCTTCCTAGGAAAGATCTTCCCTGGCCTTCAGCTGGACCAGCTTATCAGGCTGGGAATGGTTCTGAGAACAGAGCCGAGAGGCTCTGGCCTGGAATATTTTCCAGGCTGCTCTTTTAAAGGAGTGTCCACAAGAAATCACCATAGGACTAAGAGGCATGTGCAGAGTATGTTAAGATCTGGTGCACAGACTGTAAGGATGTGGAGGTCCAGGGATTTCTTTGTTCAGGGTCCCTCTGGAGACACCCAACTTGAGCTGAAATAAACTGACTGCCTCAGAACCTAGGGTCTGAACTCTTCTTTTGCAGTCACCATTAAAAAGTGGTTTGATCTGTGCTGTGAAGTCTGCTTGTTTTACTTTAGAGACTGTTTTATGAGTGCATGCATTTTGTTTATAAGATTTTGAAATTTGAGGCATCTTTAGATTTATTCCCCTTTATTGTGCTTAGTTTTTATATTGTAGACAACTCTCATTATTATATTGCTTGGCATCACTAGTCCTGGATACTTATTAGTAGGGCCAGGGCTCCTTTATACAGTGCAGATGCATTTTTTAGAACATCTAGTGTAGTTTAGGAAGAGGAGGAAATAACAAAGAAATTCTTGGGTTCATAATGCCTTTCACTGAATGGCAGTGAAAACTGTTTATCAAATCAGAGGATTAATAATAGACAAACACACATAATTTTGTATAAAACAATTTGTGTGCCTGATTATCTTGCCATATCTGCTCTCCTTTGACACTTTAATTTCAATTCAAATCAGTTTCAGTTCAGTAAAATTGTTCTGGAAAAATATTTAATTTTGACATCTAAAGTATTAACACAAAGTAATAGTTTTGCGTATAAAAAAAGTACTTTCTTCCTGATAGTAGGAAACAGTTTACATTCATAAAAGAAATAATTTACATTTATATTATAAATAAAACTTTATATTTGTGTAATAAATCAGTGTAAACTTGTAGCGGCCGGTGCCTGGGGTCGGTCAGACCCTGGCTGCCACCGACGTCCCAGATTGGGGGNTAAACTTGTAGCGGCCGGTGCCTGGGGTCGGTCAGACCCTGGCTGCCACCGACGTCCCAGATTGGGGGTCCCACAAGTAACAGCCTTTCCTGGCATCTTAAGCAGTCTCAGCCACAAAGGTACCAATATGCAAGCAAGGCCTGGAATTGAGGCGATCAGCTCTTATAATGATTTCAGCTCTAAGTGATTTCAGCTTAGCTTGCAAGGTACCTTGGCCAATGCTGAGATGAGAGACGAGAAGCGCTGTGTAGAGATTCCACAGAGTTCTTTATTGTCGTCTTCTGCAAAGGGTTCCAGTGACAGCAGCAATCCCCTGAACTGGGTAACTGGTGAACAGGGGTATTTATAGGGAAAGTATGGCTTGACAGAGTGACCAATGGTTTGGGGTTGAGGAAATGTGACCAATAGTTTTACAAGGAGATAAAGCAGGGGTCTGAAGTGGGGAGAAGGGTGTTTTAGCCTAGTCACCATGACTAAGCCATTCTTATCTAGGGGATAGCTCTCCAAGGAGGCCATGTGAGGGACCCTGCTCCTTCCACATAAACTAATTATTTTCTGCTTTTTAACCAGTAGGAATTTAATAAGATGCAGAATGGAGACACTTGTGCATGTGCATTGTATAACTTGAGGAATGCTAAATATAATTATGGTGGGTTTGGTTCGATGTAACTGGGTGGAATAATAGAACTTGAAGTAGTTAAAATTTTTTCTATAACTCTGTATTACTCAATAATTCAAGTTGAAGAGTGAGATATGTCTCTCACTATGTGAGAAATACAGTAGAACAAAAGCAAAATTTTGACAATTGTTGTGTTACAAATGCTTAATATAATTTAAAGTGCAATGACAATGTTGAACAATATTGTTGGTTGTGACACCAGTGCTTTATGGAAGGTAATAATGATAGTCAGATCTTATTTTCTTTAAAAGAATTGAGTTTTTCCATCTGGTCAAGTCTCAAAGTCAAGGGCAATGTTTCTTATAGGATCAGATTCAGTACTGGCTTTCAAAAAGCCTTATCCTTATAAACTAGTTGAAGGCTACAAGTGGAGGCTTAAAATTAGACCCATATTTTGTAAGATCATGACCATCTTCAGATACTTGCAATTTCTTCAGATATTCTTCTTCAGTTTTCTACACAGTGTCAAAGAGCTGGGAAGAAGACCTGCTGGCCTTCCAGAGGCTGTGCTTGTGCTCCAGTTTAATAACAGTAAATAGCAGTTTTATCTCTTCTCCATGCAGATGGTAAAAGGCTATGTGGCCATAGAAGGTGCTTAGCTTTTGGAAATACTGTAATTCAAACAGTCTTCTGCTAGATAGTCACCCCTCCAGGACATCCACTGAACTCTATTAATGAAACTCTATTATCTCAGAGTTAAATGTTAACACTTGTTTACTAAAAGCCTACTGAGACATTTTGAAATTGAAATGAGCTACTTAGCTTATATGACACTATATAATAGGAAAGAAAATATTAAAATTAAACCACATAAAGGGACTGAAAATCCTATAATGTTCCAACTTAGAATTTGGGCTACACAATGTACTTTGTTTTTTTTCTTTAAAAAAGAAGCACTTTTCAGTGACTAGAAATTGAAAAATTGTTGGCCAAAATATAAATGTATGTGTTGACATAATGAGGACTGATTAAAACTGCACCAGTGCCTTCCTGCTAAGAAGAAAGCCAGTAAGCTTTTCAGATGTAGCTGCCTGGATATAACTCGAGTATTCTCCTTCCCAGATGATATGACCAGCTAGAGCTAGGCCAGGCTAACGCCTATGAAAGTTTTGCGAGGATTGTGCTGAACAAGTTTTCTTTACAGATGGCTTATAGGCAAAACTGTGAATGCACCTGATGGCCTGATACAACTGTTCACTTTAGTTATTACATAAAATGAAAGCTAGATTTTGAAACAAATATCAGAATTGTTTGTTTCACCATGTTAGAATGCAAAACAAGAGATAAGAATAATTTGTGTCAATAGTTGCCTGTTATATAGCTGGCTGAGGGCTGCATAAAATATCAGGTAAGAGAATGAGGTCTGTGATAAGCGTGAGGCTAGACACTTGCAAATAAATCATAGGTCAGTTGTGTTTTCTGCAAGATAATATGAATCCTATAGTAATACACTTCTAAATTAAATTCACACAATGAAATATGTCCATGAGTGATGCAGGAAATCTGTGAGCCTCACATTAATACTGTCTAAAGTTCATACCTCATAAAAGAATTAATTATAGCACTTATATGTACATGGCCTTCCTAAGCAGGTCACTTGATAATTCTAATGTCATTTGTTTGTTTTACTTAAGGAATCAGCTGGAGGGGATATTCAGTCTCCTTTAACGTCAGAAAGTATTAATGGGACAGATGACGAGAGAGTGATGGCGGAAGTGGCGCAGAACTCAGAACCAAAGGCTGAGCCAACCCAGAACGCATTGCCATTTACCCATAGGTACAGATTCCATTCTCATATCCTGATTAAGTGATACTTATCTCCTTCCTTGTTAAAGGGACCTTGTCCCATGTAATGGCTTCCAATTAGCAAAGTTTAGGATTAAATTACATAATTTAAAAAAAAGAAAGGTTTGCAACAGAATTACATTATAATCTTTGTTTTTGCAAAAAAACCATGAGGAAATCTCTTTGAGTAACATTTTGGTGGGGATTATTTTGTAGTTTAATCAGCTGAATGCAAGCCCTTAAACACTGGTTAGTGCAGGTGTCCCTTTAACAGGAAGCATTATTTCAATGTTTGAGATCTTAGTAAAGTTGATTGCTTCTTAGAATATTCAAATTTAATTATTTTTGCACACATTTTCTTTAAATGAATGATAGGATTGGATGCCAGCCTTTCATGGATGAGTTGTTGAAAGAAAAGGGACTCTTACAACATTTGTGGATTATAAAATTTAAAGCAGCCTCAAATTAAACAGTTCTTTGAGAGTTGAAAACGTTTTTCAACTTTTTTGAAACATGAGAGAAGTGTAGTTCTGCTTCAGACTGAATTTTAAATCATTGCATTAGGAATACTGTACTCTGTTCTTTAAGAAAACTGCATATTTTAATGATACAAATAATGAGTTAGGATGTGTATATCTCACCTATGGGAACAGTTCCAAACACCTGACATCTTAAACCAAGATTAGAACAAGAGAATGTTGATCCTAAAGACTCTGCTAATCTGTGTGTTTGTTGAGCGTGCTGTGGGAAATCACTTCAGTGGAAAACCACTGTATGTGTGTGACTTCCTGTGTCCGAAGACAGTCACATGAATGGAAAGCTTGAGATGTTTTGTGTTACAAAATTAGCAAAAATAAAAAAATTAGCAAAATCTCTTCCATGACTCATCCCTGATAACTCCCTCCAGGGAATATCTTCTGCTAATGGGCCATCAAGTCTCACTGAATGACTCATAAAATTACATCATCCCATTGTGAAATGCTCCGCCCAGGGGGAGGAACAAAGCATTCCTACCTGAATATAATCTGAAGTTTGGAATGCCATGAGCAGAACTGCCCACTGGATTCCCAGAGGAGAAGAGCTCCATAAGTACCACTGGAACTCCAGAAAAGGAACAGACTTCACTACAGGATCACCACTTTGACAGAATCATATTCATCACTCCAACAGGACTTCAGCCACCATTTAATTTGACTGCTACCACCATCCTGACCAACAGGGTGTCAGGTTGTAAGCCTGACTGTCAGTTTAAGCCAGTGTTTCTGTATTATTGCCTTTATCATAATTATCCTATTAAATTGTAATTCTGACTTAGGATCTCCCAATGGTTTGCTTTCAAACTAACACATACTTTGGTGCCCAATGTGTGGCAGTCCTGAGAGAAGTCAGAATTACAATTTTGTATTACAGAAACACGTATTCACCATGATGCTCAACATGTTTACATGTGTCTTGTACCTTGCTCTCTATATTCTTCCACACATGGGGAGCTACCTGCCCGTTGCAATGCTCCTGTTGAGATCAGAGAATGGTATGAAAATTGCTTTATTGGTTTATTATGTCTATTTCATGAAAACCTCCGAGGCAATGAACAATATTTGGAATATATACTCAACTTTGTTTGCCTGTCCTAGTCTGGGCTGATATGTCTGGGGGCTCCTCAATAATCACACCCAGCCCTTAGGGGCAAGAGTAGAGAAGTGTTTTTTCTATCCTTTCAGACTTGACACAGCAGTTTTTGAAAATATTGAGTTCCCTCTGGATGTCAAGGACAGCATAATCTTGTTGTCAGTTCTACTTTCTCTTTTCTCTATGACCTGCACCGTGTACACCATGCTTAGAGACAGAACAGTGCTCAGTGGGGCACAGCATCCTCAGAAGGAGAAGAAAAGCAGCACAGCAACAGGCACCATGTCCATGCAAACTGTCACAGAGAAAAGGAACCAGAAGAGCAGAAGAGCAGTCAACGCTTTCACACAAACCATCACAGAGCCAGAACAGCCTAAGCTGGTAGCAGTTGCCCCCATTCAGAAAAAGAAATCAAAGAGCAAATCAGTCAGCAGTGACTGATGAGAATGTGGCAGGAGCTTCGCACCCAGCAGAAGAGACGGAGCTGGAGATCATCACTCTATTACTGGGTGAGCTGCACGAACTGTGGAGGGAGTTCACCCACCAGGCGAATGAGTCCATTCTGACCTGGCTGATCTGCACCTGAGACGCCACAGCTAATGACACTATTCTGGACAGAAGTGACACCAGGCAACTGGGATCGCTGTCCTGGAATGTGGTCATTCACCAGCGGATCAGGAGAACCCAGGAAACTCAGACTCTGGTGGCAACTGCTGGCAAGTGTAAGGGACGGATATCTTTGTAAAGAAGACCTCCGTGTGTAACAAGGAAAATGGAGCACAATGGAAAAAGTTATCCAATGCCTAAGGGAATTAGCTCTGCTGGAGATAATTTTTTCAGAAAACGAGAGATTCCTTAAGAGTCTAGATGGTGTCCAGTGTACATCACAAATGTGACTGAGATTTGCATGGCTTGGACCAAAGATATAGTCCCGTTACCTAGTGATGGTGCAATGGAGAGGAGAGGACACGATGGGCACGTTGGTCAACAAACTAAGAATTTACGAGAACACTGTCACTGCCCCGTTATGCACCCATGTCTTGTCCTTGGAAACTATGCTGGCTGAGCACGTCTGGAGCTTGGAAGAGAAAGTTGAAGAGGGCCACCAGAAACTGAGAAAGGAGCTTAAGGAAGGAATTTACTACATCTGGCCAGAACCAACAAGAGTCTCTGCCATTACGAGCAGACGTCCCTCAGCCAAAGAGAGAGGATACACTGCACGAGGTAACCTCTGTTTTTTCCTTAAGGAGCATAGAGAAGACATGAGGAAGTGGGCTGGAAAACCCATCTCCTCCTTACCAGTCCGGGTACATGAACTGCAAAGAGAAACCTCAACCACAAGAAGATCATGTGGGGTCAACGCAGCTCCGGCCTCTCATGGACAGAACTCCAGGTGACATAGGAACAATGATATGACTGGTACTCTTGGAAGGACCTCAGGAACATATTTATAGGAGGCGAGCAATGTGTACCATGACCAGGATTAGAGAGGTCCTGCCTTTAGCCAGGTAGAGGAAAGCGACAATGAGATCTATTGGACTGTGTGGATAGCATTGTCTGGCACATCTGACCCACAAATGTATACGGCTTTGGTTGACACTGGCACTTGATGAACTCTGATGCCATCAAGGTATGTGGGAGCAGAATCCATTTTTGTTTCTGGGGTGGCAGGGTGATCCCAGCAGCTGGCAGTACTGGAAGCTGAAATGAGTTTGACTGGGAAGGAGTGGCAGAAACACCCCATTGTGACTGGCCCAGAGGCCCCATGCATCCTCAGCATAGACCCATCTCAGGAGTGTGTATTTCAAAGATACAAAAGGGCATTGCTGGGCCTTTGGGATAGCTGCCTTAGAGGCAGAGGAAATCAGACAACTAAATACCCTGCCTGATCTCTCAGATGACCCCGCTGCTGTGGGACTGCTTCGGGTTGAAGAACAACAGGTACCAATCGCCACAACAACAGAACACCGTTGGCAATACTGTACTGACAGAGACTCTGTGATTCCCATCCATAAGATGATTCATGAACTGGAGAGACAAGGGGTGGTCAGCAAGGGGAACACAGCAGGGGAAGTCTTTGAGAAAGGAGAGATTATCCAGATTCTCCTGAAAGCTGGTTTTGCCATTAAGTGAAGCAAGGTTAAGGGACCTGCTCATGAAAATCAGTTTCTAGGAGTCAAGTGGCAAGATGTACGTCCCCAGATCCTGACAGAGGTAATCAACAAAATCACTGCTATGTCCCCGCCTACCGACAAGAAAGAAACTCAGGCTTTTCCAGGTGTCGTGGACTTTTGGAGGATGCATATCCCAAAGTACAGCACAACTGTAAGCACTCTTTATCTCGTGACACAAAAGTAATTTCCAGTGGGGTCGCAAACAACAAGTGTTTGAATAAATTAAGCAGGAGATTTTCCATGCAGTAGCCCTTGGGCCAGTCAGAACGGGGCAAGATGTGAAGAATGTGCTCACACTGCGTCTGGGGAGAATGGTCCTTCCTGCAGCCTGTGGCAGAAGGGACCTAGGGAGACTCGAGGACAACTGCTCATGTTCTAGATTTCTGGGATACAATGGATCTGAGTCCAGCTATACCCCAACTGAGAAGGAGATTCTTGCAGCTTATGAAGGGGTTGGAGCTGCCTCAGAAGTAATTGGCACCAAAGCACAGCTGCTTCTGGCACCCTGACTACCAGTGCTGGGTTGGATGTTCAAAGGGAAGGTTCCTTCTACACATCATGTCACTAATGACACATGGAGCAAGGGGATTGCTCTGATCATACAGCGAGGCCGGATAGGACATCTGAACCGCCCTGGGATTCTGGAAATTATAACAGACCTGAAACGAGACTTTTAGATTATCTTAAGAAGAAGAGGATCAAGTGACACATGCTGAGGAAGCCCCACCATATAACAAGCTACAAGAGAGTGAAAGACAATATGCCCTCTTCACTGATGGTTCCTGCCAAATTGTAGACACTAACCGGAAATAGAAAGCTGCATTATGGACCCCCACAGAGTGAGTTGCAGAAGCTACAGTGGGACAAGGTGGATCGAGTCAGGTCGCAGAGCTTAAAGCTGTCCAGCTGGCTTTGCATACTGTGGAACAAGAGAAGCGGCTGAGGATCTATCTCTACATGGACTCTTGGATTGTAGCTAATGCTCTGTGGGGATGGCTGGATCATTGGAGAAAGGCCAAGTGGCAGCACTGAGGGAAACCTATCTGGGCCGCTGAGATTTGGCAGGAAATCGCTGCCCAGTTAAAGAAGCTGACTGTGAAGGTCCGACACATAGATGCACACGTACCCAAGAGTTGGGCTAATGAACACTGTAACAACGAGCATGTGAATCTAGACTGGCAGCAGAAGGGAGAATTATTTTTAGCTCGTTGGGCCCAGGATACCTCTGAGAAGAGATGCGACATACCAATGGGATTGTGACTGGGGGGTGGACTTAACCATGGACAGTATCTCACAAGTCATCCATAGCTGCAAGATGTGCTCTGTGGTCAAGCAGCCAAAGAGGGTGAAATCGCTATTGATGCCTTGAGAGGCTA
>VXBI01011683.1:0-133225 GCA_013397375.1 Toxostoma redivivum
CAGATCTCCGCGGGTCGCCAAGCGAAGATGCCTCGCCCGGGCAGAAACACTTACAGTGATCAGAAGCCTCCCTACTCCTACATCTCGCTGACCGCCATGGCGATCCAGAGCTCCCCGGAGAAGATGCTGCCCCTGAGCGAAATCTACAAGTTCATCATGGACCGCTTCCCCTACTACCGGGAGAACACACAGCGCTGGCAGAACTCCCTCCGCCACAACCTCTCCTTCAACGACTGCTTCATTAAGATCCCCCGCCGCCCCGACCAGCCGGGCAAGGGCAGCTTCTGGGCGCTGCACCCCAGCTGCGGGGACATGTTCGAGAACGGCAGCTTCCTGCGCCGCCGCAAGCGTTTCAAGGTGGTCAAGTCGGACCACCTGGCCCCTAGCAAGCCGGCGGACGCGGCGCAGTACCTGCAGCAGCAAGCCAAGCTGCGGCTCAGCGCTCTTGCGGCCACCGGCACCCACCTGCCCCAGATGTCCACGTACAACCTCGGCGTGTCCCAGCCCTCCAGCTTCAAGCACCCCTTCGCCATTGAGAACATCATCGCCAGAGAGTATAAGATGCCCGGAGGCCTCGCCTTTTCCACGATGCAGCCCATGCCGGCCGCCTACCCCCTCCCCAATCAATTGACTACGGTGGGCAGCTCCATTGGCACGGGCTGGCCCCACATGTACAGCTCCGGCATGATCGACACCGCCACCCCCATCTCCATGGCCAGCAGCGAGTACGGCGCCTACGGCGTGCCCATCAAACCGCTCTGCCATGGGGGGCAGACTTTGCCGGCCATCCCCGTCCCCATCAAGCCTACCCCTGCCGCGGTGCCAGCCCTGCCCGCCCTGCCCGCGCCCATCCCCACCATTCTCTCGAACTCGCCGCCTTCTCTCAGCCCCACGTCCTCGCAGACGGCCACCAGCCAAAGCAGCCCGGCCACCCCCAGCGAGACTCTCCCCAGCCCGGCGCCCGCCCTGCACTCCGTGGCTGTACACTGACCCGGGCCGCCTGCACGGACGCTGTCTTCCCCTTTCTCTCAAAGTTTCCTTGGAGCTCTACTCCCTCCCCTTCTCTCCCTCCTTCCGCATCTTTCCCCTCTCCTCTCTACTCTTTTCCTCGAAAGCAGAGACAACTCCCCGCGGGAAACTGAGGTTTGCCGTTCGCGTGAGCTCCCTTTCCGCTTCGCCCCTTCAGCCGAGCTCTCCCTCGTGGCTCGGCTTCTTTCCTGGTTCTGAACTTTGTTTTCCGTTCTTTTGAGGCGAAAGGAACCGGCCCGGCCCGGCCCCCCCCCCCCCCCCCCGGAGGCCCNNNGGCCCGGCCCGCCCCCCCCCGCCGGGTAGGCCCTGCCACTTGCATCGCTAGTTTTCCAAAAGTACTTCAGGCATCTTCGATTTGTCGGCGACCAGGCAAGCCTGGCTCGGCAATGCCTCTTTCCCTTCTTTTGTCTGGGGAAAAGCAGGGGCTTATACAGGACCAATCTTTAGTACCATAAACAAGAATGGCTGCTGTGTCACTGCATGAGAGCAGCGACGTTTCCAGACTCCAAGCAGCGAAGGCTTGGATCTTGGAAACGCCGGGAAGCACTCGGTGTCTTTGTGCGGGTGCGTGTCCCGTTGCGCCGCCAAGGGCAGGGTTTCGGCGGGGCAGCGCAGCGGCCCCGCGGGCTGAGGCGGCCGGGAGCGGGAGCGGGAGCGGGGCGCGGCGGCAGCGGCCCGCAGGTGAGGGAGCGGCGGGGGCGGCGCGGAGCGGGACCCACGCAACGGAACCGCGCCGGGCCACTCATGCCACACCTATCATGTTTACAAAGCGCCTGTTTTAATGTAAATACTGAACTTGCATCTGTACTGTAATCAGATGAGGTCCCTTTTGCAGTACCTGTTGTAACGTGGATGTTTACTGTAGTTTTCACGTGAAAGAGGAGTTGACTTGCCTGTTAACTTCTGGTTAACCCGAAGGTTGGGGGAGCTGAGGTTTTCTTTGTTGTTGGTTTTTTTTTTTTTTTGGTTGTTGTTGTTATTTTTAAAATTTTGTAGCTATTTACTTCATAGCTTAAAAACAAACAACAACCATAACTATAATTAAAATAAACCTGTTACCAAGCACACGACCCGACACAGCTTAAAGAAAAGCTGTTGAAGTCATTGATAAAATGTGGAAAAGTAATACAATAGCAGGTACAAACTGTGGAGGTCATCCTGATTTCTGCTGGAGCTTTGCAGTCAAGAGAGAGGGGGCTAGGGAAACTGTAAATGTTTGTGCATATGAATGATTATAAAATGTGTAAAATGCACTTTTGTTTGATATACTCCTTTCTAGTTTTAGGTAGTTTGCTGGAAACTGAACTGTTGTTCTGTTGTGAACCGCTTAAGTTAAGAGAAAAAAAAAAAAAGAACACCCCCTCTAAACAGCATTAGTATCTATTGAAACTGTAAGGACATTTCTTTTAAACTTTTTTTTTCCTGTACAGAATAAGCATGGCATTTTAAATATTGGTGTTCTTGTTCCCAGCATGTGTGTTTTAAGACAAAGGTTAAAAAGTGTCTACATTAAATTATGAACCTAGTCATCCAAATAATATTTTCTCATTAAAATATGTAAATGCAGATTTAGTTTCTTATTTGTCTTTTTAAAGAGTTTACATGGGAAAAGTAAAAACACTAGTTCACGAAGAAGCAATGGTGTTATTTCAATATTTAGACCATCTAAACAGCCTTTTCACACAAGGTTAGTATGAATATAGTTATTGATATGGCACAACTTCTTAGGTAAAATTATTATCGCTGGTTTAGCAAAGGGAGAACGTGTTCTGTGGGGTTTATATCTATATATCTGTACATCTATGCAAACACACACATCTGCATCTGTACCCAGTACACTTACACCGAATATAAACACATATTACATTCATATCTGTGCGTATGTATACTCATCACCTACTTACTCCCAGTTACATTTTCTCTAAAGAGTATAAAAATTTGTAAGCTTCTGCAATACAGAGCAAACATAAACAATCTTTAAAGTATTAGTTACTTTTTAAAGACTGATAACATTGATTTTTTTTTCAGTGGTGTTATTTCTTCAAAAGTAGCACTGCAAAATCTTTTTTGAGAAAAAGTGAGCTATCGTAGCCTTTTACCTGGTGTTTAAACCTCCTCAAGCACAAGTTAGTCCAACCACTGCTAGAATTTCTCCATCCTTATTGATCAACACTTTCCCAAACAGGTAGTTTGCAAAGTGTAACACAATTGTACCTGTTTTTCTGTAATTCAATATACAGTCCCTTTCAAAAAGTAAGGGCAAAGTAGTTACAATGAAAACTGGATTCTGGACACTTTCCAGTAGGATTCCCCAAATATGCTAGGGATTTTACAAGGATTCTGCAACTGTTGAAAATTAGAGAAGCCATCTAGTGAAAAGAGTAAATAAATGCCTTGGAGATGAGGCACTCTGTGAGCACAGTTCCAAGACAACCACATACTTAAGTGCTAACTAGCAAGAAAATGACATTGTATTCTAATGAAGCGGCAGGATTCACAAATTCTACGGGAATGATGTTACAGAGGTTTTGTCTCCGACTGATCTCTCTGAATTTCTGGACCATAAACACAGTGACATTCCCATTTCCTTACTACACACCAAAAGGTCCTTGCAGAAGTTTTAAGATTAATGTAGAGGGCAATTAATCCAGTTGTGACCATTTTTTTTTTTTTTAAAGAACGGATCCCACACACAGAAAAAAGGTGGAAAATACATGAATCATTGGGCTGATTAAAATGCATGAAGCTGCTAAAGCTTGTCAGATGGGGGACAACTGAACTCATTCATCAAGTCCAACCCACGATTATATCAACACGATCAGTTAAAGAAAGCATTCAAAACTTATCACCAGATCAATGGACACATAACTCGACAAACTTTTCCTAAACAAGCGATGACCTACATTTTTAGACAACGAGGAAGCTTTTTCTCCTTCCCTTTTTTCTTTAAAGATCTAACAGTCAGAACAAATCCTCAAAGATGAAATCCTAGCCCAACAAGATGAAGCTGCACTTCCAGAGTTTTTTTTTTAACTATATAGTAACGGCGGAGATAAAGATCTGAAAAGATTATACCCCAAAGCAAAATACTTTCAAAAGGTGCAATAGGTTTCTCGCTGCATAATGCGAGTGTGTGACTCGCCGCCGTACATTTAAAGTGCCATTTCCCTCTTTATCTCTGCGATTACCCGAGACTGCCCAAGCCCGGGGACCCCCCTGGCCGCCGCGCCCTCTCCCTCGCCGCGGCCCCCAGCGCGCAGCCCTCGGAGCCGCCGCGCTCCTCCGCACATCTCCACCCGCTTCCCCAAATGTTGTGATGCTGATTTCAAACAAATACGCAGCTCAGCGCGTCGCTTGAATTTACTGCTTTGACTTGTTAAGTCTCCCTAATGGCTCAAGTCCAATGTCAATAAACACAGATCTGAAATAGAGCAGCAATAGACAACAGCGCGGAGGGAAGGGGCCGGGTGGGGGGGCCGAGGGAATCAGCCGCGGCCGAGCTCTCCGTCATGTTTGGAAATTTCATGGGGGGTCGGGGGGGATTCTTTCTTTTTTAAATTTTATTTGCCAGCGAGACATTATAAGCTAGGCGTACTTAATGCAAAAGACAGTGCTCATTTCAGGCAAAAGCTCTTCCGGAGGATGGGTTGGAGCCCGGCTGTGCAAGGTAAGCCCGAGAACCAGCCTGGCTGGGCGACTCGGGGGTTTGCTTCATGTTAACGCATGGTATGTCAATCCTTTCTCGGCGGCGGTTTTTTTTTTGTTGTTGTTGTTGTTGTTTGTTTGTTTGGTTGGTTGGTTTGGTTTTGGTGGAGTTTTGGTTTTGTTGGAATTTTTTTTTTTGGTTGTTGTTGTTGTGATCTTGTTTTGTTTTGTTTTCTCTCCCCTCGACATTTGACAAGACACCACCCCACAGGACTGAATCCTCTATTGAGGACAGCCAGCTCTTTCTCACTCAGAATATTTATTTCCTCTCGAACCGCGCCTTGCAGGGAAGGGCGGTTTGTGCCAGGTAGGGAGAAAAGAACTCCCCGGCGACCCCTGAGAGGGAGTTTTACGAGCCAGGCTTTTTTCAAAAGTAGTCCTTGGGAAAGGGAGAAAAAACTTATCAGCTGCATCAACTTCAGTGCCGAATTATCTCGGAATCTTAATATAAATGTCACTTTGTGGGCTGGTTGGGTTTTTTTTAGTTTTGTTTTTGTTAACAAAAAGAAACCGAGGCTGTGAAGCCTTGGAGGGGCTGTATTTGTTTCTTTTAAACTAACAACAAATTATCTAATTAATATGTTTCAATTACAGCATGAAAAAGAGAGGCTTTGGACCGCCTGCAGTGGGTTTACAATAGCCCCAGAGCCCACTATAAGAATTTACAATAACTTCACATCTGTTTCTTTATTTCCCACTTTTCGAGTCTAAAACTCCTCTTGAAATCACTTCAAACCGTAGCCCAAGTTATGAAATATGGTCTCTCTGCCAGGAAAAAAAAAAGGTAGAAAGAAAAAAAGGACAAAACTTTGCAGATCGAGGCTTCATTTGCAAGCCAGAAAGTGAAAGCCCCATTGAAGAGCATTAAACAAATATATTAGAATTCTGTCACTTTATGCAATTGAGTAGATCAAATAAAGGGTCCCAGGCCACTTCATTCACTCTCATTCACTTGAATAGAAAATGCAAAGAATAGCAAACCTAGACTGGGCCACCGATGTAGATTTAGCCCTTTTTTTCTAAGAGACAAAAAGGCTGAATTTTCACAAACACATTGCTGACTCGGGGACTAGGAAACCAGCACTGAAACCCCTTTGGAATTTAAATTCATTTTATCTTCTCCCTTTCTGGGTCCCTTTGCACTACAGGGTGAGTTGCACTGGCACCCTTGCTTGGAAGAAAAATACAATACAACAACAACGGGGGTGTGGGGGGAAAAGAAAAAAAAAAAAGAAAGGTTTCCAGATTTTTCCAGCAGAGTCACAGTACAGTTTGGAAGGTGACGTTTATATTTGCAAAAAGAAGAGAGGGAAGAGCCGCCCTTTGCCCTAAGGATCGCAGCCCCTTCAGCCCCTTCTCGAAACGCCTGGGAGTGTTCCTGCCCGGCTGCTCTCCGGGGCTGCGGGCTCGGGGCTCTACGGACACCGGGGCTGCGGGCTCAGGGCACCGCACACACCGGGGCTGCGGGCCCAGGGCACCCCGCACACACCGGGGCTGCCCCACTCAGGGCACCCCGCACACACCGGGGCTGCCCCACTCAGGGCATCCCGCACACACCGGGGTTGCCACACTCAGGGCACCCCGCACACACCGGGGCTACAGGCTCAGAGCACTGCACACACCTGAGTACCACTCTCAGGACACACCGGCGCTGCCGCGCTCCGAGGGGAGAACCTCCCCTTTATCCATTGCTGGCCTTGCCCTGGCTACGCCCGCAGGCGAGGCCGGACACTGTGCCCGTGCCACACATCACAGGGCATGGCAGCACAGCCATGTTCATCTGTGCCACTAGGAGAGGCAATGGACAGCAGAGACACGGCCACTCTGCTCACAGGGGGTGGACCAGAGGGTGCCAACTGCTGTATCGGGACTAGGTGACCCTGCCCTTCCTTCTGCAGCTTTTCTATGTGAAGGCTCTTTATCTGCCATCTGTCCTCTGCTGGGGCACTCAGCACTGAGGCACCCAAACAGGGCAGAGCATCCAAAGGAGGGCCTCGCCACCTCCTCCCTTACATATCCCTAACACAGTCACACCAACGTGTCTGACAGGTTAACTCACATCACAACTGTAGGCACTATCAAATAAAGACTCTTGATTTTGCACTATTTTGTACGGCCTCAGTATTAATTAAGTACTAAGTAGAGTATTTTGCATTAATTAGAGCAGCTCCTTAGAGAGATATTATAGCCAAAACTAATCTTATACCACAAGAAAATGCTCAGCATTGCCACTGCCCCCAACTACCACAGACAGCACAGATCACCTGCACATACTGGGCTTGTTTGCAAGCACTAACCTGTAGACATTTTTCCCAGGGGTGACATCAAAGCACTTTGAGTTTTGCAGCTTCCATCCTCCTTGCTTGCTTTAATAGCTACTAGATAGAATATAAATAAGTAGGGATTGAGTCCAAAACCCAGACCTGGTTCTACTCCTAGGTGAGCTCACCAGCCATGGCCTTGACCGCTTAAGGTGCCTTCTCAGACTTTAAAAACCTCTAGTACAACTTCCCTTCTTGCCAGAGGATCTGGGAACTCTTGCTCCCAAGGTTGTTCTTCTGAGCAGGCCTACATGTTAGTTCCATATTTTAACGGTCTAAGATACTAATTAGGGGGCACATTTATTCCTATTATCAGCAGTGCCACTGTGTTACAAATTAAATATGAAACAAATACAAACTCAAATGAAACAAGCAAAAAGTTACCAGAGCCTGTCTTTTGGAATACCTGAACGTGGAAGCACACAAAGTCATCCAGCTCTGGCCAAAAAGAGCTGCTTTAGAGGTTAGGTCAGACAGGAAACTCTGCTGCAGAATATCAAGATGGACAAAGCATCCATTTCAGGGAAGGGAAGACAATTCTCCACTGCTAGCCGCAGACGGCAACCATGTTTTCACACAGTTGCAAGTCCACCTCTTCCACACCACAGAAATGCAATTTTTTACCATCTCGGGCAATATCACCATCAGATGCTCTCCCACCTCCTCCTGTATTTCTCTCCTGCATGGCCATTCTCTCTGTGACTCTGACTACCAAATTTTTACCTCAGCTTAATGATGTGTGTTGCTGGGAGTGGAATACTGAGAAGCTGAAAGGTGCCTTCTGCATCCCAGGGTCTTTAAAACATTTTTGCTTTGTGCCTTGGAGACATCCCTCCCTGAGGACTAAGGGGGCTCGAACAGTTCCCCCAGGACTTTCCCTCTGGAGTGCTGGACCCACAGAAGCACTGCTGGTGTCTTCTCTCCCTGTGCTCCTGCCTTTCCTTAGCTTTTCACAGGGCTGGGCTCTTCAGATCAGTCACGAGCCCACACACACAAAAAGATGGGAATACATGGACCTGCTAAAGGAGATCACAGTTTGTGTTTCTCCTCAATTTGTGCTGAATGCACTTCAGCCCTTGTTGAACGTAATTTCACAATTAACTCATAATTTTCAGGTTAAGGAGGTTCTCTGGAGAACAGGGAAGAGAATCAAGAGAGGACTGATCCCTGCTACACATAATTTGGCTACAAATTGCTGTTTTGCTTGCATCTGTGAGAACTCTAACAGAGAGAGAGAGAAATTTTAATATACATGAAAGCAGATATGAACGATTTCTACACCGGGAGGAAGTTGTTAATAGTCATATTCACTTCTTTATTGAGCCAGAGCTTCCTCATCTTTGCTAGACCTAGAAGAGTTGGGTGTATCCAGAGGCTCAGGGAAGCAGACATACTCCTGAATGTAGATGGGGATGGGGACAAGCTGGACCACCTGAGCTGCTCTCCTCAGTAGCCAAAGGATATGTTTTTAAAGTACCTTATATTCAGCCATTCATGATTTGCAAGACTGGCACCAGTAGTTTCTCCCTAAAAATGGCAAGTACTGTGTATGGCAGAGGAAGACACAAGCTCCTTCAACAGACAACACCCCAGGAGGGGAGGCTTGTCCCTTCTTGCTTGTCCTATCACTGCTGAGTTTTCTCATCTCTCAGGCACAGAGTCCTGTACTTACAGCACAGCTCACCCAGTTCATGCTTGCAAATGTCTTATACACTAAGGGTGGGGTTCATGTAAAAATTAAACTGCATAAAAATCCACAGAAAATTCCTGGTGAATTAAATAGAGTAACAGTTTTGCTATCAAGGTTTTTCAGAGCATTCAGATGATTTTCTGATTAGGGAAGTAATTTATCTTCCTCTCAGTTTGGGGTCACAGTCAGTGGATATGGAAGGTCACATGCAGCTGTACACAGGTGCCCTAATGCTGCATGGTCATGAGCAACTCTGAAAGCTTTGGAAAATGTCTACATTCTTTGTCATTTTTTCTTCACCTGCTTTCAGACCATAAGCCAGAAGACTTTTTTTTTCCTCACATGCAAAAGAACTTGCCAAAAAAGGGCCAAACCCAGACCAAACCATGTTCTTCTCTGCCTATAATGAGATTTGGGTGGGGGTTTTTTGTTGTTTGTTTTTAAAGTTGGTTGGTTAGTTTAAATTGTTTTGTTTTTTAATCCTTGGAGGAACGAAGGACAGCTCATCATCCATTTTTAGAATGCTAGTGTACTTTTCAATATGTAGACTAATCTATCTAAACGTTAATAAAATCACAGTCCTAAATATTTTTGATAAAATTCTAGAAAGTTTTAAGAAATTATCTTTTCTGCGTTTTGACTCCACCTTCTCAATGGTGAGGAATTTTTCAAATCCTTTGCATCAAAACCACATTATCCACTTCTCATCAGTAATACCTCAAATGGATTTCCTCCCTCTTTTTATAACAACAAATAGATCACTGGAAATTCTCCAGCATTCAAGTTCTCCAGGATTGTTAAGCAAAGCATCAAGCACTGTAAAACCTTTGATAAAGTTCTACTAATACTGGATTTTCTTCTGAAAGCATGACTAAAAGAGCCGGTAGAGGAATTCCTTTGAGGAATCCAGAGAAGGTTTAGCTAAATCTGAGCCATAATACTGGTTATGTCCACACAGGGGAGACAGCAGGGCCAGAGAGGAGCAGCAAGAGTCCAAGAGGGGTGAAACTCCTGCTCTGCCCCCACACAGCCAGCACTGCCCAGCACAATCTGGAGAACTGACACCACCAGCTGGAATCAGCCAGAGGTTGACTGCTCTGAAATTACCTAGTTCTCTTCCTCACTCCTTCAGTGAACAAAAGGAGGGACAATTAACAGTAAACTCCATTGTCTGAAAGAGATACTACAATTTCTCTTACTGCCTATATATACTTATATATTATAAATCCCTTTACTGTAAGATAGTGTAGGATAAGTCTTTTGAAAGCACAGGCTCATCTTGCAGAGCCTTGCTTTTGAGGAATTTGGGTTAGGGGTTTATTATTTTTTTTTCCTTTTCCCCTGTCAGAAGATATACAAAGATATGTCTTTTTATCAGCTTGGCATTACTCTGAGATTTTTCCATAAGCTCAAGATCAGGCTCTTTTGAAGTCATTGCACAGGAATCACCAGGGGCACCTATTGCATGTTCAAATGAAGGCTCTCCATTGGAAAATAAACCCAGTTCTGCCTGTAGCACTCAAATTCCATCAAAGTGCTCCTCTTTCTCTATCTGCATTGATGTGTCCGAGTCATATTTTGGAGAACAGCATTTTCCTCCTAACTGGTCACAGGCATAAATTATAAAACAAAATACATTTCTAAAGAGAAGTAAAGCCTTGTCAGACCACGGAGTGTCTGACAGCCATCAGATCACACAGCCACCCAGAACATCAGAAAAGAAGAAAGTACATGAGACATCTAGCACTCTCAATCCCTCATTAGCCCTCCCTTTGCAGTAAGGACTGCGTATATCTAAGTGCTGCTTTTTCTTTCATTCAGAATATCGAAAGTCCCTCGACATTATTCTATTTTCCTGAGCATTCTCCTTTGTCAGTTCCTACAACTAAATAAAACAAGCCAAACCCCCAACTGTTTCTCCATGATCAAATTCTGATTTTTTTTTCTTTCCAAGTAAAGATATACTGCTTAAAAGGACAGTTTTGGGGTCAAATGCTGCTGCAAAGAAACTCAATGGGATGAATTTGGGTCAGTAACAATGCATTACTTAGTTCTCAATGCAAGTCAGGGAGGTTATGGTTCTGTGAATGTGGATGTGGCACAGTTGGGTAGGAGGTCAACAGCAGAGAGTTAAGTACTATTTTCAGCATTGTCTTCTCCTTCATCCTTTTGAGGATACAAAGCAGAAGCTGTCAGTATTCATCCACTTGAGCTCTGGAAATACCTCTTAGGAAAGCTGGGAACTGATCTGGCAGATAAACAGCAAGCATCATTATATAAGCCTGGATCCTTGGAGTATCCTGGCATAAGGTGGAATTCCTTGTATCTCTCAGAACAGCAATGGTAAAAGCCTTTCTCCCTGGAGTCGGGGATGCAAATCATGCCTGTCCATTTCTTCACAGTGTCAGATGAGAGGAAAGCTTGTCCCTTGCATTGCAGACCTTGAGCAGTGGGTTTGGTCATTTGTTTTGTGTTAGCTCAGGTAATTCACCTACCAGTAGCAGCATGAGGCTTCAGAGAGGCTGATTAATCTCTCAGAAGCTCCAAACCACAGCCTCTCACTGGGCCTTAGAAAATGTTCCACTCTTCCAAGCATGCTACATCATGTACTCTAACCTTTATTTGCATTAGTAAATGGTAAATGTTAATTTGAAAAGAGAAAACTTCTTTCTTACAAATATTTTTTCATTCTGCCTAAGCCTTCTCTTTACTCTGATGGAATTATGATTGACTCATATTGTCTGTATGGAGGCAAACCCTCCTAATACACTGCTTTAACTAGAGTAAATGGACTGAACAAGCACTGATCTCTATAGCAAGCTACCAAAGCCTGCTTTGTGTGCTCCTTATTTCAGCTCAGCAGAGCTGGTGTCATTTCCCTTGTGCAGAGCAAGACTGTCAAACACAAATTCATGCATAATGTTCTGCCCATGTGTGTATGCAAGTACCCACTGTAAGCACAGAAAGCATCAAGCCCATTAGGCTCAAGCAAATGGGCATGAAAATGTCATCAATTTTGTTTTCTTTTCAAAATAAAACCACATTTGTCAATCCTTGTGGACAGCTCAAAACTCTGGGCAATAAGGTGCCATCTATTTATTAGTTCCTTGCAAGGCAGCCAGCAATGCAAAGCAGCATATACAATTGTGTAAACCAAAGGATTCAGACTATTCTTGGATGTTTCCATTTAATCTTTCACTTTCTGGCATTGTGTAATTAACACAAAATCACTGGAAAAAATCAACAGTTTGAAAAAGATCTGCTAAAATATTGCTGTTAAATGTTTTCTCAACTAGTGGCAGCATCCAGACACAATAAAAACTTTAATTTGTTCTTACAAGCCCTCTCCATGACCTTGCTGGGAACAGCACAAGGATTTCATTCTGGAAATTTTGTACAAAGGTGTTAGTACTGGCACTTGGGGATCTTTCTCTGGAAGCAGAGGCTTTTGAAGATTGCACATTCCCACTCTTTATGCTGTTATTCTTTCAGTCCACAATACAACTCCCACTGATCTCAGTGGGGATGGCTGAAAGACAGCAGTACTGAAAAGCACACTGTAGTGTAAGCACTGGAATAAATTTACCTGATACCCTACAGATAATGGCCTTTGTTCCCTAAGCTATACCTGCCCAAAGAGTCCTCCTCTCTTATTTCTGTATGATAACCTACCCAACAAGAGAAGATAGAACAGAGCTGCCTGCTGACTTGTCAGAGGAGGCACCACTCATGGCTGGCTTGTTGCTCCCATACACAATGAACAGGGCTTGAGTTCAGACTGGCTTTCCCTCAGGGACTAATTTGAGCCTGTCTTTTCTATCTAGTCAACATTTTAAGAAACCGTTTAAGAGAACATTTTAAAAAACTAAGGAACTCAATTAGTAGAAAGAGGAGTTCCACTCCTCTCAAGTTTGATTGAAGCTGGCTGAAACATTCAACATTGCTTGAGTTGAGAGAACAGGCATAAAATATGGTCTCATAAGCCTCACTTCCTCAGCAGACCAGGATAAAACTTCCAAATTTAGTTAATACCACCAAATCCTATGTAGTCACTAGGATTACCTAAGAAATATTTTCTACCTCCAAAACTATCTAAAAAAACCCAAGGAACACATCAATCTCATCACCAAACTAAAGGAATTCTGTTCAGCCTCTAGTTTTTGCTCTGAATTAAGCAATTTTCAAATGTATTTTCTCCTTGTCCTACTCTTTGTCTTAACTGCTTTGAACTCCTTGTTCAATAACAGCAGATTAATACTGCATTGCAAAGAGGAATTAGGATGGATTTCATTAATGCTAACAACTTGGCTATGTTTTTACCATATGAATATACCATAAGTAAAACATTTTTTATGCCAAATCTTGGGCTTATGAAACACTGAATTATTTTGCTCAAAACCCCTGTCAACTTTCTGTTAATTACTGATAAATCAAGCATGCTAAAATGGTGCAGCAAATAATCTCCCATTTGGAACATGTGTGCTCTCTTTGGGACTGGCCTATTTACAACAGCTATGATGTTACACAGGCTTGGAAAGAACATGGGATTTATTTCCTTCATTCTCTGGAAGCATTCAGACTTTTTTTAAGGTATGATTTTTTTTTTTTTAAATATTTATTTATTTACTGTTTTCCTATATTTCCCATCATGGGCTTGCATCTTTTTTTTTCCTTTGGTCTGAGTGTAGACCAACAACTCTCCACAGGCAAAGAATCATCTCTCCTGCACATGTGGATGAATATTTTCACTTGGTCCCTGATTGTTATAGGTATGTCAGGTTCAGATATCTAATCTCTGGGAGGCTCTGCTCTCCACATCAACACTCATTTAACTGGTAACATTATTCATTATTTATTTATAGGACATGAAAATTTGAATTTGTGGCCTAAACCTGAGTCTGTACATCTGTGATTACAGACAGAACTATTCCACTCATAAAGAGGAATCTCCTGCTTTTAAGGAACAACAAATATTAATTTCTTGTTGCTGAGATCCCAATTATTGTTCAGTACCTGAGGAGAACCAGCAAAGAAAAGAGATGTCAAACGACAGGTTGTGCTGTGTGCTATGCTCACAGAAAATGTGGTTTCTTGAATGTTTCCAGGTAAAGGCCTACCTCTTTTAATCCCTTCTCTTTTGCCAGGAAATCCCAGGATCTGCTCTAACTGGCAGCTGGACTTGTGGCCATCATATCTACATTTCTGTTACATGACCCTAACTGCTAATTCTGCCTGGCTGTACAGATACAGCCATGTAAATACATTGAACAACATCTTAATTCAAAGAGAAAAGAAGGCTGCAGAACTTGATACATTTTCCATGTAAAAACAGGGGGAAATGCCTTCTACCAGTTCAATGTGAAAAAATAAATAAGAGTGAATCAAAACAAAAATGTTTGGAATTGATTCTAAAGTATCTGAAGACATGAAAGTCATGAATATTTATGACATCAAATATTAGTTATATTTGATGTCTAACAAAGACTTGTCTGTTTCATTGGAAATAGCTTTCTTATTTTGTCATGAATACAGAGGCAGCCTTATTAATAAAACAAAATACCATAAAAGAAAACAAGCAGAGACTGAAGGTTCTGCTAGTTTTTAAGGGTTTGTATTCTGCTATGTTATGTACTTATTTTTGATGGTTTTCTCCTTAAATTATGAGCTTGGGGAAGGAGAAGAAAATAACAGGAGTGTAAAGTTTAAACTACTTATAAATATAAGACAGATATGTTTGAAGCTGAATTTCCTTGTTTGGGGAAAAAAGAGAGCTACTAGACAATACACTTGAGGATCATAAATCAGTCCACACACACAGTCCCTGAAGTCACCAACTGGAGCATTGCCCCAGCTATGGATACAGTCCTGGGTATTATAACATGTGTGATCCCAGAGCCTGAGCAGGACTGGCTGCTGGGGAGCCCAAGGCCCAGCTGTGTTGTCTAAAATGTGTCTGCTCACAGCTACCACATCTCTGGCTTTTGTGCTTCAGAGACAGGACAATCAAAACAGAAATATCCTTCCAACAACTTAGGAAAAGTAGGTCAATACTGCAACTCATTCATGGATTCCCAAAGTGCCTATAAGTTCTCGCCTGGAAAAAAATATTAGAGCAGACAGAATTTCAGGACACTGCAGAATCATTTAGGCTGGAAAATACCTCTAAGATCTTAGAGATATTAGAGGTAAGCCCACCTCTAAACCATGTCCCTCAGTGCCACACCTACACAATGTCTCCAGGAATTTTGACTCCACCACTTTTCCTGAGGAGCCTATTCCAGTGCTTGACAATGCTCTCCAGAAAGAAATTTTTCCTAATATCCAACCTAAATCTCCCCTGGCCCAACTTGATCCATTTCCCTTCATCCTGCCTCCTGTTACTTGGGAGATGAGGCCAATCCCCACCTTGCTACAACCTCCTGTCAGGGATTTGTAGAGAACAATAAGGTACCCTCTGAACCTCCTTTTTTCCAGGCTAAACTGCCCAACTCCCACAGCTACTCCTCACAGGACTTGTGATGCAGACCCTCCCCTGGATTCTAGGGAGTAGCACCCTTCACTGGACACGCGCCAACATCTCAGAGTCCTTGTCTCCATGAGAGGCCCAGAACTGGACGCAGCACTCAATGGTCCAGCCAGGTGCCATTGTCCTTCTTGGCCACCTGGGCACACCTGGCCCATGTTCAGCTGCTGTTGATCAGCACCCCCAGGGCCTTTTGCAGCTTTCCACCCCTCTGCCCCAGCCTGTGGCACTGCAGGGGTTGGTGTGAGCCAAGGGCAGGACTCAGCCTTGGGCCTTGCTCACACAGTTGGCCTCAGCCCACTGATCCAGCCTGTCCATACAATCGTTTTCCTGTACTCAGACAGCTTGAAACAGGCCTAGACTGCCTTGTACTTGTATATTCTCTTCTCCAAACTTGCACAGGGTTTACAACACACTACAATGCTCCAGTATCTAAATATCTTTGTAGCTGGTATTTCTGACACATTACCTATATAATCTTTGCTGCAAATATTCTATGTTGGGCCCCTTTATAACTCTTCTCCAGAATCCAGTGCCATTTGCCAAACTCAAAATAATATTGTGCAACAGTGTGCACAAATGTTTGTGAAGGATTTGAATCCTGTGGTAGGAGGAATCACAGAAGTATCTAAAACTTTGAACATAAGTAACCTCTGAGAAATGTGAACCTCAGCTGCAAGAAGCCCCAGCCTCAGAACACAGCACAGAGCTGATGAGTTTTGGATGGAATTCTCTTATCACAGGGGGCCTGTACGAAGACCAGCACCGGGAAGAAGTGAAATAAAGGGGAGAAACTCACCCTGAGTACCTGCCTATACCCTAGAAAGCTCAGTTAAAGAAGATGCAAGTGAAGACAGTATAAAAGCTCTGCATGGGACAGTTCAATATCTCAGACCTGCACTTTCTTGTGACCCCAGAAAAGAAGACAGAAAGCCCTCTGGGAGAACTCAGTTTGTTCCAGCCCCAACTCCTACTGCTAAGCCAGCCAGGGCCAGGCTCTGAGCTACAGCAACAGTGCCCTCACCAGCCAGAATTGCTCTTACTGTGCTCTGGCTGCCACTTAGATTTATCTATGTATTTTATGTCTTCTCTCTGGGTAAGCAGAAAGGGTTTTTTGGTCTGTATCCTATGTAAATTAAAATACGTGAATAAATTGGAAAGCTCATTTAATTATCTACGGACAAAGGAAGCATGACTGTTGCTTTGAATAGAAAAATAATTTTGTGAATGAATCAAATTCCAGTGAAAAAAGATGTTGCACCTGCACTACACTTAGCCTGATGACTTCACCAAGTTTGCTGCCCATTAACCATATTATAATCTTTAAAATATAATTAATTGGTTAGTTGCATAATTCCAACAGCATAGTAGGAGCATGATGCATCTTGTTTCTGAGGTCAAATGCAGTAAGCTGGAATTCTGCCAGGACAGGGAATGTCATGGTGTAGATGAAAATAGCCAATTCTTTAAGGGTTTAATTTGACTCTGTGTTTTGGAGATACGGATTGGACCTGAATGACTGAGGAAAAAGAACCCACAGAATTCCTGTTTGTTGGTTATAGTATAAGGGATCATGAGAAAGTGAACCAGGACATACACCAAGTGCCACTCGCAACGTGGGACATTTCACCTGCAGAAATTAGTAACTAGGCCAAAACCTGACTCCACTTCTTTTTTGTGGTTGAATGGCTTCTGGGTACAACACTGATGGCTGTGCATCATGGAAGTTCTTCTTGGGATATCCATAATGACAGAAATGCTGATGGATTCTTTAAACTGTTAGAAAATTCTGCATTATTTCTCAATGCTGTAAGTGCTTTTAGGACATACCTAAGTCATATTTTCTGGGCTTGCTTATTTATTTATGTTTGTTTTTTAAGTGTGTAGATTTCTTATCTGGTATACACATGCAGACACAAACAGATGGAAAGAAAAAGAAGATAGAGCCAAGTCATCTCCTCTGTTGAACCAACAGATGTTTGCAGCTGAATTGCCAGTGCTTCACTGGTCTGAAATCCTGTGGCAGCCAAGTTTCTCACTGTTTGCACAGCCAGGACTCTCACTGCAGTCACCAGGTGCAAGGAACACAGAACCCTGCTCTCTCAAAACCTGGAGAAAGCAAACATTTGCGGGTAGACATGGAGAACACTGGAAGAGCTAAGAAGAATATAAGAAAAAGGAAGAATGTGATACCCCTGTAGGATTTAGAGGGCTCAGACTTAAACCAGACCAACAACAGGAGGTGGAATTCTGCATACCAGAAGAAACTCATCTTGAAGCTTGGGCTTACATATCTTCCTGTCCAGGTGACAAGGTCAAGTGCAGAAAATAGATAATTGTTTAAAAAAACTATATAGCTTTTTTGTTTATTTTGTTGGGTTTTTGTTTATAAAATGAAAACTAAACTCAGATTCCATGTTTCTCAATAAAACTTTAAAAGAAAAATTCCAGAATAACTTTTTAAAATGGCTTAGTTTAGCATTGTCAATCAGCTTCCCAAGTGAAAACCAGCTTCGACCTAGACACTGATATTGGCAGTATTGCTGGGCATCTCCTAGCAGTGAGAGCTGTGACTGAGATGCTGCTTCAGTACTGCCAGCAGTGCCCTTCTATGCAACTGTAAGCAACTTGTCAGGGAGTTCAACTGGCACAGTATCCCCCATCAAAATTGCACCCAAATGGTACTAGATGTCACACTCACTTACTTGAGCCCTTCATGAAGATCATCATGTCTCAACTTCAGGTTTCTTTCCACAGTGAAACCAATGAGAAATTTATCTATCTACCATTTGGGACTGAGCCCAAAGCCTCCTTTGCTTTGGCCTGTTCTGGGATGGAACAAGGTACTGCAGTGAGCTGAAAGACCCCCTCATATAGACTCCCTTAGGTTTCTATGAGCCTTTTGCAAGGCAGCAGAGAAGATGCTCACTGAAAATGCCCCTAATTCTAAGCTAACTGGCCTGAGAAAGAACCTGCAGTTTGCATACATTGTTTCTGCTGCACATAAGAAATTATAAGGCTAGATACTGGCTGTAGATTTTGTATGTGAGGATGTGTGCAAAGGAACGTCTCTGTGTGCATGTGCAGGGATATTCCTAGAATTTGTTTTGTTTTTAAGATGTCCTAGAAATTTAACTGAACTCTCACATGGAATCAATTTAAAATAGAAGACCTGGCACAGCTTTACTTGTATATCTTTCTAATGCATTTGTCCAATCAAAATGATAATGTAGACAAACTGTGGACTGCAAAGCATATTATCCAGCAATATCTCATTATTATGCAAAAAATCAGATATTCACAGCAACTGTCTCATCTATTTATTGTTTGGTTACTCATCTGGAAATTTTAATACTTTCTTCAGGGGCAGGGGCTGGCAATAAAAAAATAGATCTATATATCAAACCTTTAGCTTCTAGCCATCATTGTGTGCCATAATACAGATGGAGTAGCTATCAGCTCTCTTTACCTTGTTGGTTTATTTACTTCAACTAAGAATAGAGATTTAAAGAGAATACAATAACAAAATCCACTGCAAGCTAAATTTTCATGGTCCAGTGTGGAAAAAACCTTAACTAACAACAAAAATAATAAAGAGTAATCAACATACATCTCTATGACTAATTAATTTACAAAAACTATAGACCCAATCTTAATAATCTTCAAACTTCCCTGTTTTTCCCAAGTATGTCACTAGGTCTGCTGCAACACATCACCAGGCCTGCACCTCTGTATGTGTAAGTCACATCTTGGCCCAGCAGCATTATTCAAACATTTTGCTCCTTAGTTCAGTGAAACACTGAATGAATTGCTGTCTCACTCTAAGCACCTGATTGGTCTTATTGAAATTTCCAGCAGGATTACACATTATCTTTAAAAGGGTCACAGCCCCAAAACAAGGAGTTCAATACACAAGAATACACAACTGTTGGGAAGCATTTCAGTCTGGTCACCAAATTCAGCGTCTGCAATTGCAGCAGTGAGAAAGTGGCTTTTGCAGCCTGAGCTTGTGAAAGCATTTGAACTGCCATCATGTCACTACAGGTTCATATCCCACATACTAATGATATCAGAATGAGATTCTACCTTATGAAAATTAATAGAGCTTGATTTTAAGGGTACTGCAGGTTTTTCTTCAGTCACATACAAGAAACATATGATTCAGGAAGATCAGTCAGACTGAATTAGAGAATTAGGTGTGAAACTGGTTTTTAGTCCCCTTGCCATAAATAATCTTTTACCTGCAGTGGGGCAGGCCTGAAAGAAATCAATAAAACTTCATTAGTAGCTCCCCTAGGTACAAGTGTACAGTTAAGATGATTGTCACTCACAAAACAGGCTTTATTGTGACAGCTGACTTGGAATTGCCATACACCTACAGAAGAATGGTAATTTGAGGAGACATGGAAGAGTTTCAATGAATTATACGAATACTAACCTATTCCAATGCAATTTAAAATTTTCTTGGTTATGTATTTGGAGCAAAAGAAAATCTACTTTCTATTTACTGCTTTGTTTTGCAAATTAATTAGTGTAGAACTTAGAACCTGAATAAAATAATAGTCAACATTATGTACTTACTCCCTGCACCTTCAAGTGTTACAAAATGAAATGATCCCTATGCTTTTGCAGATTTCTTTTGAAATTAAATTCTGTGTTGCTAAGGCATTTAAACACAGCAAGTAATTCACAAGATCTTTACTTGACTTTTTAAAATGAGACTTGCTTTATATGTTGCTTTCTGCTGCAGACAGATTTGGCAGGCTGGTACAACCTAAACAAAGCATGCAATGTCAGAGTATTCCAGGCTCTGTTCATATCACCTATTCACACGCAATTCTGCCTGCCAAGCATGCATTTTCCTTAAATCTTCATTTTCTTTAGACTGTAACAAAATACCAAAGGGTTTTTCATTTCCGTAAACTATTTTTGGTTGTAGTGAGCAAACAATAATCACTGAAATGTAACATTTAAAAGCCAGTCCTTCCAAGCTAATTCACAGCTCTCCTATTTGTTCCTGATGCTCTTCAATAGAAATGATCAGTCAAGAAAGGATGCACTTGGGGGGAGTTACTTAGTCTGGCAGCCAGGAGCTCTGGAAAACTTGTTCTATGTCTTAAAAAGGAATCTAATGACATTGCTTGAAACTGGTTGTGAAACAGCAAGTGATTGATGGTGTTATTACCATCTAGTGTTTCTGTTTACCCCAAATTAATCTCAAGTAGACTTCCTTGTAAATAATCTAGCTGTAGATATTCAGTATCCTTAGTGAAACCAGGAGTGAGGTTCCCCTCTCTGGCAAGAAGGGAGAGGTGGGGAGAAGGCATTTTAAGATTTAGTTTTATTTCTCACTACAGGCAAAGTAGAAACTGTTTGATATGACAACCGGTCTCATCGTCACATGAATCTCCTTACTATATCAGTGCAAGTCAAAGAATAGCCTAACTAATTTATGGTCAGAAGAGGGTTAGAAATATAAAAATTTAAATAAGAAGAATGCAAAATCGTCTCTTTCATCCAGAGGATATGCCCAAGTGTATATTCAGCACATGGGATGATCCAAACTACAGCACTGTTTTAGGATATGTTACAACAGGCAGATGTGAGTAGCATTTCTATGCTTTCAACTCACATAAACACCACTAATTAACGTAATTTTACCATGTTGCAATAGAGAAAGCAGAGGAAGATTCCCCTAGTACTATTTCCCCATACAAACTGCTGAAGATTCGCAATAATGGCAGAAGTAAATATTTTATTATCTCTAAATATCTTTGTATCTAACAATTCCTTTTTATTTCTGCTTATAGATCCTGATCTTTGGATTTGCTCAGTACCCATTTTGTCACCTAACAGTAAAACCTTTTAGCTGATTCCCCATGACAATTAGAGGGAGGATAAACAGTTGGGTTGCTATTTTCTCGATTCTGCTAATTCTGTTATTTTGTGGGGGTTTAAAAAGCTGCAAGAGTGGTGAGCAAGTTCTCTAATGATGAGACGTGCAAGTGTAAGACACAGCTGTTGAATCCACCCCTTTGAGCAATGCTGTTTTCAAATACCTTTGATACACATGCTGTACATGGGGTCTTGGTTGCTGGTGCTGAGAACCTTCTGGTGTGGCACTGTGCCCAGCCAGAAGGCAGCTAAACCCATTTTATTCACCTCTGTGTGTCAGGGGCATTCACGGGAGCTGGGCTGAGTCCTCTGCTTTCAGTCCCTTTCCCTACACCAATACAGTCCCATTGGTTCTATAAGCTGCTTCTTTATTTATCCCAAGTGTTAATGCTTCCATATTAGAATAAGAATCTCTGACCCATGGAGAATGACAGGCAGAGGGTTTGTAGGCACTGGTGGCTGCCAAAAAGACAGGCTGTGAGAAGGCAGGCACTTGGGAAACCTATTGAAACCAGATGGCTTGTCAAAACATATGCTATATAAGAGCACAGCCTGCAGGCACCTAGAGGAAGACAAGCCCATGGCAAACAATGGCATCAAGGAACGACTGAAATCACACAGGAATTGCTGCAATGAGGAGCAAAGCCTAAACTGCAGATTCACCCAAGGTACTGCAGATGAGATTAAATCTGTTCCAAAGTGCATATTGAAATTCATTCCCCAAACAGGAGATAGAGATGCAACATTTGCATGCCAGCAAGTCTTCAACTTTTTAAAATCTGGCTCTTTCTACATGGAATAAAACAGTCACATACTATGAACACAAGCCTTTTAATTAATTTTCACTGTAACTGAAGATTTTACTTTCTATTATAAAATGTGAAATTCAGGTGTTGCCACAGAAGACCTCAGAAAAAAAAAATCTAAGAACAGAGTCAAGCACCAAATATTTAAACAAATCTTAAAAGTTACACATATACAATATGTTGTTCATTTCTCTTCATACCTTAGATTAAATAGTTTGCAAACACATGAAATAGTTTGGAGGCACTGGATACATAGGAGCATAATTATTCCTATTGCTATGGAATTATAGTATGGTTTTGGTTGGAAGAGTCTTTACCGAGTCTTTACCAAGTCTTTTCCTGTATCACTGAAAGTGGTTTCTGTGGTAGGAGATAACCACACTAACAGCTGTATGGGGCAGATATTCCTTTCAAACAAAACAACAATGAAACCAACACCAAAGAAACAATAAGGGTGGGACCAGCATCAGAGGGATGGAACAATCTACAGACAGTGAATTTTAAACAGAAAATTCCCATTTACTTGTGTGGATGGGCACTTTGGCCAGTGCACAAGCAGCAAACAACTAAACAGGGAGCTGTGAAGAAACGGGCAGGATACCATGTTGGATCCACGGGGAAAGAGGAGGACACAAATGTGCCAGTATGACTGGCCAGGAGCCACCTCGCTGTTACATGGACTGTGAAGGAGGGGGGCCTGGACAGATAGGAGAGATGTCAAGATGGGCAACCCTTGCTATTTTCCTTCTTAAATACGCTTCTGTCAGCCACAACACTTCTTTTTAACCCAGCAGTTACTTGTCTGGCAGCACATCTAATGAACAGTTTCTTTCTCTGGATTCTGGGAAGCCACAGAGACCTCAAAACTGCCAAGATCAGGTAAACAAGAACAAAATAGTAAACTCCAGCAAAAGGCAAAAGAGAAAGGGCACGTACATGCTTTGCTTTTAAGAATCAGAATCAAATGAATCATTTAGTCTCTCCTGCTATTCGTGCTAGTAAGCTACTGGTGCTGTCACTGTGGACAAATCCTTTGCAGGGAACAGTGTAACTGAACTGTTGTGCCCTGATAATTTTTGAGAAGCAAAGCCACTTAGAAAGAACATACTGGGGACTCAAATAATTCTGTTCTTTTACCACTAATATAAAATGCCAAGTAAATGAGAAGTCCTGGGAAATGATTTACTTGTGTTTGCTTTGGAAATTACCAACACTACACCACTCTTTAGTTTCATTCCTTCAAGAATACCTATCCTTTCCCTGCGTGTTGGCCCTTGCCTTCCTGACAGAATCATAGCTTTTCATTGAAGAATCTCATTTCTTAGTGCTGCAACAGAACATGAACATTTTTCAAATTTCCCAGTGATAGTGAGGGTAGGTTGTTCTTTGTATTTACTACTTAAGTGAATTAAACCAACTCAAATGTGTGATCTCTCCAGACAAAGATGAAGGTTACATAGTTTAAGGATGAAATATAGACCATCCTCTACAAAACCACTGTGTTGCAGTTTAATTAAAAGAATTCATTAAAGTCATGCCCCATCCAAGGTAATTAGTATGCATAATTTATGCTTTGCCTAATACACAAGGGCAGTAGTCTGAATAATAAACTCAAGTTAACCTTAAGTGGAAGAGATTGAATGGTCAGATGTTTATTTAGCTCAGGTTTGCTCAAGAGCTAAGGTTAAAGAGGTGAAATTTTATTATGGTTAATTAATTTCTTAAATTTTCTTCATAAAATGCTGCCTACCCAGTAGGATGAAAGGTTTTTTTTCTTTTCTTAAGGAAGGAATCCAGTAAATGTCTCTAGTTCCCATCCGCTACCAGAACAGAGTACACTTATCATATATGTATAGTTTGCAAGAATATGACTTCAAGGAAGGTTCCTCTGAAAATTTTCACCAAGGAGCAAATGTAGCAAAGGTTTCCAAAACATCAATCCTCAAAGTATAAATTCTCAATCCAAAGTCAGTGGCTTCCATGGCACCCTGACCTACTGCCTTTACGCTACCTACTTATTCAAGCTCCTGACTCCCTGTCACTCACACAGCCTCACTGCAAACTAAATCAACAATACAGTGTGGCCAAAACCCCAAACCAACACCACACACCCAGCTCTGATCTCTTCTCAGTAGGATTCAATTCAGTGAGCACCCATGTGCCATCGTCACTGAGGTGCCCAGGATCATGAGAGGTGCACTCTCTTCCACAGAGCAAAGTGAATCTGCCCCCCTACATAGAATTACTGTACTGGAGCTATACTGCTATTCATGAGTGACATGTCCCCTGCTAAGCCCCTGGGCCATGAAGTTCAAGTCCTGAGCTCCAGTGAGCTCCTGTTACAGAGTTCTGCTCTGTATGAGCAAAGCCAGAGGTGTCAGGCAGATTTGTGATAACAGGATCTCAGTATTTGGGGGAAGAGATATGAGGCTGGCAAGACCATCACATACCAGATTAGTCACTCCAGCAGAGGAATTACATAGTCAAGTGCTGGAAAAGAAGGCCACAAAGTCTTCTGGTAAAAGCAAGGAAACAAGCTTGACCAGAGATCTTTTCAGCTACAGATCCTCTTTCAGCCAACAGCCAGTTAAGCTTACTCAGGACGAGCTGTGTGCTATATGGCGTAAGGGGGCTAGGGGCACCACAGGAACTATCTTCACATCTGTACTGACTCGCAGCACAAGTTCAGCTTTAAGGCACAGGGGTGAGGCCATGTCGGTTGGTGGAGTGGAAAGACTTCGTGGGGTGACAGGAGGCAGAAGTAAAGCAGCAGGCTCTGCAAGATTTGAAATTGAAAGGTCTGAAAAACGCTCTGTGTGCTATTTTTTTTTCCTGGTGCAGAAAGGTTGGATGTGATTTGTCCATCACTGGAAAGCATAAGAAATGTTCATCCTTGTCAAAGCCCAGTTGAATTAATGTGCTTGAAATACAAATGTCACTTAGATGCAGAAAGTTCTGTTACACAGGTAGATTATTTCCCCCAACTGCCTTTGTCTCATCACATATTTGACTTGTTTGCTTTTGCATTTCCCCTTAGTCTCTACCCACACTAAGACATCTTCATATTTCCAGCATTCAAGAAAAATCTGTGCTGGATTTGGTCATGTCTTCTGCAGCCTGATTGGAGAAAGTCCTTGAAGTACATAGGGTTTGGATTAGGCCTAATACTGAATGTGTGTTTTCTTTTCTTTGAACTTACTTTTGATTTTTGCTGCCTGTTGCAGAACAGCACAAAGGCTACAGGCATTAGTCTGAGGTAACACAGGAACTCTGTAGCTGGAAGTGAATCTAGGTCTTTGAGCACTGTCCTGTCCTCATAACCCCTTTTTCCTGGACAGAAAAGTGGGAGACTTAGTACAGTAGATCATGCATTGATCTCCAGATGTCTTTTTTTTGGAGTTGCAGTCTTGAGTAATTCTGAAGTATTGTCTGCAGCAGGATTTTCACTCCAAAATGCAGGTATGATACAAATCAAATGTTTATTTTGGAGTTTGTGTCACCAAATGATCCTTATTTGCTTCCTCTCTTATTTATTTGTATCAATAGCCATATGCAAACTTTCTGCACAGGATTAGCTCTTATTTAGGGATCTCACTCCATGGCTTTAAACAACAACCCAGTATCTCCCACTCACACACTCCCAGTAAGAAGAGGAATTAATGAGACTTGTCCTGTACAACAGTACAGGAGGCCAGGTGTCAATCTTACTGAAAGTGCTGGCAAAAGACAGTTTATATTTTGCTCTTAAGAAAATTGAATCTATGTGGATTGAAACGAACTCTTAGAGCCAACAGAAATCTACTTTCCTTTGGATCAGAATCCTCTGTTCACAAGGGAATCCTTTAGCTTCTGCCAGTATCTCTCAGTTAAGGCTTGGTCCCATAATCACTGAAAAAACAATCTGCAGAAATCTGTGTATATAAAGATTTTTTTTCAAGTCTTCTGGAACATGTAGTAATAGAGAACTGCCAGCTAGAGAATTACTGCAAATTAATGTATTATTTGTGCTAAACATTTCTGACCTTTTATCCTCTTTTCTGTCAACATTCAGATAACTCAGACTAACTAAATTTTAATGAGGACAAAATGGTGGAAGAAAACAGTTCTCAGTCACAAATGCACATGCTTGTATAAATTCAATTCCATGAATTTTTGCCACACAAAAAAGAAACCAAAACACAGAAGAGTCTAACTTCTAAAACCAATAACCATCACCTAAGAAAACTCACATTGCTAAGACTAAGCAGTGACCAAGAGATACAAATGCATTTTAGAATAATTATCCCATGTTTATTTTTCTAAGATGTGAAAATTTTCAAGTGTACTTCCTTGGAAGTACATTTGTGAAAATTGGTCTTGGGAAAAAAAAAAAAAAAAGAGGTGAGTGAGCAAGCAAATTTTATAAAGAAGAGTCTAGTTTGCTGCTGTTAAACTGGAGTCTTGCTCAACCCATCAAATTATGCAGAGACCACGGCATTACAGAGAGAAATTAATTTCACTAGAGCTGAGGTTCACACTGCAGATTTTCCAATTTCATAAAATACAATTAAAGCTAAAGACAAATTTAAATCAACTTTCTTGTATTTCCATATAGCAAAAGAAGATAATTTGAATTGGATATTATTCAGCAATCCCCAAACTCAGAGTATGATCCAAAGCCAACTGTTCAGACATTCAGGTTCTGGGGAAGCAACTAACTAGTTTCAGTCAGGAAAATCATCAACAACAGAACAAAAGCACAGGAAAAGGTTTTCTATAATTCATCAGCATGGATATAATTATGCTGTTGAGCCCTATTATGAACTGCAAGACATAAAATCATGACAGATTTTATTAATTTTATTATTAAAGGGTTTTTATTGTTTTTAGCTTTGCAGCCAGATTTATTCCTGAAAAATCACAATAATTCAATTAACTCAGTTGTTTTCAACTTATTTTTGTTGGAATGTTTGTTTTTCTGAGGTGCCTTATGCCCTTAAAAGAGCATGAGGCTCTTTTAAAGAACTGGCCACGCTCTCCTCCTCCCCACAGCTCTGCCATCCAGCTCAGTGCCATTACTTTTAATAATGTGGCACATTTCCGAAGCTTTATCAGTGTCAATTCACTGGGCACCTCAGCAAGTCAAAAGCTGCTCAGTGCATGAAGCCATTTCCTTCTCTTTCTTGGACTCTATTTTTAATTTTAATTAGAAAAGGATGCACAAATAGAAGCAGCTATGAATATAATACTTATCCAACAGATTCCTTCAAGGCAGAGATTTAACAGACACAGCTTCATTAAACTTATAAAATTACACTTCATCCTCTGATTTTTTAGAATTTGAGTACACTTACTGAAGTGCCTATCAGCAAGTCAATAAACAGAGTATATGAATATGATGCTCAGAGTGAAACTCCTGTAATGCTCTTTTAGTATCTGGAGCACTGCTATTTACAAATCTTGGCTGGAGTGAGTGTGCAAGACACTCACATCAATCTTTATCCATTTCAATTACCAACAAAGGTAATATCACAGCCAGCACACATTTAACATTAGATGGCACATATCTGGGCAGACCTGAGAAGCTGCAGAATAAATATTGATATATTAAAACAGAGTCTATTACTCACCTTCTGAATAAACCACTGATTTTAATTTACCTACAATTTTTCAGTAGCATCTTTCCAAGGAGGAAATTAGATTTTTACATATCATAGCAAATCACAAAGCCAAAATGTCAATTTCATATATCAAGCAATTACTAGTACTGTTTATTTTTGGGGAAAATTTTAACATATATTTACTTAGAAAGCCACATGGGTCCCTCCAAAATAAATAGGGGCTATAATTCTTGCCAAAAAATCCACAGTTCCAGAGATCTACTCATCAATTTCCTGCAGCATTAATGAGGAAAGGCGCTGAGACAGTCATTCATACTGTCTTTATGATAAGACTAACCTACAGGGCAAATCAAGATTAAGGACAAAGGGAAGACAAATGGGTAGAATCCAGAATGAGGGGGTTTTTAATGTCTTGCTTGAAATTTTTGTTTCCCATCTTAAATGTAAATACTACACTCAAAGTACACATGAAAATGAAAGATATTCTCCCAACAGGAAACTACATAAAAGGAGAGATGGAGTTATTTTTACCTAAAGATTTATTTGGCTAGAGTTGGGAGGAGGGGGAAGAAGCCGTGTTACTTGTTCCTTAAAAAGCACCTGTGAAATTGCTATGAGTTGGCTTTATAAGAAGAATCAAGTTTCAGTTAAGAAACACAAGGGCAGAAGTCACAGTGATCTGGCTCTCCAAGGACATGCTTTGCCACTATCGAAGGCATGTGAACTTGCTCAAATCTCAGGAAACTCCTTCTAGAAATATCTACGCTCATACTCTTAACTACACCAGAACTACATTTCCATCTGAGTATTTGGGAGGTTCTGGCTTCATGCTACTTGGAAAGGAACCAGCATCAGTGTATTTTAATGCACAAGAAGGTCTTGAGGAGTCTTACATGTGTAAGAAAAAAGGATTAGAAAGGATGTAGTAAGTTCACCCACACATTTGAGAATACAAATCCTTGCATAAACCACCCTCAAGGTGGGCATGGTTAATAAAATATGCAAGCCCACTGGCATAAAGGACAGTGCCAAACATAACCCTGTCATACACACTTTTCCTCTACTATAATCTCCATGTGATTCATGCTGAGATCCAGACACTTTTTAAAAACCTTGTGACGTTTTAATTTTTGTAATAGTGCCTATGTATACCCTTGCCAGACTGAGACAGTATCTATTTCTGAGAGATGTATCAGCATTAGGAAATGACCAGCTTGCTGGACTTAGGCTATAGACACTGGAGATGGTTCTGCCAGTGCTAACCTTGGCACCCAAAGTTTTGGGGGATCAGTCCAGATGCATTTGAGCTGGCTCTCTGTGACTCAGCTAAAGCCCGAAAATAGAGCTGCAGTGTGGATGCTGGCTGAGCCAACAAGCCTTCCAAGGGCATTTATCACTTCCCATCACTGTAAACCTGCCCTTAGCAGCTCACAACTCAGCAAACATGACCTGCAAATAAGGCCTGGCTTCTGCTCCTGACAGGAGAGGCACAGTCACATGGAGCTTTCTGTAGCAATAGCAAGGGTTTTTCATTTCAGTCATGGCGCAAACTGTCTCACACAATAAAACAGTCCACCTAGCATTCCATGAAGGGAGGTGATTATATTCTTACCCAAATTCTAAAGAAATTGAGGCAAATAGAGGATACTCAAATTGATTCTACTGACATAAGCTTTCATAAATGAGATGGGCAAATAGTATCACTGTGTGTTTTTATTCTCAGACATATTTTTATGTTTTTATTATTTTCTCTACCTTCTTTTTCATTGCTTTCTGGTGGTTTTCCCTTTTCTCACAGACACCACCTTAGCTACTCTCACATTAGCTACTGCCACTTCAGTGGAAATAACAAGACAGAATTTATCACTAAGCCCCTCTAAATGTGCTACTAAGCCCTTCAAGTCCTAATTGATTTAGGAGGCTGGCCCAGCTGATAATGTTCTCTAATCCAGACACTATATGTTTGACCTGATGGAATAAAGAAACCTTTGGAGAGATTTGAAATGCTTTAATCAACTCTGAGGCTTCATTTGCTCTAACCCTACTCTTGGTGTCTGTGTCTGCATCTCTCTGGCCCTGGGCTTCCTCACAAGGGACACAATGACACCCAGAGCCATCCCCAGGCCCCCACAGGCTCCTCTACAGCAAGTGCTCCTGCTGAGCTCTGCTTGTGCCTGCACGGCAATATCACTACACGGCACATAATTTAACCCTCTTTTCCCTTTCTTTACCTTACCTAAGCAGGCAGAAAAGCTGCAAGTTACAGTTTGGTTTTCTCAAGGAATTTTAAAGTTCAATCTAAAACTCACTCATCATTATTTTGGTTGCAATTTGGTAAGACACCAGCCAGCATCAGCAGCTACACAGCCAAGTGCCAGCTGATCAGGCTTCTTCTCTGTGAGATGCTTATATAGCTCCCCTGCCAAATTCTCATTATATAAAAATATCCAAACCAAAAAATTCTCCCTTCCAGCTCTCTCCTTCTGGACTAAACAGATGGCTGAAAACAAACAAACAAATAAATAAAACACTGAGAAAGAAAAACAAAACCAAATCAAAATAAATCCTGACTATTTTTTGCTTAGTAGCCAGTGGATAAAATCTGCAAGGCCAAGGTCAAGTGAGCAGGTCCAGGCACAGACCACATTTGACACCTGCCAGCCCTGCAAGGGCAGGAAGAGAGCAGCTTGTCAGTAATGAATCTCAGTTCCAGTCCTGCCTGCTGGCATGTAGAGTGTGTAGGGAAGAGGAGTGCGTCTCTTCCACATCTTGTTTCTTTATTTGGGAAAAGGAAGAGCTGAGAGCAAGCCAGAGGGCTCTTTCAAACCATAGGGGAGACCACAGGGAGTCCAAAAAACCTCATATTGCCTCCTGGGAGAAATACAAATGCTGACACATTGTCGTGGAGAGTATCAACAATATTAACCTGTGGGTTTTTTTCTTACATTAAATACATGTGAATGCAAGAACATCGGGAAATTGTAGGTTGTCATAAAAACATCCAACATGCCCACAGTCTGAAATACAATGACAGAAAGCTGAGAAAGAGTATAAGAATTTATCAACCAGACCTATTGCACCATCCACATCCAATTTGTTTCCTTTTCCTATCAAATGATTATTTTCCTCTAACTGCTAATAGCAAATCTTGGTAGAATCTTAAAACTTGTAGCGGGATGTTTTGCCCAGAGTGGGGTAAGATAACTTGAACAATATCCGATTAGCAAAGCACTCAGTGGTAAATGGAGCAGGGGCTGTCATGCTGCTTCTGGTGTTGAAGAATGCAGAAATCAGCCTGACTCATCAGTCCCAAAGTTAAACATTCTGAGGTAAAAAAGAGTACCTGATAAAAGGAACCTACAAGTGTTACTACTGACAACTTATCTAAAGATGCTGAGCTGACACAGCCAGCCTTCAGAGTGGCAGTTCATACTACCAAGGCCCAGTCCCACTTTGTAATGGCAGGGTCTTCTAACATACCCCATCTTGGAGAGTGTGTGGAGATTCCTCCCTTGTGTGGGGATGCCCCTCAAAGTTATTCTTTGAGGATGAGTGAAGATTTGCCCAGCATTTTTCGTGTGGGTAGCATAAAGTCTCGATAATTGGTTCTGCTAGCTTTAATATAATTGTTTCAATATTGCTTCAGCAGGCTTCCTGTCTGAAATGTTCACATGTCCCTGAAACAGCACATCTGATACTGGCAGGGTTTGCTCAGCTCTCCATCCTTCTGAGGGAAATAAATTTGCTTCTGCACAGTTTACTGAGGGTCATTCTTCTGGACTAAAAGCCTCCCAAGTTCCTTTTTATGCTGAATGAACTTTAAAGATCTGGCACATCTCAGACACAAGGACTTGTCCAAGTGTCTTAGCTGCAATCTCTTCCACTGCTGCATTACTGCCCATGCCAGCTAGGTCCTGTCTTCCAGTTTAGTGTAGACAGTTCATTAATGGGCTGTGTATGCAGAGTCTGGAATCTTTCCAGAGGACAAGAAATCTGTACATGTTACTGTCCTCACACAGTTCAGTCATGGCACTCCTGTCAGATCCAGGGATGCCAAAGCTGAAGCACTGGATCACAGCCACAGTCAGTTCTGGACCACAATGAATTGAAACAGTGGAATGTCACATGGCTCATGACTACCTATTATTCTCATCAGTACTTGATAAAAATCCAGATCTTTCAGAGCTCCCAGACTCACACAACACCAGGAAAGCAGCAGGTAGGTATTTTTACGTTCGGCAGTTCGCTCTGTTTGATGATCAGGTGCCACCAAGCCCCACGGCAACTCTTTGGCATCCTTCTCAGCAATTCCACTATGGAGCTCTGAGAATGTTACTGCCATGTGCCATTGGAGAGTGCCTCTAGATCTGTGAACAACTATTCAAAGCCATTCTTTTGGCTTTGCTGTGACTTTTGTGTGCCTTTCAAGAAAAACAAAAGACTTTCTTCAAAGCAAAATAAATCTGCTCTTTCACCACAATTAACTGCACTTTGCATGGAACTGAAACAAAACTACAAAATGGAGACAGAAAAATCCACAGTGCTCATACTTGCAAGATTTTACTGTATTTGTAGTGAAAAGCTAGATTTCTGAGGTTGACTTTGCCATGATTATCCCAAGAAGCCTCAGGATTGCACTTGACACTAACTGAAGCGGGAAGCAGTTCTCTTCAGAGAAAGCAACTGGCAAAGTTGTCCATTCCATGGCACAGCAGCCAGCCAGGGCTGTCCCCACTCTTGTGGCAAGAGCCACAAGAAGCCAAGATTTTTGCTGGGGCACAGGACTGAGGCCATGGGAGGCAGCAGTCCCTGGCCATCTCCACAGCTCACCTCACACTCTGTGCCAGCTGCACATCTCTCCCTTCCTATGGCAAAGGCAGCTCAGCCCCAGCCATGCCACATCCTCTCTGCCTCTTCATGATGACAGCCTTGCACTGCTCCCAGGGACAGAGTTATGAGATGGGAAGGAGAAGAATATTTGAGCATTATGGCCTCTGACCAGTGTCTGGCAGGTGGGTGTTTGAATCTGTAGTTTTCTCTCTGGCCAGTGTGCTCAAAGATTAAGTACATACAGAAGATTAATTTCATTTTAGCTCCAGCGGTGGCTGCTTGGAGCGGGGACTTTGGTGAAACATCTTTGCAACAATCATTAATGGACATCAGTCCCCAGAAGCAAAATTGTGACATCTTTTAACTTTAAGCCAGTTAGAAATAGTTAAACAGTTTTGAGAATAAGCCCATCTATTTAATACGGGAATTATGATAAAAATCTGTTAAACACACTGAATTAAAAAAAACCAAACCAAAACAAGTAATTGCTAATTTTTCTGTAAACATGCCTGTCCAGCTCCTAGTACAGTGACAGCAATGTGAGCTCCTGGGCAGAGGGCAGGGCTGTGCAGCTTTATCTAGCCCCAGACTTTGCTGGAAGGTAGGAACTTCCCTATGGGCAGCTGTGAAAAGACCTTGTCTCCCTGATTTACACAGGTATGATGTGAATGGCTCAGAGGCTGAGGCCTGCTCAGCCAAACACCCATGTGTGCATGAAATTAGAATGTCAACATTTGATTCATGCTGCCAGGCTGTGACTGTGAAACAAATTATGTCAGTGGGTGGCAATTGCAATATTAGTCTAAGCAGATAACATTTAGCTAAAAGGAGGGGCTCAGTTCACATTCTTCTCTGTACCATTTGAATATGTCAACATCATTAGACTTAGAAGGTCTGGAATTTTGTCAGAATGGAAAAAATATGGAGACAAACAAAGATTTAGGTTGAAAGAGGGTTTATGATAAAGCACGAGAAGCACAATCCAGATAGAGGTTCGGCAATTTCATTACTGCTCTTTTACCACATACCTTCATTATGAACACTTCAGTCTTTAAATTTTGTCATGCCTCTCTCCACCCCAACCCACCCCTATTTAAAGATTTTAGGAACAGTGACTGAACAGAGTAGAATGGAATGGCAAAAAACATCACCTACAGCTAAAAACTGCCTCTTTAAGGAAGAAATGCTGTTTACTAATTATTTTTTTTATTTTAAAAGCCTTGGGAATGTTTGGCTTGAGCAACCAAACTTTTTAACCCATGAAAATAAGGCTCTAAGTCTGGCTTCTTCTCAATACAAAGAAATACAAATTAGTTTTTTAGAAGACAGAAAAAAACCCAGATTTTTCTAAGTTGCTCCTAGCATTTTCAAGTGCATTCCTATGAAATCAACAGTTTCTGAGATGTGAAGCCAACATTTTGTAGTAAATTTGATTTCAGAAAAAAACCCAAGACATATCTGAAGGCAATACAGGATACTTAAAAGTAACTGGGTTTATTACAGAATTAATGAAGATATACACAAAACTCATCATGCTGTAAAGGTGGAAGATATCCTAAGAAAAAATAGTAGTTATTTTCTTCTGGCTCGCATTTAATTATCAAAAACTGCCTGTATCAGAAGACAATATTACCACAAAATCTATCATAATCTTAGCTTCATTTTTTCTCCCTTTTTTTAACTGGCAAAATGGCAGAACATCAATTTAAGGTTTTATTCCATAGCAAACACCCATGTTGTTAAAGTTAATACTGTGAAAAATCTTACTTGTAGCACTGAAATGTTTATAGAAGCAGCCACTCATTCAGCTGCAGAACTAAGGATCAGTAATCACCTTTCTAGGTAATGGACAGAAATACAGAGTTTTTAGGTGATTCTACCAAAAACTAATTTATCAACTTGACCTTTCAGCTTATGAAAACTAGCTTTATCCAAAAGTCATTAAGAGGGAAATTGACTGTAGGCACCTCCACTGCCCATCACCCTGTGCTGTGTATTCCAGGGCAGTCACACACCTGTCCCTGTGCCCCATCCCAAAACAGGGCTGAGCCATGCCCAGCTCATGCTGGCTCTCACTGCAGGCAAGGAAAATCTCATCACTGGGACAAATTCCCACTGCCTTCCTCACCTGAGAAATTCCACTAAAGCTGATGTGCCAAATTAATCACTGCTGTATCTCCATGTGCTTCACCAAAGACCAGTTTGATTCAACAGGAATTTTTAGTACACCAGGACTGCATGGACTTCAATGGGAGCTTGATGGGCAACATAATGAAAACCCAGATCATTTATCCATCAGACTTAGCAAAGATTGATTTAAACTGACTTCAGAAAAGACACACTGCAGTAACACACATACATATGTGTGGTCCAGCTATCATTTTACAAGCTCTAAAGTCAAACTGTGCTGCCAGTGCAGTTACTATGTGGTATAACAGGGATTTCAGAGCCCTGTTAAAGTCCTTACCATGTTTCTCCAGAGTCTTTAAAAAAATAGGTTTATGTGAAGGGACTATAAAGACTCAGACTATAATACTTAACTACTTGGAAAAACCCAACAGAAAATGCAGATATAACTAACTCCCTTTATTCAATTACACTTACTGTATTTTTAACAGATGTTACAGTGTGACCTTTACAAATAACAACAACAACAAATAAAAAAAAAAGAGAGAACGATTTACAGTAGGAGATTGCAATTTTCCTATTGCTTCACTACTTCAGGGTATGCATTTTTGAAATCATCTCAAAAGGGAGGATTTCTCATTCAAATTTTTCAGAATTGCCCAAATTGGCAAAAAAGGTTCAAAAGTGCTGATTTTTTCTCTCTGTGATATAAACTGTTGCGTTCCCAAAGCCTTCATAAAAAAAAATCTGCTTGCATTAGAAGTTACATCTTTGTCAACAGAAAAACAAAACAATGGAAATGTCTCTCTCCAGTTCAGCACACTCTCCTCTCCATCCCCACCCAGTAATTAATAAAGATATAATAAACCTAATAAAACTGAAGGAAAAAATACACAAAAATTAGGGAATTGAAAACTATTTTTGTCTTTTTCGACTACTTTAGAGGACAAATGTCTGGAAAGAACACTGTAGCTCATTTTAAAAGCTCAGCTATTGCCCCTGTATAGAAAAATAGGCGTAAACAATCACATTTCTCCAAAGGTAATTTGGTAACAGTGCTTACAAAGAGGAAAGCAGAGAAGACAGCAGTAAGACTGCAGGAAAGATTCTTTCTTTATGGTGTAGTGACAGCCTAGTAACTTCTCTGTTATGATGGGAACGCCAGCGTAAAGATTGCATTATCATCTGTGGTTAACTGTCAAATGCATTCTAATGGTTTATTTGGGAGAGCTAAGTTAAAGACAAAACAATCCTTCTCCTCTTAATCTATCCATCTCTGAGAATGTAAATACAGCTCATACTTGTGTGTCAGAGTGTGGGGAGTTAACTGTATTCTTTCAGCTTTGTGTAGATTCCTGAAGATCAGAGAGCTGAGTAAACAATATTTTGATGTAAACAGATTATCAACATGAGAGGAATGACCGTCTGGTCACCTGTGGGGGTTTATTCACTTAACGCTTCCACCCCATAAAGACAATTGTGTGCAATCAATGCATATAGGGCCTTTCACTGGGTTGCTAAGTGATATGTAGTGTCAACAGAAAAATGCATGATGTACAGAAGGGCTGCTCAACAGCCAGGAGAAAACAACACACATCGATGATATTTTAAACTTAATTCAGTGCGTTATGAAGATTGTGACAGGCACAGTGGCTGACTAGAAACCACTTCAAAAATTTGACTTTATAAAGTTGGATCTCCCACGTGTGTGAAGAGTTTAATTTGGTAACAAGTGAATCACAGTGCAGAGCTGTAGCTGGTTCAAATAGGAAAAGCCAACCCAGCAGGGAAGCACTGAATATTCATTCACTGGAAGGCACAGCAGTCATTTTACAATCCAGGCTTCAATATATGAGCAGATCATTTGTCTAAGATTGTATATGTATTCTCTCATTTTCCTCATCTCTGGAAACTATTTTAGTAAAAGCCCAGAAGCTGTTTTCAACAGTTTATTCAGAATTTCTAAAGAAATGAAAGAAAGCTGAATGGCATCACACTGCCCCATACAACCACGAAAACCTGTTTTGTGGGACATTCTTGAAACCAACCCAGAAAGAAACCCTTAAGAGGTTTTGTATTTATTTACCCATTCTCTGCCCACCACCCACTTGATAGGTTTTATATTCAAATGCAAAATACATCTGCCTTTGTTCTAAGGATTCAATCTGATTTTGGTTTAATTTACAGAACGAATCCTGAGAAATTCAGACTTTTACCAAATTTTATTTTTGTAATAGCTGCACACAGCAAACAGAAAACATCCAATCCCCCAAGCTTCTCTAAATCACTTGCAATGATAGTTCAGCCTGCTGTCATATTCAAAGGTTCCTCAGAGACCACAAAGCTTTGACCAAACATGTTGCTTGCTGGATCATTAGTGCTATTTTCTGCGGAATACAATTCCCAAACTCACAAAATGGTTTGTTTTTTTGTTTTTTTTACAAGATGTCAGAGAGCTCTGTGTTCACCAGGCTGCTCCTGACAGGACATGGGCGAAGTGTGGTGACAAAAGTGTAACTCATATGTATCAGACAGGTCTAGATAAGTTTGAATATCTCTGAGCTTTCAAAAGGATATTTTTTATTAATATATAGAGGCTTCTTCTTTGAGGGGATTTGTATTTAGAATATTTTGGAAGAATTTTCATAAATAGGAAAACATTTTATTGAGGGAACCTCTTCCGAAATGCTACCTAGGTTCAGGTCTATGAAGGTTGTTACTAGAATTTCTGAGCTCCATGTAACCAGATGTGAACTACTCAGAAGACTCAGCTTCCCAAAAGCACTTGCAGACTTCAGCCCAGGACACACAAAGCAAAGAAATAGAGACAAGTCCTTACACCAAAAGGCAGAGAAGTCCTGAGTAGAAAGAAGGATAATTAGGTTTTGAATTGTGTCACTAATCATTTCCTAAACAAGTCAGGTTGCTGGATTTCTAAAATGAAAATATACCAAGTCAATAAAGAGAAGTTTGGAATTCTACTTTTGGCAATATGCTTGGGTGTGTGACAATTTTGAGGATGGTAGAAATTAAGTTCCTTTTACAATCAGCTTGTAACTGAATTTGAATTAATAAGTTAGATCTGATTTCTAATAAATCTAACTAAGATTGCTTCTTTTAATAATAATGTGTAAAGACTAGAATCAAAATAATTCAATAGTTTATCAATATTAATAAAATCAAACTACTAAGTCAGGAACAGAATTTTATGTTCATCTTAAATTAACTATCAGATTGCCTGGAAAATAACTACAAAAAGACTTGTCTACCCTGTAGAGAAGTCCCATTCTACTCAAAAAAGCTCTCTATAAAAACTAAAATTAGAATATCCACCTTAAATACTGGTAAAGTCAACCGCTCCTCTCCTCCCATATGCTGTGCTACTTTTTTGTAACAATTCTGAAGAAGGAAGAAAGAGAAAAAGGCACAACCCACAAGTGTAGCAAAGCTTTGATGCCATTCACAGCAGTCAGTGCGGCGTAGCAAACACCGGACTGTTCCAGTGAGAGAATGAAGGGAATGAGGCTGAGCACAGATCCTACTTCTGAGCCACACACAGGCTGTGGAAGCATCTCACATACTGGCAGCAAAGCAAATTCTTCTAAGGGCAAATTCTTCCACTACCTGAAGCTGTGCAAGGAGTGTAAAACCCCAGTCTGAATTTTGCTGGTTCCTGGACCCTTGGGCTGTGACACAAAGACAAAAGATGATCCTATCTCTTTATGCCAATTCTTCTCTAATAACAAGCCATAAATCAAAGCTGCTGGAAGAGGTGGCTCTGGGTTACAACAGGCCCAGAATAATTTGGGAATAAACTCCCTGTATCTCCAGCTCAGTCAGTATTGGGATGAAACAGTTTTACTTGTCTAACAGTTCTCAGTGCAAAATCAGAAAAACAGTCTTCCTGTGTTTACCTGTCAATGTCAAATGACACATTTCAAGCCTTGTTTTGGAAGTCTGTGTCTAAGACTTGCTTCACTATACAATTGTTAGTCTTGGATCTCAGTATTGAAAGATACATGTGTGCCCTTGGTGGGTGTGTGCCAAGAAGGGCAATGGCACCTGGCCTGTACCAGCAATGGTGTGACAACAAGACCAGGATGTGGAAGATCAGACAGCTACTGAAGCTGAGCTGGGCAGCGCCACTGACCTCTTGGCTCTGATACAGTGGAAGATGTGGGGGAGATGAACTGAAGGCAAGAACAAAAGTGAAGACATCATGTCTGGTCACTCTGACAAGAGAAGATGTAACAAGGACAGCGCTAACAGAATGTAACAAGGAAAAAACCGAAAAGATTGCATTGCTACAGGAACAGGGGCCAAGGGGTCCGAGTGGAAAACTTTGTACAGAACTTAGAGAGCTATACATATGAGGGATTAGTGTAATAAATAGGCTTTGCTTGCACATCATGGTCCATGTCTCTCATTCCCCTTGAATGGTGCCCCGTGTGAGGAATGACAATTGATGCCAGCTGGCATCAATCAAGTGATTGTCCCTCAGTACTGGGCACTGCTGAGGCCACACCATGAGTTCTGTGTCCAGTTCTGAGCCACTCATGAGGAGAAGGACATTGAGGTGCTGGAGCATGTCCAGAGAGAGGCAACGGAGCTGGGAAGGGTATGGAGCGCAAGTCTGATGAGGAGGAGCTGAGGGAGCTGAGAGTGTTACATCTGGGTAAAAGGAGGCTTGAGGGGGATCTTATCACTCTGCAACTCCTGAAAGGAGGGTGGAGCCAGGTGAGGGTTGGTTTCTTCTCCCAAGTACCAGGAAGAAAGGAAATGAACTCAAGTTGTGCAAGGGCAGGTTTAGGTTGAATTTTAGGAAAAAATTCTTCATGGAAAGCAGATTCAAGCACTATAAAGGGCTTCCCAGGGAGTAGAGTAGATGGGAGTGCCCAAATGGAGTCCCCATCCCTGGTGACACTGAAAAAATGTGTAGGGGTGGCACTGAAGAACATAGTTTTATGGTGGGTTGTCAGTGCTCTCTCTGTTAAAGCTTGGACTTGATCTCAGAGGTCTTTTCCCACCTAAATGATTCTACATTTCCAAGGACTTGGTTATGCCTTTATCAGTAGATATTTTGCTTTTGGTTAATGCAAAACTAAAATGGGTGAAAAGTTAAACATTTATTTGGTCTTTTATTTCCAGAGTCAGCATATTGCTACTTTGAACACCTAAATGTGCAATTGCACAGTCAAGTACCAATCCACACAGGCTCTGTTTAACTGTGAGACTGCCCCATGTTCAAGGTAACCTCAGCAACACCAATTCTGAACTGCCTTCCTGCTCCCAGTCTGAACAGGGAAAAAGAATGAGAAATATTCCTATATGTATCTCTAGAGGTTTGTTCCAAACAGCTCATTCTTTCTAAGACAGAAGAGTCTGATACAGCCCCAGGATCCCCAAGACCCAAAGAGCAAAAGCTGCGAGTCTCACAGAGCTTGTTCACCTGGAAAGGTCTGTCAAGGAAGACTGGCTGTTGCTGTGACTGTGGCAGCAACTCTGCTCCTGCACTGCCATGTAGACAGGGTCTCACCACTGTTCTTTTTGATTTGGTTCTTAGGCAAATTTGGAAAAGGCTGCTCACAGAGTGGAGCATGCTCTCAGCACCACTGCATTCAGGCAGTTCTGCTTTAGAAGGCAACATTAAACCTTGTAACTTCTCCACGCAATTCCTCCCATCCTCTTAACACACAAGGCAAAAGGCTTACTGCAGCTGTGAGGAACATCCCCCAGCCCACACAGAGGGATGGGAACTTTAGCACCCAGTTGCTTGGAGGAAATTTCCTAGGAAAAGAATGAGAGTTTTGATCTGCTTCCATTTAACAGGAATACAACAATAAAATGCTCCTTTTATTTTAAAGCACTGACGCAAGTAAGTTCAGACTAGAAATACCAGGCCAAACTCAGCAACATTGTTGGACAACACTGCCAGACAACAGAGGATACCTTAGCTTTACCTAAATGAACAGGTAGCTTCAAAAGGTGGAATAGAAATCTTGGCCACTGTAACTATTGTTAGGACTGACTGCAGCTGGTTAATACTGGAAATAAGCAACAAGGGCTTAAGTGGGGGTATCTTGGGGGAACTCTTGATCAGCACTAGATTTCAGCAACCAGTCTTGGGGAAATCTATCCTCAAAACATTCTCAAACCCCCTGTCATTGCAAACAAAGGAAATGTCTGCTTCTAATTTCTGAGTCTATGGACAGATGAAAGGACTGTATAAGTCTTTCAACAATACCGAAAAGCTTTTCCATATAAAGTAGCCAATTTGCTCTTATAGTTACACTTAAGTCAATTAAAATGCTTTATTTGCAAGGATTTGAATCTCTTCCCTTCATTAACATTTAGCAGTAAATGGGAGAAAAAAGGTAAATAAAATATTATCTGGCTTTTTAAAGGTCATTCCAGCTTGATCATTATGAAAAACCAGGTAGGGACACAGAATGTGCCCCTTTGTGTGGATTTAATACAAGCAGTCAGTGCAGAATAGTGCCAGTGGAAGACAGTAAACACCAAGTCATGGCTAAGAGTCTGTAGTGCTCATGTTTAATATATGTTTAATTACAGCCACCTTTTGTTCATCTGAATTGAGATAATTTTCATTTTTTTGCTCAAGCCTTCCATCGTAAATCACCCTCATCACAGAGCATTTAACTGATGCACTTACTCTTAGTACCTGCTTTTAAACAACCCTAGGCTAGCAATCCAAACTGATGAAGTGACATACCTAATACTTTGCATGCCTTTACCAAAGGAATAGTCAGCAAGGTTCTGGAATCTGGGTCCTACCTAGGCTGGAGGGTGTGTAAGAGGGCAGCTCCTCCACTGTAATTATGCAGTGATTGCAGTGTCTTACTTCAAGAGCTTTCATATTCCTGTTTATTAAAAAGAATAACATGGTATTCAAAATTCATTACCACAAACCTCTTTCAAATGGAGATTTTTATTATTTGTAAATAGATGTAAAACTAATGATGCAGGAAGACCCTGAGTTTTTAATATATAAAAAAAATTAGACCAGAAAAGTAAGAAATATTTGTGCTCCTGTGGGCAAACATTTATTCAAACACACAGTTTATACTAAGCTTGCTTCTTTCCCTTTTACTGCATCCCTCACTGCTGATTCTAATAGGAAAATAGAAATTCCTCACAAACCACAGAACATCCACAGCAAAATTCCACCTAGTACAATATACAGTTATTTCCCATCATATCACTGCCCTTGGTAAACAAATTGTCCTCAATGCAAAACTACAAATAAAAGCTCTCTACAAATCAGTCGATGTCTAACAAGAGGGTTCAAATGCTGCAAATCTCCACTCAATGCACACTGAAAGCTAAACCCCTGCCCCCAAGGCCAGAGGAAAAGAGACCCTTAAAGACCTTATAACTACAGCATCTGAGAGACTTTCCCAAACAGTTGACATCATCAGTCAGGAGTCCTGCAAGCAACTGAACTGCTCAAATCTCATCACCCTTATCAAAGAAGACAAGTTGCAATGAAATGCCCAGAGCTCCAACACAAGTGGAGACTAACTGAATTTACACATGGGTGTATACTAAAGTTTTAATGAGTATTTAGCTAGTGACAAATTGCTCTGTCTAAATTAAATTTTCATAACCACAAAATTTTCAAGAGGATTTCTTTCATTTTCAAGAAAATGAAGACTCCCAGCAAATATTAAATGCCTTAGGATTTTCTAGTGGATACTTCAAATTGTTTTTTTTGGTTAGTGAGTCAGTGATTAAAATCAAAAGATGATTTGCTTCTTTATTTCTATTCCTTGACTATCTATTCTTCACACAGGTGCTTCAAAAACTTTGTACTTCCTGTGGAGGAACCAAGTGGTTCCTCTTGTCCAAGGAAAATAATTAAATGCTTGCTCTTATTTCCTTAGGAGTTGTGTGTGTGAACAGCCAATAATTTAAGAGCAGGAGTAAGACATGGGATTAAAAATATAACATTATAATCAAATCTGAAGCCTTTCAGCTAAAACTTCCCTCTATCTAAACTAGTGGACAGCACACATTGCACTATTAAAATAAATAAATCTACATAGCACCCTATACACCTAAACACACAGCATAATGTAATTAAATGTTACCCTCTCATTCAAAGCAAGGCCATCAGTGATGAAAGCTGAAACAGTGTCAGACCCACCCGGTGGATGCAGAGCAATGCCCAAGCTCTCACATCCTGCTGGGTCAGGATGAGCATTCCTGCGGGTGAGAGAGAGGCCCCTGCCCCAAGAGCTGCTCGTCCTGCTCAAGAGCTGCCACCAGCCACCAGGCTGGGTGTGTAGACTTGGGCTCAACATAAATTGATTTAATAAAGAGCAAGACCTGGATGTTTCAGTCAAGTTGAAGGTCAATTGGTAGAATCAAGTAACAAGAGGGTCAGAAGTACCACAAAATTGTTGTTGAAAAAGAAGATACAAGTTACTATGACTGAGACACAGACTTCACCAGATTTTACAATGATTGTCACCACGACAGAACACACTGAAATGTGACCTGGAGAACAAGGGAGGCAGGAGCTTTTGGCTACTTCCACAGAAAGCCATTCTGAAACTGTATTTCACAAGTAGCTGCTAGAAAACGTTTATCCAAGAATACTGTAAGAATTGCTTCAGGCAAGGGTGACCATTACTTTGTGCCCACTTTCTTGGCAGGGTGGGGAGCAGGAATAAAATATTTTATTCCTTTCTGCTGCTACTTACAGAATGTAAAACATAGAAAATCTGGAGGTGAGATTTTAATTGCTGATTTAGGAATAGCTGATAATTAACTTATGTTCTCTTCAAAATGTAGTTTTCTCTATGACCCAGTAACCAAGCAACAGGAAAAGTAACAATATGAAAGTGTGATAATAAAGCCTTTTTTTTTTTTTTAATACAGAAATTATATTTTCAAGCTAATAATTATTTCTTATTCTATGTGTAAATTTATTTCTGTCTCATACGGAAAGGGCCTGGACCAAAAAAGGAAATGTTAAATTTTATTTAACATTAAATAAATGGAATATTTGGGAACAGCATCAGGCTACATATCAATGCAGCCTGCTGTTCAGTACTCATCAGCAACATCTTGTCTATGTTTTGCCAGGATAGAATACACTCACGGGAGAAACACTATGAGCTTCATTACTCGTTTCCTAGCAGAGATAACCGCAACCAAGTGACTGTGACTGGCCAAAAAGTTTTGAACTCAAGTCATACACACTAATAGAGACTTAAAGGGAAAGTATGTACAACAATATTTTTCTATTAGCTATTAAGACTCTGATCTAGTCTGTTTTGCCAGCCTGTGTCCACGTCCTACACCAGCACTCAGAGCACACAGAACCACCTTGTCCTTCAGGACACGGGCAGGTGTGTGCAGGTTGCCTCAGGAAACAACTCCTCAACAGCCAAATCCAGATTTCTGAGCACCACTGAAAGACTGGGGAAGAAATGCTATTCTGACACAGAAACATCTGCAAATACATTTCATACTGAGTGTGGGAAGGTTTACACAGCCCTTAGGAGGTGTTTTCTACTCTTTAATTTGAGGAGCTCTTTCTCAAGAGCTTTGCTATTAAAGGAACCAATTCCCAGCTTTCATGTGCTACATCTTTAACAAGATGGGCCTAATCAAGTCTTCAAACATAAGAAAGATCAAAGCCTCTATCTGTAATAAAACAAACTATATGTGTCTGACATGTATTGACAAGGCTACATGGTCCACCATTCAGTCTCATTATTACTGACAATTCATCATACAAAAATTGAGATAGCATACTGAAGTTCTCTAACTTTCTAGCAAAAATGATGTCAAACAGCAATAACACTTGACATGACCTCAGTTTTACCTTCTTAATACCTGCAGTCATTTGCAAGCTCAAACAATGCAGCAGCACTTAGAAAAAAATTAAGCCTCTCATTAGCACACAGTAAATTTGAAGAACAATAATTTTATGGTAAAAACTTTAACTACTCATTGACATGAACACAACACAGAAGCACAACTTCTGTACAACTCCCTGATGGACCCTTCAAAATGCCTGCTGAACTTCAGTTAATCCTGACTCCCCACCTTGAAGTAGGTTGCAGTTACTGGGGCATTTTCTAGATAGGCCTGTCTGGAGCTTGAACTTAATTGAGCAAAACATTAGCTCAGAGATCTGATTCTCCTTTGCTTTGACTAATCAACAATGCTGTGCCCCAATTAAAGGAGTGAGCACAATCGCTTGCATTCCCTGGCACATTCAGTCTCAATAATTTTTTTCTTTCCCTTTCTTCTTGTAACTGCTCAGTCTGTGTTTGTGCAACAGTTCTTTGGACTTACAGCACAAAGAGTGGAAGCAATCATCAAGCTTTCTTAACTTTTAAATAATTGCTAGAATAGATTGGATTTTTAAAATCCTATATCAAATTGAAATTAACAAAATCCATATTTAACTACTCTAAAATATTTGCCTTTTATGTCACAAAATAGAAATAAAATCTATACAAAAATTTTAGGAATCACACTTCCATATCACAATTTCAAAAATCTGAGCCTCAATTTGGCACAATTGCATTTTACTTTTAAGGTCATCCTAGAGGACTTTAGTTATTTCCAGAAGTCTTTCACTGAAAATATGTCACCAATTTTCCCCCAAACATGATACAAACTAAGACCTACTACATTTATGTGAGTAACAGGACAACCTGCTTTGTGAATGTAGGCTTTCCTCTGGATGCAGGAGAAACATGAAAAATAAAACCACTCCCTCCTGAAACACTGTCTCTGATATTACAAGAAAGCCCTGCAGAGATGAAGTGACTCTGCTGATTGCTTGAGGTGACCACAGCAGCTGGGTTCCAGTTACTGGCACTCAGCAATGGTTCCATACTTGTGTATCTCACTGAAGACAGTCTCTAAAGAAAAAAATTTGTTGACTCAGGATTGTGAATCGCAGTATTTGTGCTCTGTATTTTGTCTACCACAGATCACAATATTAGTCTCAGACAAAAAAGAAAGTAAATTAAGAAAATGCATTCAAGATAAAAGCTAACAGCAAATGATTCCACAGATCCAGAATTTAAGAATCTTTCAAGCTTTGCTGAAGGAAGCAAACACTTCAATACAAGGTTTACTGGTGCTTTGCATTTCAATTGTGTCACCCTCTCCTAATTGTTCTAATGTCAACAATGTCCTATGCTGCTTCTGAATAGTCAGTCTTTTCTTAGATAAAATAAAAAGGTTACCACTTCATCCCACACACTGCACAACTGCATAGCCATTTAATAGGTCCTGCCTTAAAGCCAATTCAACCTTTTTCTATGATCTCTTTTCAGAAGTGTAAAAGTTCTAGCAATCTAACTTTTTGCAGTTTCTTTTAACAGCATAATCTGGCTTTTATGGCAAACTAGCTGTCCACGGGTTATAAGAGCCTTTGCTCCTCAAATGTACTGTATCTGCCCTGCTAATTATCTGTCAAAATCTGTATGGAGTGGACAGAAACCAGACTGTCAAAGGGAATTGATGCAATCTATTTTTTTCCAAATCTCTTACTGTGTGTCATACATCAAGACATACCTTGTTCTTGGGCATAAAAAGGGCTGGCACAGGAGCAATCCAATGCAATGACTGGGAAAGGCTTTAAAAGATTTTTATGCTGGACAGCCACCTATTTAGCCAGTGAGTGAGAATAATTCAATAGGAAATTTTGGGGACATCTGTACAAAGTGTTTTCACATGTCCTAGTAGGTCTGTATTAGTGATTACTCCATTATTTGTCTATTTGCTTTTCCTTTCACATCACAGTTCCTTTTCAACCCTCAGTAAGAAGAGTTGTCCAGACAAGTCTCAGCCATTTCTTAGTAACAGCTCACCAAGATGCCAGCCAGAAACGAGGTATAGTAGCCCTCAGTTCAGTGCAGTCACCATTTCCAGGGACCAAGTCAACAGAGAAGGAAAAACGGACCAGAAAAATTAAACATGTTATCACAGATGAACTAAGTGCAATTTCCAACCAAGTTCTTATGGCCACTTTTCAGTAGCAGATGACAAGAGAGTCCTGCCAGTGCTGCAGACTCAAGGAAGACAGCAAACTTGAGTTACAAGGCAGTTGTGAATTTTTATACAATCCTTTCACACTACCTAAGCAGAGGATTCCAGTGTGCCCACTCTCTGGCTCTTTGCAGAGTGAGCATTGGGCACTTCAGACAGCAAAGAAAACCCCAAACGCCATCTGAATTGCAAGGTCGTCCTAAATTCTGTTTTGGCCTAACACAGGAACATAACTGAATCAATTTATATTAATAGCTAACTATAAATATTTACAAATAATTATAGATATATATGAATGCAAGCTAAATAAATTTACCATAAAAATGCTATGATCAGGAGATGATACAGTTTAATCTTGAAGGAATCCCTCTGTGCTATGCTACAGACAAGTGCATCCAAGTATATTTAACAATTTAATGTAAAACTACATGTGTCCAGGGAAGTTCAGATCACACAAGAATGAAATGCAAGTACTCAAAAGGCCGTTGGTCTCTGTGTCTGTTTTTGAACTCTGGAATTCTCTAGTGAAGCAGACAGGAGTCAAATTTTTTTTTGAGGTAGTAAAATCATAATTACATATCTAAAGGGGACTTAAAAAAATCCCTATATAACTGGCAACTTTTAAAAGTGATAAATCATAGGAATAAGGTCTTCCTGAGAAATCTGGCTCACAGACCAGAGCAGGAATAAGACAGCCATGGTACAAATCCTACAGGCATAATGATGATGACAGTTTTCTGCCTCCCTCCACCACAGAAGTAATTATTTTCTAAGGAAAGCAATTGTGGGGCTTTTGTTGGTGTTTGCTTTTTGTTTGTTTGTTTTTTATGTGTTTTTGTTTTGTTTTATTAGACACTTCCCTGTAACATCTAAATATAGAGGATAAACTATTTTAAGCATTCCTCCTTAATACAAAAACCCCACCTGCTTTACACTCTGAACACAAACTCCCTTTTCGCTTATGTTCAGAAAAAGCAGGAGAGTATCAAGGACAGCCATCAATTTCAAACAGGCCTCATGACTGTGGAATGCCTTGCTACCTGACTTGGAGCTTCACTGAGGAGCAAATCAGGTCTCTGCCCTTCCTAAAGCAGGCAATCCTCAGGATCTGGCCCACTCATGCATATCTGAAATATGTATTCACTACTTCTGCCTCTTTCACTGTTTACTCTCACATCCTGAGAAGGTCTGGAAAAGGCATTTGGCATTTCAAAATGCTTTTATTTTTAGGAAGAAACAGCAGCAAATTAAACAAATGTTACTTCAAGCAAATAAAGATCCTCATTTTCATTGGCTTCAGAATATTGACGGTCACCTGGACCTGAGACTCATTTTAAGAGTAATGATGAGAATTTGCTATAGGTATTTAATTTGCTGTTCTTGCTAGAAGAGTTTACACAAACAACTTTCAAGGCTTGGCTGGAGAACTGGTCAGCATATCATTCTGGTCAATTATTTGCCATGCTAGAAATGCATCAGGATAATGACACAGGGAGGGACTGTAAGGCAATATTGTTCCCCAGAAGCCTTTGTTTAACAAGGCAATTTATGACCTGTTCTGGAATCTAGCCTTTACAAAACCATAAATTCACACTTGTATTCAACTTCAAAGGAACCATTATCAGTAAAGGTGGCAGAAGGCATCAGACTGCTGCAAGCTAGATAAACAGATAAGTGAGACTTCCATGGTTTTCTCCCCTAGGTCTGCTCCAGGACAAAGGTACCTAAAGGTGCAGCTGCCCCTCGGCATTTGGCCCTGCTATTTGCAAAGTTCACCACTGAATGTGCTACTTCCCTTTTACAAGGTGAGGAAAATCTTACTCACTCAAGTGCAAAAACTCACAGTACTAGCAGAGCTTTGAAAGCTCTTTCAAGAACCTGTCAACGCTTACCTGGGAGCTGATGCTTTCCGATGAACACAATGACATGCAGAGCAAAAACAAAGAAACAACAAAACCCCCAAGAATCTGCTTTGCATCTAGAATAAAAATAAAATGCAGCCCCTGCAGAGCAGCAAGGTTTAACTGATGTGTGTGTCCACAGCTAGAAAACTTCCCAGGGCTCTTGCAGTGGGCCCTCTCTGTTGCACTGGATGAGCAGTACATGTATTTGCATTGGTCCTCCCAAATTGGGCTGAACCCCTTCCCTGAAGGTGGGAGACCAGGGCCTCTAAGGACAGTGCTGCATGCGAAAAAAGGGCCAAATTCATACTCACTGCCTTTCAAACAAAAGCCTACCAATTTTGGACAGTTATTCTTGTCACACTGGAAATTCACAGCCCAATACATTTTAAAACAGTACTTGAATAATCCCATTTTACTGGAGCAACAAAAGGGTGATAGGGAAAGCAGGCAGCTGCCCCAGGTGATTAATTGTGCTCGGTGCAACCGATGTGCCTGATCAGCCACCCAGACAGCAGGGGCTAAGTCAAGAGCCACTGACAGAGAGCAGCACCTTAGAAACACTCCCTTGCTGACAGTGCAAACTTCCACCTACCCTTCCATCTCTTCTGGAGAGATTAATTAGTCAATGTTTGCACAGTGTTACAAAGATCTAATGAGCCGAGTGTGAGCATGGGTGCTGACCAGAATGACTTCTAATTGATGTGCTGGAAAAGAACATGGCATTGCTATGGAAGGTGTGAAGGGACAGAACAAATGGCCTTTTCCTGGCACTGCTTCTGATAGTGCTCTCCCGACAGTAGATGACCTGGGATAGGGAATAGAAGCTGGACAGTGCAGCCAGCAGAGGAGGTAAGCACAGCACAAAGCGAGGGATTCAAATGAATGCTGCCAACCCAGAGAATACAAACTAACCCAGGGAGATGACTGCAGCAACTCTCCTGCTGTGGCCATTAATCTACTAACTGCGTGTTTCAATCCAGCCTCATGCAGAACTGTCCTTTGATTAAAATTCAGCCCTGTTTGGGATGAGACAGGAGAAGCTGTGCCCATTTAAGTTTCTGGTACTGAAAAAAAAATTAGGCTACTAATTTTGTATCCCTGGCAGGTAAAAATGCCTGGCAAAAATATAATATATAATAATACTATTGATGGATCCCACCTGAAGTTCTAGATGACAGTTCAGTACAAGCAGCATTAGCTAAACTCTATGGTCTAGAAGCAAGCCCTTTATTATTGTCCATGCTATCATTTGGTCATTTTAGTTGAAGTTTTTAAGACATCAGCGGCAGAATTACCTGGTGTCCTCCAGACATTTCATTGGCCAGTATCAAGGTTTAACCCCCACCAGCAGTCCAGCCCCACACAGCCACTTGCTCACTCCCCCACCGGCTGGATGGGGCGGAGAATCAGAGGGGGGAAAAGCTGGAAAACTCATGGGTGGAGACAGAGTTTAATAGGGAAAGCAAAAGCCATGCACACAGGCAAAGCAAGACAAGGAATCAATTCAGTGCTTCCCATGGCTGGGCACTGGTTCAGCCATCCCCAGGAAAGCAGGGCCCTGTCATAGGTGACTTGGGAAGACAAACACCATCACTCCAAACATGTCCCTTCTCCTCTTTCATTGCTGCCCAAGATAAAATGATGCTTTTTAGGGGTTCAAAGTTTTCTGCAAAAGCATGATAGCACTGATGTTTGATATGGCTATTGAAAAAAGAGAGAATTTGAGAAATTCCTGCGCCAGCAGGATCTGGTGGTGTCCACAATTCATCACCAGTCTGCGTGTCTGCATTTACTCTTTCCTAACTCAGTCACACACTTCCCACTTGATAATTTGTTAAATAAAGAAAAAAACAGTTTTTCTGTAAGTTAGCAAAAAAATCTCTGGCATTAAGGAAAACACAAAGTGTTGGGTGGCTGAGATTGTTGTTTGGTACATACTCTCAGTTCCCACTCCAGCAATGCAGAACACAGACTACAGGGTCACAAAAGAATATGCTATTAGATAACAATCATCAAATCCCAGAAAAGCTCGGTGAAAATTGAATTTGCATGTCATAGCACAAGCCGTGTGGTCTTTGCTTTTCTGACAGTAATTAGTTAACCTGATGTTTTCTTTTGCAGTTCAATGCACAGATATGGTTTTAAAAACTGATCCAGGTTAGCACCTTTAACAACTCAACCCGAAACAATGCAGCAGTTTGCTCTTCTTTGCATCAAAAAGGTTACCATTAAAAATGATTCCCTGACAGACACTACCAGGGGAGTGAAAGGGGAAAGACTATCAAATGCCTTCAGCTTGTGGACTTGTAAGCATAAAAATTAGGAGAAAAAAATCTCAACAAAACCCCCCACCACCTTGAAAAACTCCTAAACTGTAAGTTCTAAATGCAAACAACCAGCATGCAAATGGCAGTAGTGAGGAAAACCCCTACCCTGAGCAGCAGTGTTCTTCTGAAAGGAGTAACTTCACAGAAGTAAAATTTGTTTCTCGTGGCTAAAGAGAATGAAGTTTGTCCTTTCCTTGGGAGCAGCTGGGAGCTGATCCCCACCAGCAGACACACCACCATCATCCACAGAACTCTGTTAACAGGCCAACACATCCCTTCTCCCACATCTTGTCCAGCACAGAAGCTGCACTCTCAGAGCCACAAATCATCAGCTAAAATAGTTCCACCTCTTCAAAGGGGAAGGAAGGAGATTTGATGTGTGTTTGTGTGTGTGTGCTGGGTGTTTAAACAAGAGGGAGAGATGCTCAAAGTGATTTACAACCCCCCTTTAAGAACAAGCCAGACCTGGGGAAAGTAATTTTTTTGCACCTGGACCATTATGAAGCAAAAAGGATGATCTCTAAGGAGCAAAGGACATTCAAATGTACAAGTCAAAGACCAGGATGATTCAATCTTTCCTAGGATCAGCCTGGCTTAAAGAGAAAAATTCTGGGAAAAATACACAACTCTCTCTTCCACAGAGTAAAAGGGAAAGGCGATTAGGAAACAAGAGGTCTTGAGTATTCAAAGTGCTAATTCAGAACTTATCTCTCTAAAGCACTCATGAAACATTTTAATTGTCTGACTTTGCATTCAAAAACCTTGTTTGCAACTCTTAATTGTAGACAGCTTTGAACAAATAATTGAAATGCAAGATTTGTAAGGCCTGCCTAAACAATTGCAATGTGCTTTGCCAATAGGTACTTTGTCCCATTCTCCACCCACCACCTTTTTCATAAGGAAAATGAGCTAGCATGATATTTGGAGCAAAGTTAAAACCTTGCTAATTTGCAGCACTGTGATCTGGGACTGTGACAGTGGTTGTACCTGTATAACTGCTTATATCAGCAAAAAATACACTAATAGTTCAACTGAATGCAAAAAAGACCTTTTCATTTTCTGCTGAGAATAACCCACTGGGAGATTATTTTCTAAATACAAATCCTTCATATGTCTGTTAGTTTTGCATTTCCTAAGATTTATGTAGCTATTTTCCTGAAAATTCCCTTTGTATGATTTAAGCAGAGCCTCCCATAAATAAAAACAATCTTTTCAAGTAGAGTTTGGAAAATAAGTTGAATAAAACCATATCCTTCTCAGAAGACACAAATTATATTGGCATGGTAGAGTCAAAACCATTCTAGGCAACTTATTGTGCTCCTCAAACTGTAATAAGCTGAAAAACTGAGAGCATTTTATCCTCGTTCAGAAAATAGCCAGCAGTTTATGCCTATCCCTGAAGGTAAAAGTGCCCTTGTGAGAAAAGTGAACTTGGTTCAGATCAGCTTATTCAAAGTCCTCACTTCAAATGGTCTCCTTTTGCCCTGCTCTTCTTTTAGTCTGGAGGAAAGGATCTTGCCTGCTAATATCCAGATGTGGAATGTGATTCCTGTTTTGATGTCTGACATTTAATCCAAGTTTGGGGATGATTGAAGCATATTTCAAACACCACCTTACCTCAGACACTTGGTGCTGTGTGCAGACAGGACAGAGGCTCTACACCAGTTCTTAGAATGCTATTTGCACTTCAGTCTGTCAATTTGTTGGTGTGCTGATAAGCAGTGCTGAGTAACTCACCCAGCAATCAGTATGACTGCATTTGCCAAAACCAGGACTGCCTGTGTTTCAAGGTGGGAGGAGAGCAACTAATGAGGCACTCACTTCCTGTTGACCCAATTTCCTCACTACACCTAGATTCTCAGCTGGGGACAGGCAGCTTGGACACCTGATAATCACTGTCACTCAGCCTCCTCCATCTCCAGCACAGGTCTTGCCCTTGAGCAAACAGATCTGCAAACTCAAGGATTTAAGAACATAACATCTAATTTAACGAAGAAATAAAACTGTAACTGTAAATCAAAGTTAATCAAGATCTAAAATACAATCAAATGAGGCTATGGAGAGCTTCTCTAGATGAACTCTAGAAGCTGGAAAAGCTGCAAGAGTTTTAAACAATACAGAGATGTAGCATCCAACCATCTGCCACTAGAAGGTTCCATTGCTATTGCTCCTGGCTAACATGCTAAGAAAACAGGAAAGCAGTTTTCTGTAGGCCCAGTTTTGTATTTCTTGTTTTACAATCCACTGTGCAAGATGATGACTATCTTGTTTTTCCAGTGGTATAAAAAGCATGAAAAGGATTCAGAGCCCTGCAGGATTAGACCAATACTTTTTCTGCAAGTAAATTTCACTGAGACTTTAGAAATGTAAGCAAGCTAGTTTGGGTTTTATTTCCAGAGCCACATTTCAGTTTAAATAAATACCTTCTGAATATAGAAACCATCCCTATCTATAGGAAGCATAGGTATAACTTACTTCACAGGAGTAAAAAAAAATTGCACATATGCATTAGCAAAATTTAAGCCTAGGTTTATAAATCACCATGCAAGTTTATGGGGCCACATAACAGTTTTGTGATAATTATAATAAATGCAATCTGTGGCAGGAGTTTAATAACTCATTCTGAAAATGCTTCCCATGTTCACTACCCATTTCATTGGCTACTCCCATCAATAACCCCACTAACATAAAAACAAGGTCAGCCAAGCAACCAAAGACTAAAAAGAATGTTGAGAAGATCAGATTCTTACAAGCACACCAGGCCTGATAATTCCGTTTCAGAGAGCAGATAATAACAAAACCACTAAATGGCACAAGTGGAATGCAGTATGGGCCTGTCCATGTGGCATTCATTCCATCTGTGGTTCAGTCAGCCAATGTGGGGCACACCATCCACAAAGCAGCAGTTATCCCCCCCTTCCCACTAAGTTCTGTAATGGTATAATTTCCACAACAAACTCATCCTCCACCAGCACGAGATCTGGATGTTTGAGCTCTCTCTCCATACACAGCCAATTCTGAGCCAGCTCCATGCATGGGCACCTCTGCAGCAAGTCATGAGAGACACTTGCATAGAATTGTCGAGAGGCAAAGGACTGTGACTATTCCTGAGTTCTATTGGGAGCCAGGCTGCATCACTCAGTGAAAGCTGTCACTCAGAAAAAGAAGATTTAACAGACACTTTTTGGGAGAGTCTGGATGGTGTGTGTTGAGATAAAGAGAGTGAATGCTAACAGAGGCCTTTTCTCCATGTACTCAATAAGGGAGTCTTGCTAGTTTTACTCTGTAATTTGCTCTGTACATTGCATTCAGATGGTATTTTAGCATGGACAAACTAAAATGGGAATTTCTCTGTCCCAAGACAGCAGGACAACCACACATACTAAGATAGTAAACAGAAAATTAATTTCCATGGTAGGAGAAAAGCTTACCAGTGAACTGGGCGAGTAAAGGATTATATTCCAGAGCTGTGATAGAAAACTACTGTGTGGTACTGTATATTTTGTGAGAAAACTTGTGGCAATAATTGGTACTTTCAGATGCTCTTCCAAGGTCAGTCCCTGATCCCATGAATCAAGCCCTCTTAAGGGAACTCCTGCTGACACTAGAGCTCTGCATTCAGAAAGTATCCATTCAGAAAGTATGCTAGAGCTCTGCATTCAGAAAGACTGTACAATCCCATGAAGAGACAAGAATTTTTTCATTTAATAAAATAATTGTTTAAACATTAAGCTGGCTAAATATATGAAGGTGAAAGCCCAAAGGGATTCACCATATTAATTTCTTGGTACAGACCCAAATTTTGAAAATCGTTTATAGCAGACGATTTCCAATGAAATAACTCCAATTCCACACATTTAATCTCACAGTTATGTCTGTGCACACAGCTTTGAGTATTTGGGCTTCCTGTTTCCTTTTCACTTCCTCCAAGCATTGATAAAGCACCTCTGCCAAAGCTGAGGAGCTTAACAAGTGAAAGAGGGGACCACATCTGGGCAGACTTTACTGGCTTGTTTTATGCAGGAAAAAATAAACAAAAAACTCCTGAGAGGTGAGAAAGAAGAAGACAGGGACAGAATTCTATCCTGCAGCTGCTCAGTATTGCAAAGTCCCTGGCTGAGCTCAGAAGATGAGAACACCAAAGTCCATAAGTACTGGAAAAGCTCTCTTCTCCAGTCAGGACAAATCCTCCATCCTCATTCTGCAGTCTCATTCATGTAACTCAATGTTACCACCTCCGTGGAAATCTTTTGCCTGTCACAAATGCAATAACCCACCCACTGCAATCAGCAAGGCCTGTCTACCAGGAGACAGCTTAGGCCATCAATGCATTCAAAATATTTTTCTGTAGGATTAGCTTGATTTTGGTTCAATAAATGTAGAACAAGATCAATTATTCCAAGAGAATCTGCACTGCTAATAAAACAAAAAGAAGTATTTATATGGCATTGATAAAACACTGGTCTAAAATAAATACAAAATATTGGAAGATTTTTAAGGTCACACAATATCTTAGAAGAAGAAGAAATAATATAAAATTTGTTCTATTTAAGAATTTAAATTAATTTCTCTTTCAAGTGAAATTTTCCATGTCCCAAGAATGTAATTTTAGATGGTAAAAAAAAATAGACATCTTTAGAGCAAGATGTTTCAGCTAGAAATTTTCAGGAAAAAATGTGGGGTGAGTCCACCCTGAGATTAATATCGCTGAACCGTGAACTTCAAAAGTACCAGTTATATTACTGATTTATTTTATTTATCTCCAAACAACAAGAAAAATTCATATATTGATTTGGATTTGGGCGTGTAGTGGGACACAATACATTCATGCCAAAGCAGTATTCTACAAGAATTTTATGTATGTAGCTGAGGAAATACTTCACTGTATCCTGCAAAATTACAGTAACAGAGCAAGATGGCAAGTGCAAGAAGAAAGCAAACACTGGGCAGCTGACAGGCCTAATTGCCAGCTTTCTGTCCCATTCATGCACACTGTGGCTGTTTCAAAATGGCATGAATTGCCAGTGCTTTTTTAAATTTCTCCACAAAAAAAAAGGTTTGCAGTGAAAATGCCAACATTTATTACAGCTCAGGTGCCTGAAGCTAGAGAATTACTGCTGAGGTGTTTAAGTGGCGTGTGATTTTCTTTTTTATTTTCATAGAGAAGTGTGATTTTTGAAGTAACTGCTGCAATTGATGTGCAAATTTTGACACATTTTGTATGACAAGTGACTAGCCCAGTGTTACCTCTGCAGATCAATAATAGCACATCTCAGTTACCTGACTACTGGGTGTTAGGAAGAAAAAGGGAAAGGTTTGCAATCATGCCCAGCAGCAAAATGATTCCCAGAGGCTTTTGCTCTCTATATAACTGAACACCTGAGCTGTTTTTATGGAACAGACTCAGACAGCATTGCTAATTCCCTGGTGTGAAAGGTTTGGATTCATAGAAGCAGAACTCAGAAGTATGTGGCTTCACTGATGTTAAAACATTCACAGATAACCTAATAGTTGACATATTCCAATGGGACATGAATTTCAATTTAATTTAATATGCAACCCAAAGTATACCAGGAAAGTTCCACCAGAATTCTCTGGAGATGTAAAGGTATTCACCTCAAACAGATCTTTCAAAGAACTGGCTACTTTAATACAAAGGAATAGGTACTTCATGGCTCCTTGGTCTTATCAGGAAATAAAATGCTGAAAAAATACACCACAAGCAAGTGTAGTAGATACACCAATCTTTTGACATGAGTGCAAATAGCAAATGGTTCCTATTAGGAATAGTTCCTATTCCTGTTCCAGAGAAGCTTTCTGGAACACTGGAAGCTCAAAGAATGCTTGATATTTTGCATTGCACAGTTTCTTTCTTCTTAGGTGCATCTTCCCCTAAAAAGCCAAAGAGAATGTAGAAACTAAAAAAATATCTTAATCTCAAATATTTTATATGTTTTGTATTTAAAAAAAAATTCCTCTCTAAAGGGAAGGAGGTACAACTCTAGCAAGATTGTAATGGGCTTCCTATGTAAAATGCTATGCCATTGTCTCTGTTAATATTTTTTAAACACAGAAATTTACTGATAAATCTTGGCATGCCTCTGTGAAAAACAGATACACATAACAAATGCAAAGCATTTATAAAAAATACCACATCTTGTGTGATTTTCACAGAAATGTTCTCTTTCAAAATATAAGTTTAATGAAATGAAAGCATTTAAAATAAATATATTTATCTCAACAATACATATTGTGAAACCCAGTCTAATTATGCTGTTAAAATGAGAAATGGTACACATACCAAAATATCAGCAGAATAAAATATTTCTTTCTTACTTAATAATTTACTGCAATTTAATCTCAGTCACAAGAAGAAAAAAACAGGTGAATAAAGTCAGCCTGGTGAAGATTTGAATATGTGTGAGAGGTGACCTCTGCAAAGCTCACCAAGTTCAACAATGCCAAATGCAAGGGCCTGGCCCTGGTCAGGCAGGGCGGAGCACAAACAGGCTGGACAGGGAATGGAGTGAGAGCAGCCCCAAGAAGGACTCAGGGCTGTTGGTGCATGAGAACCTTGACTTGACCCAGCAGCACCAGGAATCAGCCATGTCCTGGGCTGCATCCAAAGGAGCATGGCCAGCAGCTCTAGGGAGGGCTTTGTTCCCATCTGATCCATCCCCTTATGACTGGCCCTTGCCAGACCCCACCTGCAGTGCTGCTCCCAGCTCTGGGATGCTCAGCACAGCAAGGACATGGACTGGAGCCACTCTAGAGAAGACCGTGAAGGTGATCCAAGAGCTGGAGCAGCTCTGCTATGAAGACAGGGTGAGAGAGCTGGGGCTCTTCAGCCTGGAGAAGAAAAGGCTCTGAGGAGACCATAGAGCCCCTTTCAGTGTATAAAAGGGCTTCAAAAATGGGGACCAGAGAAGCTGTGGCGGCCCCATCCCTGGAAGTGTCCAAGGTGGGGTTGGATGGGGGTTGGAGCAACCTGGTCTAGTGGAAGGTGTCCCTGTCCATGGTAGGGGGTTGGAAATAGATGATCCTTAAGGTTCCTTCCAACCCAAACCATTCTATGATTTTTGGGGAACTGGAACTGCTAAGTCACGAGAGGAACAAGGACCTGATGCTGTAGTCAAGGTTATGGCACAAGAGGGATAAAAGGAGTCCACCGACTTCTAACTTCAGCAATACAGTGTTTATTAACTTCTTAGAGATGATGAGCACAACTACAGCTGAATCACATCTCTTTAATTTACCATAGTTCTGACACAACAGAGGCAGTGACAGAACTGAGGCGAAGGACAACTGGAGGAACTTAAATGCTAGAAGTCAAAATTTATTTGTCCCTAACTATAGTTCTATCCTAACTGGAAACGGTAAATTCTCTTACCTTCCACTCAATAAAATGCTTTGTAGAATGGTTTTACAGCATCACCTTCTAAGCCTGTTCATTTTTGTTGCTCCTTTCTTTTCAGCTTTTCCAGTACAACCCTGCTCTATAAATTTATTAGAAAACAATTTATAATATTACCATCAATGATTCTTCCTGAAGCATTGAAAATACGCATAAAGGTTTACAAAACTGATGAGGCATGTTCCTGTCCCAAGGGCCTGTGTTAGTTATTAAAGTCTTTATACTTTTTACATTAATAGATTTCAATGCAAATTTTAAAAGGAATTATTTAGAAAGAGGAAAGTGAAACAATGAAAAACAAACTACCAAGAATCACTTACTTCCAGATTCTAAATAAGAATAACAGTGTTTTGACAATACTGTCCAAAAATTCTTAATGTTCGAGAAATATCTAAAATATTATTGCCTTCAGTTCAGTTGCAACTTATTGATATCAAACTTCACCTGAAGCAAAATGTACAGTGCAATACAACTAAAGCAATGTGTTTCAAACTATTCACACTGGGAACTGGCCTTCAGTCATTTCAGCACTGAAAAGAAAGAAAAAGGGTTTCTCAGTTTCATTGTTATGAATAAGCCTGTCTTAACCCTCTGCAATTCTTTAGCTCCTTGTATGCAGGCAAGACTCTGGGCCAGCACATGAAAAACAGCAGGCTGGCACATCCTTCATGCTCCTTTTCAATTTACTATTTCACTTAAAAACAAAGTCATGACACTTGATGTGAAAGCCTCAAAAACATGAGCCAAGAGCAAAAGTCAGTAAGATCTGCCAGCCTCTGGCAAAGCCTGACACATGGCTGTGAGAGCAGAGGCCTGCACAGACTTTCTCTAAGGGTGGAAAAACTGAACATGGAAGACAAAGAGAAGATCTACATCACAGAAAATTCCACAGGAGAGCCTGAGCAAATGCAATACTGTGTGAACCTGCAGTAACCTCACTTGACTGGAATGTACATGAGTGGAGTTAATCTTGTGGAAGAAAGCTGAGAAAGAAGCCTTGGGATGGGACAGACAGTGAATGAAACTGGGGCAAAAAGAGCTAAGGAGGCAGCAAGATGGGACAGGGACAGACCAGAGAGGCCAGAAAGCAGCAGCAATCCACAAGATGTGGGCAAAGGAAACTACCAGAAATCTCACTATCCCATAGCCCTCTCATGGAATCCAATGTTCCAAACATTATCACTGCTCTGCTTTGGCAGCAGTGCCTCCCACCCTGGCACAGGGAGACAATTTGCTCCCACATCAGCTGCAGTGGTATCACAGTCAGCAGAGTCCTGGGTCATGGGCACAAACGTGACAAGCAGATGATAGTGGGACCAGGGTGGAGCAGGCTGAAAGTATTTCTGTTATCAAGATTCCACGAGAGAAAGAGAAGTAAAATCAGAGAGGACAGATATGATGCTGGGGTAATCTTTCAGGCTCACAAACCTTCAGAGGTTGTTTAGCATTGGGAATCTATCCCAAACCACCACTGAGTTCCTTATCTAAGTAAGATTGAACCAAATTTTGAAATTTTTTCATAGCACATCCTTCATTTCTAGATTAATAATTGGATATCTCAAAATATTATTTGATAAAGATCTTAATTTGTACCCCAAATCAATAGGCATTGTGTCTGAATACAAACATGGTATTTAATGCTAAGAGGATAAAAAATGTTGCAACTAGAAAAAATGTTGCATGCAAATTTAGAGATTACTTTTTAACACTGTACCTGAACTAGTAATCTCTATAATGGGAATAATACTATTAATTCACTTCATAAAGATTAAAACAATTTCATTAATGTCTGAAAAACTGAATAGACCCCCGGGTAAATTAGTCATTTGCTCTTCAAAGCAAAGTTTGAAAAGCACGTATTAAAAAAATGCATCATATTTGAATAAGGGGAGAAAACCTACTAAAAGGCAAACATTATGTTCTGGGCCCTGAAAATGGTCAGGATCTTGTAGAAAAAGAAATACTGCCATAATATTCATGCTGATTTAAAGCTAGAACTACCTGTCATACAGGTAAGTGAAGTCAGCATTCAGGGTTTGACTTGGTAAGCTTGGTCACAGCTTTTAAAATGGCTTCCTGAGTGTAAGATACAGAGCAAAAACCTACATTTTGCTAATCATGGTTCTACCAATTTTCCTTCTGCATTCTCAGAAAAAGCTTAGAAAAGAGAGTAATGCCTTGTGAGCCAGCAAAAATTGTCAGTGTGACAAACCTCTATCCTCCATGTCTATGTAATACAATTTTCTGTTTGGTCAGCATCCTTTAGACTCTTTCTCTCTAGATGTCCATAAAATGCTGTGGTATCTTAATCTCATATAAACTAGCTACTTGTCTATGTTTCTGAACTCCTCTCCTGACATTTAGCCACTCTGCATTACACAGTTCTTCCTGAATCCTGCACATATTTTATGTCATCCTTTCAAACATCCTTAACCTTAAACTTTTATTCAAAAGGAGCACTCAGTACCTCACAGTTTCTCATGCTCTGTGGCTGTTAGCTCCAGTGAAAGCCCTGCCACCTAACCGAAGCTCACTGAAAATTTTAATGCCCCCCCAAAAAGAAAGAAAAATACGTGACATGACAGGGTTAGTAAAACCCTTTACGTCTACAAGTTTTGCTCAAGTTTCTTTCTGAGATATGAGAGACACATAAAACAAATCTGGGGAAAATTTACATTAGTAAGAAGCTATTTCTGTTTATCATCTCATCAAAATTGGGATGTAAATGGCAGAAGGCTCAGCTTCCATCTGTCACACCAAGAGGCACCACAGCAGCAGCCAGAGCACACACGGCTCATCTCTTGGCACACAGCAACAGGCCTTATGAGAGCAGCTCCCAAGCTCTGACTCCGGTGACCAGACTTAAGGCTCCTGCCCTTCATTTTGCCTGTTCCATTTTCCTCTGGCTCATAACCTCACAGACAAAAAGTCAAGATCCCCATGTGAGACCATCCCCTTCCTCAGAAACACACGACATGACTAATGTGGAATGATAAGCAAAACACAAGACCCAAGTTATAATAGTCGCACTTACTACCGTGTAAGCCAGTGCATTTAAAAATGAGTGTAAAATTAAGTGCAGACAAGAATAATTTTCATATCAGAAGACAAATATCACTGGTATAATAATAATAATGTAAAATTAAAATATTAGAATCAGCTAAACTTAGAAGACAGATAGCAAAATGAATAATATATGCAAGTACAATCCAGAGTTCTGTTTTATGCATACAAGGGGAATAATTAACTGATCTGGAAACATGTAAATGAGGGCTTAAAAGCATTTTCAAAACAGCACATCCAATTCCAGTTACACACGCAGAAGTTGCTACATTATAATAATTAGATTTTTTTCACAAAAGATTTATTTATTTTGAATAGCAGTATTAAATATTATACTAATTACTAGTTATTTTACTTTGTACCCAGGGAAAAGGAATGAATATTCATTAATTCCTCAAGCTACCAAACCACTACAGACCAGAAGATTCCAGCATAGCTACTGACAAGTAAGGGAAAATTTTGGTACAAAATCAGGCTCATTCTACAAATTGCAGCTCCGTCTTTTTTACATCTTAAATGCACTACAAGAAGCAACAGACAACAAATAAAATCACAATATATCAGTGTTTTGCCTTTTATTTGCAAGTCTTTTTTTGTATAATTCCCTCAAGTAAGCTTTTTATTAGTATTATTTTGGGAGTGTTATATTGATTTTGCTGAGGTAGCAAAGGTAAAACTCAGTGTATTCTGGAAGTAAATAATAATCAAAACTTCATACACATATTCATCTGTCCATTATTTTTTTATGATGGCAGCAGCTCTGCTGGTTTTCTGTCATTGTTATAGCAGGTGTGGAAAGCCCCTTGTCCCTCAGACCTCAAGTGGCCCAGAACAATCCCACCCTGTGGGGAGCTTATCCCTATCCACCTCAGAGACCTGATGCAGGCACCAGTCACAGCATCAGTCCCTGCACAGCTTCAGCCAGGGGCTGGAGACTCTCCACCTGCATGGAAAACCCTTCCCAGGCCCCTTGAAAGACCAGCCATGGTTGCCTAAAGATCTTAAATGGTCAGAGACAGAGAGGAACTATCTGCCTGTAAGTGAATTTGATATTTATGTTTTAATTCCCATTTGTGTCATTTCATTCAAATTCAGAATAGTTGCAGACCAACTAAATTTATTTCTCAAACTAGACCTAAATCTTACTGGAGTTAGGTGGACTCTCTTGACAATGTCTTAGTGGAAGATATGAATTCTGTATGGCTGCTTTCTGTTGCACTAACATTATTCCACTCTTCATTTTAAATTGTCTTTATTTTACAGTTAGAGACAGTGCAAGATGAATTTTAACAAGCAAATTCAGAATCTAATTACTGACATAATAGCCAACTCATTACTTTATAATTTGTTTTATTAAAACGTCATTGCAAAAAACCCCTCAAAATTCATTTATTGCTTCCACACGTCTAAGAGCCCAAAATTAAAAAAAAAAATAAAATACTCCTTAGGGGAATTTTTACTTTAGCTGAAATTTAAGAATTTACACTTTGCACTTTGAAATCAGTCTACAGTTTCACATTTAGATGTTCTCAAAGAAGGTTAAAATCTCTTATTTGGACACTCAAAATGATCCAAACAGACATGCAAGAAACGCCCCCTACTCCCTATAAGCAGGATCTACATCTGATCTAGTAATTTAGATGCAAGATTCCCATGGCTTTGAAGAGTGTTTAATAATATATGTAAAATATTTCTTTTGGGCAGCACAAATCTCCTATTGATTCTCTCATTTTACAATAACCCAAATTTTGTTCTGTCTTAAAGACCCCTCAGGGCCCATGTCTTGTAGTAGCAGTGTAAAACAGCTTTTCTTGGATTGACTGCACTTTGTTTGCCTTGTGCAGGCACAACCTCTTCAGAGTCCAAAAGATGAACTCCTTATCAGGAGCTCAGGAACTCGTCCATGTCATTCCAAACATCGACTGAAAAAGGCATCTTAGAAGAATGTATGCACTAAAGCTAAAATGGCATCAAGTCCCTTGCAAAGCCCCAGCACTCTGAGAACTGAATATGCCTCTTTTGAGTGCAGAACTGGAGTAACTCTTAGCACAACGGGAAGAATAAGGAGGGTTCTGTTGTTTGTTTGCAATGCCTCAGCTAAAATCCAGAAATACAAACACTTGATATCCCAGGCACTCCTCTCACATTTCACATGCAGTTTCCAAGATATTGGAAAGCAGTGTAGGTCTGAGCAAAGCAATGAAATGCACAATGCAGTGTCAAAAGGTGTGCCAGGCCCTGATTACAGATGTGCAGGAAAAGTATGTAAACTGAAACCAAATTCTTTTCAGCTTGTCCTTAAGTCTTCAAAGACTAACACACTAATTCAAAGAACAAGCTCTAGCTCTAAACATTTGAATGAATGCTGAAGTTCTTTCCTGGACAAGAGGATATGTGAAGAATTGTATCCAGAAATTAAACATCTACATGTATTTTTCTATTACTCTTTTTGTTTTAAGCTTCCCTTTTTCTTTTATACTCTTGAGGACAATTTATAGCATTCCATGATTGGTAGGAAATGCAGTGATGCACGTCACTGCTTTTTTAAGAACCTGTATAGATAAATAACATAAAAGAAACCAACTAAAACAAAGACATTGAAGTACAAATAATATAAAACCCGTAGTTTAACAAGCTACTGAAATAAACTAGTAGTTAAGGTATTTGCTATCACTCTAACCCAATGTAGTGAGAATTAGTTGAGCTGTGTGCATACAGGGGTGATATATTGGTGAGAATTATCCTTTGCTAATTTGAGATGCTACTATAAGACATGCAGTGAAATATTTCAAAGAAAATGTTATTATATTAAATGTTACCTTTTTTTGCTATTCAAGTAATTAATTTTTCAAACTGTTACGAGAGATTCACACACTTGTAATGACTAGGAGGATATTTAAAATTCATTACAGTACATTAAACTTCTCTGATTAGTTAGCATCACTGCAAAATAAATAAAGACTCAATTTGCTTTGATCAGCAGAAATTCTGATAAAATCAGCAAAACACCAATTAAAATGTGAAAAATGCCACCTACTGTCATTATTCTAATGGAACTAAGACATATAGAAAAAACTGATTCAATGTTTATTTTCATATCAGCTGCATCTTCAAACTGTAAATCATTACAGCTTTTACTTGTATCTCTTCTTCACAAGCCCAGAATTAATTCTGTAGATGGATTTACTATGGACTGCATTGCACTAGAATAGACCATCCTATCATAAACAGAATAATAAGGTCTTGCTGCACTTCTGTGAGCTCCTGTTGGGAGGAGCAGTGGGGAGCAGCAATTCAGTCAGAAATATGGTAAGAAAGATGAAATTTGACATGAGGGATTTTTGCCTGAAACTTTGTTCTTTGGAAGCAGGTGGAGGGAAATGACATGATTAAGTAGAGGTGCTACATTTAGTTACACGCATTTCTTATTTATTGGGTTCCTCAGCTTTGAGGCCCTGAGCCTGCAAATAACCATGAAGTTGCCTGTAAATTTTCTGGAATGTTCTGAAGAAAAAATCTCAGTAGCTGACCTGCAGTTTTTAGCAATTCTAACTTCTATGGAATAAGGGGATTTCATAGAATGAACAAGTCTTATACCTACAGAAGCTTCTGACAATGCCAGTGCATCTAATTTCACGTATATAATCTCCAGCTGGAGTGATTGCTGGGTATCCAATTAAGACAATCTGAGTAAATCCCTGGAGCTCCTAGCTGTTTCAACTGAACACAGGCTGAACCTTTTGAGTACAGCCTCACATTGTGGGGTGACCCAATTGCAGCCTTGCCAGTACCTGCAGAGAACCTTCAGGAAAGATGGAGAAGGGACTATTTACAAGAGCATGGAGTGGCAGGATATGAGAGAATGGCTTCAAACTGAAGTGCCCACCACGAAGTGTTTCTTTATGTATATAAGCCAGCTTCTTCATGGTTTATTTACCTGTTTAAATTCCAAAATGGGAAATTTTCATAGTACCTGGAATGGAAACTGAGCAAAGACTTTAGTACTTGATCCACTGTGGTTACTTGGTCCCTTACTGACTGTCAGCAGTAGCTGGCACTTGTTTAGAGATAAATCATAGACTTGCAACCACAGGGAGACATAGTTCTGGAATAAAGTACCAACTAACAGGGAATTAAAAAGCTTAATCACAAGCACATTCTTCTCTTGGAGTAGAGTTCCTGTGAGAGATTAACTCTGAGTGCCCTTGCAAAACAGTATTTGATACCAGAAGAACTTCAATGGAGGGAAACTAATGATCTGGCACACAGGAGGAAAAGAACCCCAAATTATCACAGGTATGGAGAAGTCAGCACAAAGATAAGAGGAGCTGGTGTGTCAGCTTGAGATATGAAGAGAGAAAAGCCAGAGTATGTGTGCCAATGCAAAAGAATGCAGACTCCACAGCACCTTGAAAAAAAAATGGAAAAACTAACCTTGAAGTCAATGAAGGAATTCAACAGTAAAGATCTGCAATTACAGGATAAAGGTCTTGAAACAAATTCACCAGGTAATGTCTCTTTTCCCAGCTCTCATTACCCTTCCCTTGCTGACAAAATTTGCTCAGATGGCAGAGCAGCAAAAAAATCCTACTACACATGTCCCTAAACAAGAAGACTTGGGCCCAAAACTTCTCTCACCACCCGCAGTTGTGGCAGCAAAAGTGTAAGCAAGCTGACTAAATGGATGGCAGAACAGCTACAAAGTGCCTGCTACAGTCAGTGTCAGGCTGCCCTGAGACTGTTAAAAAGTTCATTCATTTCAGTCTCATTAAAAACCAATAGGTGCCATAAGAATTTACTCCAATTGGTAATTTGATTTCTACTGAGGAATTATAGCCTAAGAACAGACAGCTTGTATTCATGCTGCAAACCCAGCTGCTGACTAGAATCAATAGCAATCAAGTAAATATTTTTGTTTCATTTTTTTCTGTTTAAACAGCAAGGGAAGTAGAGATTATTTGCTCCAATGTTTATTAACCAACACATTGTAATGTCTAAACTAGTTCTTCATGAGGGCCCAGATCTATTTGAACACAAACAAGTGCACAAGAACACATAAAAATAAAATAAAAGAGAAACATTAATATATGAATCTGTTTTTCTCGCTGTCACAGTCCCCATGTTCAGTTTCAAGCCATAAGGCAGGTAAAGTGCAGACACTGCTCTAAAATGCACACCACCAGAGTCCTGCCACCAGCACACAATGTAGCTTTGAGCCACATGCAGCTCCTTATTCCGAGGTTTTGGGTACAGTCAGGAGGACATGGGAAAGATTACACAGTTTTTGCTACCCGCTTTTTCAGTGTCCAGCACCCACAAGTCTCATGACATAAACAGGCTTAGGCTTTCTCTCTCCAGCCCATGCTAGTATGAAATTTTGTAAATGATTATGTTAACAAGGAAGGAACTTAATGTGTAGTCTCAGTGATCAGAAGAGAACTATTTTATGAGAAGACAAAATTTCATGCCAGATCCACAGTGCAGGTAACAAAAACATTCAGAATGTGAGACCTGGCCTTTCATCGCTCCCTGTGTCTGCATATAGGATGTGCAAAGAAGACTTCAAAATTGATGGCTCTGGGCAATCAAGGAACTCTCACAACCTGTGGATCTCTGTTTCCCCAAGAAAGTGCTGGTTTAGGATAAGAATGCAAGATGCAGAACAGACTCTCAGTTATCTTACTGTCCTTGGGTTTAAGTCAGCCTTTAACACAATTTCCCTGCAGAACCTGCAATTTATTAATTCACATCCTCTGATGTTCATTTTTTATGAAACCTGCATCTGTCACAACTTGTTTTTCAACTATCGTAGCCCTTTCTAATATACAGGAAAAACAGATACTCGAAATGTTACTATGAAGTTCAGTAATTTGGAAGGAAAGTTACAGATACACATACACCAGCAATCGTAAATGGTCTGAGGTTTGAATGATTCTTCCACTTCAGTTAAATATATTGAGAAGTATATTCAAATAATTAAAAAGTGCTGGAAATAAGCAGTATTTGGAATTAATGAAAGCCATATATTCACTCTCTTGCATTCATTATTTTTAAATTATAGTTCCCACAGATTAAGAAATGCAGTGAAGTTAAAATGAAGCAATTTTGTGCTAAATATTGTAATTTAGATTAAAATATATGTGTCTGTTGAATCCAAAAGCTAAACATTGCTACTGCAGCTGCTTTTATATTTGCAAGATCTAAAATAAACTGCCAACAAGCAATGAACAGCAAATTTAAAAAGAATAAAAGCCTCAATATCCCCATCTCCCTGGGTAACTATTTTCTTACGTGGTATGGGTTGTCAATCATATTATGTAGACATCAAGAAAGTCATGTTATATTAATTGCACATTTCTAAAGTGTCTAATAAGTGATATATACCTTATAGATGCTGTAATATGTGGTTGAGTCCAAAAGGTTGCTCATAACCCTCTCTTATCCACTTACTGACTAACGCTCTGTATTTAAGTACCACCTTCACCATATTGGTAATACAGAAAACAATTTAAAACCTTTGATAAGCCATTTTTAAATTAATATGACTGATTGGAAGCAACAGTGAAAGAAAGAATGGAAATAAGAATGGAAATTCTTGTCCTGCCAAGAGTCTCACAGGAGCTGGCTCTCACAATTGCACAGGTCTACAAACTCAAATATCATTCTTCCAAATCATCAAATCTCTATGGTTTTCTGAACTTTTCAAGTTGGATCCTTCATCTTGGGGGAAAAGTAATTTGAAGCAAACTACCAGACAATTTTACACTCATCCTTTCAGGACATTGGTAAGACATGGAATGCTAGCAGCCTGTGTAATCACAGAAGAAAGGGTCTTCCACACCACAGTGGAAAAACATAATTTTTGAATACATCATCACCACACAGATCAGCACATAAATAAATCCACATTCATGGCTGAAGTTTTACTTACATTAAAGGCCCTACTGGTTCCCTTTGAGGCACAATTTCATCCCAGTAACTCAAGAGAGAAGGTAAAGTTTTTTGTAACCCATTTTCTATTTCAAAAACTTCAGTGGATTTTGAAGGGAAACATTTATTCCTTCACACTAGTATAGAACTTACAGAAATGTCACCAACCAGGTCTTACCCATTTCTATGGTTCCATAGAGACTTTACCAACTTCTTTTTTTTTTTTCCATTCCATTCAAGAAATTATGACACTTTATATCAGCTCTAAACAAACCAGCAAGGGCAAATACTTTTATGGCGTGGGGATGTATCTCCTAAAAGATTTTACTAAAAAGGACACCATTATTACATTTTCCCACACCCTTTCCATGCAATCCTACATAGGCATAATCATCAGCAGAAGTAACACAAAAATACTTCAGAATAAACTCTCTTCTCCCCTGCTTTGATGCAAAAAGTGAATATGAAATTCTAGAAGCTCCTTCTAGAGCTGAGAACGCATGTTCCAGGAACCTCACCAGTGGCACAATGGGAAATGACACCAGAAGAATTCAGCTATGAGGAAATTGAGGCGCTTACCTGGCTCAAGGCTCCTGACCTGTAGCTGCAGTATTTTCCATTAATTGCCACTCCTTGTTCTCCCCACAAGAGCTCCAAAACCAATATGCCATTCATTAGCTGGAAAAGAGAAAACATAACAAAAATTAGAAAGAAACAAAGATAGAAAATGAGAAAAATTGCCTATGTGTTTTACAAACAAGAAGAGTTTGTTATAGCATTTAAAAAGAAATAATTGCCTGTAAGTACATACTCAGAACACTATGAAATCTTTAGGGGCATATGACTAACCAGTCAAGGAAACAAGTTTTGTCTTTATGCTACTTGGTTATCCCGTTTATTTCCTAATAGATCTACATCCATAAAAGGCCAAAGGACTCTGACCTTGGCAAGCTAACTAAGCAAGAAAAGGCAATCATGTGTGCAAGGTTGTCACCTACACTACAAATTATGATAAAATATATCTCAGTATTGGAAAAAATAGCTGTATGTCTTCAGTGACATCCACTGTAGTACATTTAAGAATTTGAATAGGATAGCAATTTATTTTGCACTAAAATGTTTTATGGTTATCATAAAGCATTATGTCTTCAGAGACTGAAAGGAGATGTTTTTATGGACTGTTGCTTCTTGTTGCATTATCTTTGTAGATCAAAAATTATTCCTCTATTTTTAAAGTTTTTTTTTCAAGTGTCCCCCATTGCCCCACTAATAATATATGTTGTACAGTAGTTCAGTCTGATAAAAAGGAAACTGTTAACCAAAGTGCAGGAGGAACATATTTCTAACACTGAAGAGTTTTACAGTGAATGATTATCCAGCTTATTAGTGAAATAAATAATAATAATTGCCCATCCCTTCTCATTAGACTCAGAAAGAAAATGGAGCCCCAAAGCAGAGTTCTAGCTTTTGATTTGAAAAATTGAACGACTTTGTTACAATTTTATTATCACTTTGCCAGTCCTCTTGCACAATGAGAGTGGGAAAAATGACAGGCAGATTGACTGATGGGCAAGATGTCCGTATTTAGCTTAAGAATAGTTTTGAGATGGTAATTGAGTAACCTTATGTGGTTACTCTTCTCCTGATTTATCCCTTCTGGAGGGTCTAGACTACCAGTGAGGATTAGGTGGAACAAATATCCAGTGTGTGCTTTTGACAGGGTAATCTGATGGATTTCAGGCTTATCTAAGTCTATGTAAATTGCAGATAGTGTATAAATTGATTATGCTTCAATGTTATTAATATATCAAAGCCTCTTCCCCTTCACACGTTCTTCAGCCTTTGACCAAAATTCTGCTTGCACATGACTGACACTGGTATATGTTTCTGCCACCTTTGGATGGTCTTCTTGCAGTCCACTGTTTTCCAGACTTTTCTGAAAATCCTACACTTTACACAGAAATAGAGTGTCTCCAAAACAAAACACATCTAAACACACTACTTGATGCTGAAGGAATTTCACTGGCTTCTAATGAGGCAGCGAATCAGCCTGGAGAGGTCTGGTTCCAATGTGATGCTGGCATTAAATGGAGTTACTCACATCACACAATCAATCTCTCTAGACTTTAATATAGCTCTCAACAGCATTCTTCCAAAACAGAGGCCTTCAGAGGATTAGCACAATTACCTTTTGTTCACTAATATGTTATTATACATTACCCCCAAAGTATCAGCAAGAGCTTTGACTATTGGTGTCCAATACCAAAAAACCGAACAGTCAAGATCCCCTACATAGCCCAAAAGAGATGAGGCTAAAATATGGATATGCTTTCAAGAAAATACATGGAATGGTTGTTTACTTATGTTGACATCACTCCTTGCCATAATCCCAGTGTGATCCATAAAAAATGTCCTATACATCCTTATGCAAAGCTGTGCTCCCAATGCTGGATGCCAGTTTAGGTGCAGAATGCAATCAAGATAGTTAAGAGGACACCAGAGTTTTAAAGATCCTCCTTCAGGCTGCAGTATTATAACTCTGAAGCCCTTCCAAACATTTCTTTGTAATGCTTTATCATTTTAGTCTTCAGATATTAAGGTTCAATTTCCAATCTAAAAAAAACCAAACCAAAACAAAACAAAACAACCCCTCCACCAAACCAGCAAAACCCTCAAGATTATCTTCTAACTCTTCCATCCTTTACAGATTTGTAACTTAAAATGTCATATAAAGCTGCAGATTTTCACATATGCTAGACAAGGAAACTTACTTGCTCATGGTGTTCCAAAGTCTTTCCCACAACAGGGTTAAAAATGGCATTTTTGAAGCATCATTTCAGATTATATTACCAGAGGAACATTTACACTTCTCTAAGTCCTTTGTTTCTTTGGTTGTGCTCCCCAGTAGAGAAAGAATTCATAATATTTCTCATCTTTGTATTGCACATAGCACAAAATTTCTTCTGTCATTATAAAACAGTCCTGGAGCAAATTCATTCCATTGACAAACACACAGAACCTCTAAATAACTTTCAATTCCCAAACAGAAAAGTGTGATTCATAGCACATAAACAACTGCTTCTCTCTAACTCCTACCTTATATCTTCACATTAATAAATGCTTTTTCAAGTTATAAACAGCAGCATATTTTCCTAGGGTTTTTGTTTAACTCCTGAATGACACATCCCACAGATGACATATAATGTGCAGGATGGAACTGGGCACAACTGAAGTAGAAGGAAACAACTCTTCAACAAAAACTCAACTCTCTGGAAACACGTACAAAAATGGAATTCCTAACATAGAGCTGCTAAGGTGTCCACATGAAAAGCATGTCTCCTACATTCATTTTTATGTCATGTTCTTCAAACTGTGTCTGGTTAAGACATCAAATATTCTTCATTCTCATGCCAGAAGAAGTGGATTTGAATTAAGCAAATAACACTTTTATATACCTAAAAGCTCAGATGAAAACCCTGAAAAAAACTCAGAGCTGTTCAGAAAGGCATCAGTGTTCTTATTCTCCAGATGTTCAACTTGGGTTCATTTCTGACCCAAGCTCGTGAGATCAAACTGAACTACACATTTCTGTTTGGTAAATAGTTATATTATTTTAATCTTCCTGTTCCAAGATAATTTAGTGCCAGCAGGATCAACTATATCATCACACCACAGTATCCCAGACAGCTGATCATTTAAACAGTTCAAACCCAGAGCTTGCTGCAATCAGTTTGAGGTCCTTCCCAACAGCAAGAATCTAGTTATGAAGGCAAGTCAGTTTAGCTGCTGAGGCCTTCAGATCACACTCTGAATTACAAATGCAAAGAGCTGCCCATATTTCTCTCCTGTCAGGCAGTGATGGGTCTCTACTATTCACTCCACACTAACTTTTTTTGTCACATCCATGTAATATTGGCATGCAACATAACGGGAGATTGTGTCCACACATTTCTACACAAAGATAAAAACTGTCAAAACAAAAACTTCTCCAAATGCTGTTCTATTAGAGGGTGAGCCAAAGCTCATTAAAATCAATGAAACTTTTTCTTCACTGCAACATGGAAGAGGCATTTCCTCTCTAAATAAAGTACAAAAAATGTACTACACAAAGATGTGCATCTAAGAAGAAAACACTGCATTCAAGGCAATCACAACCTACAAAAAACTGGACAAGCCAGGTTCATTTTTAAGCACAGTTTTGAACGGAAGTCACATTGCACACATCTATTTATTGTAACAGTTGTATAATCTTGAATAAGCAGACCCCTCTCTCTGAACAGTAACCAAAAGCTCTCATTAGAAGGTTCTGTTTTCATTGATTATTTTATTGCAACAAGAACACCTACAAATCTGATTGAATTTGGTTTTTAGACCTTATTCCAGATAATTTCCTCTACTCATGTGGACTTTCTCAGGAAATGAGATTTAATGAGTCATAGTCCTTACTGATAATCACAGGAGAGCTCATTAGCTTTCTGTCAGATTTGTACCACTATTTGGCCTCAATATACTTGTGACTTACTAGAGTAAAATAGGACACAACAGAGAAAGCAGACTCACAGAGATGAAGCAATACAGTGGATTTGAAATACTATAGAGATAAATATTTCTCCTTAATTTATTTTGAGAACTTAAAGGAAAAAAATCAGCATGCCTTCTCTCCTTTTTTTAGCCTACTTTCTCTATTGTGTTGGCATCGCTGACAGCAAGACATGAGGAATTAGAGAAAATTAAGAATGACATTTGAAGACTCCTTGGAGATACAGTAGCAGAGAACCAGCCTAAACAGTCCAAAATACAAGGCACTGGGGACCAGAAAATATTTCTGTTCCAGAATATAAATTGTGGCTTACCACAATCCTACAAAATCTTCAGGCTATCAATGACATTGATGCACAATGATTGTATTGGTGCAGCTGAACCTGTTTTTTGACCTGCCCCTCCCACATTTACAGCTCTACATGTCCATTTCAGACACGGTGGGTTGGGTGTTCTTGTCTCAGCCCCTCACTGGCACAGCCTCCTGCTGCTGCCTGCAAGGCCTGGCTCTCAGCTGGGCTGTGCAAGGAACTCCTGAGCCCCGTGGCTGCAGCACTGGGAAAGATGTTTCTGCTTTCCAGTGCTCAGTGGAGCAGCAGGATTCCTCTGAGAGACTGGGAGATGGGAACTGTAGGTGGAGAAACAGTAAGGCCATATACATCTCCTGAAAGGAGAGGCTGAGGGAAGCTGTGATTCTTGTTTCCCAGGTTGCTCTCAGCATTACTGATGGAATGCTGTTGGTTCCTGGGAGGTGCTGGTCCCAGAGAACTTCACAACTGGTCACTGCTTAGACAGTGTTTGCTTTTATCTCTCTCTACAGCTTTCCAGAATTTCTTAGCTAAAAGGGAAAACTTATTCTGCTTCCTAGAAAGCTGAGTGCAGGTCACCCTGCACACACAATCTGCTTTCACAAAATATCCCCTTTTCCAAACATATCTGAAGGACAGCCCAATAAGCAGGTGCTGAACCCAGGAAGAGGTTTTACCAGATTGTACTACTGTAAGTATTCAGTTTTTCCAGGAAATCACCCATAGAAGAAGAATAAAAAACTAGAAATTAACAGCTTTCTCAGGCAATTCACTGTGGTTCCAATCCCCAAAGCAACAAGTACTCTTCTCAGCTTAACAGACAATAATATTTTCTCCCCTCAGGATCCTTTATACAGCTTCTCCTGTTCTTTATTCTATCTTGTCTCTCCCCATTGTGTTCTCACATTTTACACGGAGAACAGCAGTGCTTGCAAAGGGACTGATCAGGCTGGAAGGAGTGACATACAAGAGTTGTCAAAGCTAAGAGAATTCTAAATTTTCTATTTCCAGAGCTCGTAAGAGCTGACACAAGCCCCTTCTCCATAAAAATCTATCGACCTCCACATATTATAATGTTAACAAAGTTTATATAAATCATGGGAAAATTCTGAAGATGTGTGTTTTAAAATGTATTGGTAAGTCTGGTCAAGTAAAGGAATTATCACCAGCAATGAATGTGACTACAACTTTCTAGCATGTTTATTTTAGCACCATTAACACAGCCCAGATGGATCCAAGTTAAATTCCATCAGACAGGATGAAGAATAAAACATAAGAACAAATAACATATTTTGCTACTTATTTTCCAACTATTTTAATGACCTGCTTATTCCCTATAAAGAGGATTGTTAGAAAACAGAAACTTTCAGTGAATAGCAGCTTAAAAATTATCAGAGGTCAGTGAGGAGAAGACAAGTAAATGGGAACAAAGCCTTGATCCCACTCCTTTTTCAATTAGAAATGTCTGTTCAAATCTATCCTTTAATTTCACACTTGCACACTTCGGCACATATTCCCTGTGTACCCACAGCACCCACAGAAACACACAATCTTCATTTTACATTTGGGAAATAGATGTGCAAATGGTTATTTTTGCTGCATCAGAAAGAAAAGTCAAATATGCAGAGCACCAGCTACTGCTTCAGAAATGAGATTAGACTTTCACAAGGTTTCCATTCCAATGATGTCTGAGCACTGCCATTACTGTAATTTTTGGTAGTTGTCTTCACAACCTTCCCTTAAGGTAGGAAATATTTTTATTTTCTTGCTTTAGATGAAGAAGCAAGGCAGAGCAATCTCCCAGTGTTCTCAAAGGAAGTTCAAAAAGGAAAAGGGGCACAAGTGTTTTATGTCCCATGCTAGCTTACTTTATCATGAACCAGCCCTGCAAGATCACCAGGTCACTTGACTGTACATGGAACACTCAATTCTCCACCCAGAAACATGACTGAAAGCAAAGATGTTAAATAATCCAAATTTTGTTTATGCCTCTTTTTATGGTATTCTGCACCAAATCTCACTTTTCTCCAGCTTGAATAAACTTTTGGTAAAAGTCTAAGCAATAATGAGATAGACATCCATCTTTGGCTTTTTAAGAAAATGACCTTGGTCACAGTGTAGATTGATGGGCACAGTAACTGACTGAGACCAGGAATTGTTATTCTGTCATTGCCTCAGGTCAGAGCTCTGAGCAAAACAATCCACCTGTTTCATGCTTTCCCTTACTATAAATGCAGTAGGGGAACCAACCTGTAAGAGTTTGAAATCAGCCAGTGCAAACTTGTATTTATAGAAGCTATAACAGGTCTGCATTTCCAAGGAGTAATCTAGCTTTTTATCACCAGTTCAATAGGTTTAAGTAGCTGTTTTACACGGCTGCTCTTTCCTGTACTTGGCATCTCTCACCTCCTCAGAAACTTCATGTTGAGATAGTCTTTTCTTTCCATTAAGAGTCTTTCCTGTGGGGCCAGTGGTGGCCACTGAAGCTGGAAGTTCCCTAGCCCAGCACTGAGGGGGAGCAGGGATCAGAGAGTCAGCTGTGCACAGGAACAGGTTGTACTGACATCAGGTCTTCCTGAAGGTCCCAGATTATTTGCCTAATCAGACCAGTTGCACATTCATGTATTTTTCATCTGTCATTTTCACAGCAACAGAAATTGCCAGCTTTTTATGCCATTATATAAGCTTTTTCCCCCCCCAGGAAGGTAATGGTTTCAAAGTCTGAAACATTGCAAATAAGGATTGCAGGTGTGACTCCAGCTCAGGATGACTTCAGGGCTCCAGTGCCAGTCATTAATCACCTGCACTTTCTGGGTTTATGATTTTGACAAAATCTCTTCATCTGAATTACAGCCTCGTATGTAGGGCATGTATTCTTCTATATACAATTTTTAAATACAAAGTGAAAGAGCATGGAAAAATTAGGATCTATTACTTAAAAAGTCTAGTCCTTTTATGGCATAGGCAAGCAGAATGCTCTTGACTTTAACCTATGGGTTCCACTTCATACGTGGTGTATTTTTCATACATCATGGGGTTTTATAAGTTTGCTGTATAAAGCACCAGAGCTACATTACCAACAAAATAGAAGGAAAACAAATATGTCAGGGTAATGATGTCAGGACAATTCCTTATTGAAAAAAAACCCCAGTTTATTAATACCTTATTGCTACAAGCTAGATCTTATTATCATCTTGGGTCATTTAGAATCTTATTAGGTATTCTGATGGTGGATGAATAATCCTGTGATAAATTCTTTGCCATGTCCTTCACAGTTGTCATAGCAGGATCATAAACAGCATTTATAACAATCTAGCCTGGAGGAAAAGGCTTACAATGGTCTGTTTAACATGCAGGAAATATTCAGATTGGCCGTGTCTGGTTAAATTTGAGACCCACAGGAGAGATACCAAAGTTAAATGTAGCATGGGTTTCTCTGAAGATTAGCTTTAGAAAAGGCTTTGGGTCAGGGACAGGGAGACTACTACCAATGATACGGCCACAAGCAGCCTTCTTTCAAGAAAGTCAACTTGAATAAAAATGGTGGCTATGAGTTTCTTACTGAAAAATCACCATGTCAGGTTACTTGAGCTGCTACTTAAGGAGCATGGTTGAAATTATTTGCAATTGAATTTCTTGGAGCTCAGTTACCTACTTCAGTGATTATTATATAAAAAAATAGTGTATGCACTCACACAGTGAAAAATATGCAGATTTTTGCAGAGCTATAGGATATCTTGCTTACACTGTGTAACTTCTTGAACTCTTGCAAGCTCAGAACTGAAAGCTTCAGAACAACTACAGAAGTAATATGGATAAAGTAAACTCTAGGAAAAAAATAAATTTACACTGCTTTGAGTGGGTACTTTAAAAAAAAATAAACCCCAAATAGTCTACACATATAAACAGAGTGAACCCAGTGAATCACTTATATCTGCTGTCACTCACTGCCACATTCGAAGGTACAATACCAGTTCTCCAAACCTCTAAGTGCAGCAAGCCTCTCAAACTGCTGGAATTTTTCAGAACTGGCATTGATTTTAAACACTTACAGTGGTACAAATTAAAGCTCAGCCAAAACTAATCCTGCAGGACCTGTCAGGCACATTTTCAGGAGAGTGATAATAGAAAAGGGTGACTCACTGGAAGAAATCGTGGTGGCACATTTGAGTCCAGCCAGATACATACACAAACATTTTCTCTACAATAGCTGATGTTGCTCTCTGCCCAAGAACTGGAGCTGCTCCTACCACGTACAAAAAGGGATTTTGTAGACATGTATGTGCACACATGTTGAGGTTGGTTTTTTTTTCCTTTCCTCTTTGCCTGTGGAAATTTTCCCATTGTCAGGCTAAGAAGCATTGATGGCTAGGTTCTTGAGATGGAAGAGGGAAACCTCTCTGGTTTTTGGGAGTTTCTCTTGGAGGAAGGGAGATATGGACGGAGGGGGACACCACAAGATTTAGAAGCAGGAAAAAGGAGAGTGGGGGCAGTTGCTCTCTCTCACTTGCTCTTGGCTGAGGAGGAGGGTTGGCCCTACGAACACCATAACCCAGCCAGGAGCTGCCTTCTTCTGCTGCTGCTGGACCCCACACCCCTGCCCTGCTAGGACGTCCTGCCAGTTCAGTTTGCTGTTTCTGAGCATCCTGCTGGGGCACCAGGGCTGACCCTGCCCCAGGGTTGGTGAGGCAAAGCCTCTCTCCCATCCCTTCCTATCCGGACCCAGCTGCCCTCATCGCATGTTCCACAGCGCCCCCTGCCGGCCTGGAGGAATCACCGCCCTGCCCTGCCCACAGCGCCCCCTGCTGGCCTGGAGGAATCACCCCCCTTCCCCGCCCACAGCGCCCCCTGCCGGCCGTGCCCGGAGCTGCACCAGGGGAACGTGCCCGCGGCCCAGAAGGGTCCCTGGGCTCCTGTCGGTGTTAATGCTGTAGTTGTTGTTGTTTTGGCTGCCTTGTTATACATACTAGTAAAGAACTATTATCCCCATATCTTTGCCTGAGAGCCCCTTCATTTCAAAATTGTACTAATTCAGAGGGAGAGGATTTACTTCCTCCATTTCAAGGGAGGGCCCTGCTTTCCCTAGCAGACACCTGTGTTTCAGAGACAACACACAATCTTTATGCCAACACAGAGACACAACACTTCCCAGGACAGCACACATGGCAGAAGACTTAAAGGTCACAGTCTCCACATGATGAGCTAGGTATTGTCATTTGCTCAGAATTTGTTCCTAACTAAAAATAAAAAATTGTCAGTAACTCTGAAGTTCTAAGAAAAATAACAAAAAGAGCTTTGAATGGAAAAGTTAGATCAGATGGGAGCCTGCAGGACAACATACTCTCCAAAACCTCTAGGCTTGGGGTACCAGGTAAGTTTAGCTGAAGCTAAAACACACTTATTTTTCCTTGTGACTAAAATCAGTTGCTCTGTTTTGGTCTTTACACAGGTCTAGTTAGGAGACTGAAGGAGAGCTCACTTGTGGCAATCTAGCTGCCAAAGCAGAATGTACCTGTGCCAGTCACACTGCAAACTGGATGTTATCTCAGATTCTCACATCTCTAAAGCAATGGCAGATAGGATATGGAATTATAGCACTTGGGAAACAGAATTGCAATGGCCATTTTTTTTTTTTACTAGTAAAATTACTTATTGAAAAGCCATGCTTCCTAGTGAGGAGTAAAGGTTTTAATTATTTTTTTCTACAATGTAAGATTTAGGCTGATAATCTTCCTTATTAATAAAAAAAAAATCTTAAGTATACTATGACTGTACACAAAAAAAAAGACAAAATTATTTACCTTCTTTGCAAAAAAACCCTCCAAGACACCCACAAACCTTTCCATCTCTGTTTCGATGACAGAACAGCAGTACAAAGAAGTACTATGTGTGACAATTACTATATTGGATGCACAGATAAACACTTAACCAGACTGAAAAAGCAGTAATATAAAATTAATACCCTTAAGATTGCAAGTTAACTGAAAGTCTTTGGAGATTTAAAATTGTTAGTATCTTTCTGTAAGTGCACAAAATCCCTCCAAGGCAGCTCTCTTGGCATAGTCACCTAAGCATATGAATTTACAAAAATCTCTCTGATATCAACACATTTCAAATTCTAGGTTCTAGTTTGTATTCTGCTAAAAAACTAAACTGTGATGAAAGAATCTCTTTCACAAGCTAAAAAGCCTTTTCCTTTTGTCTCTAAACTTAAAGTAAGTAAAACCTGCTTATCTTAAAATAAGATAATGTCTCTCTGCCTTTGGAACACTTCCCTGCAGCTGTTTCAGGCCGAGGTGAGACTTCAACGTTTTGCAGTTTTCTTCCTCCTCTCCTGCTCAAGTACAATCTGTTTTCCTGCTGAAATCAAGAGGACATTGGCCTCTGATCTGGTCTCATCTGAATCATACCAACTCATTTCCTGTCAGTTTTATTGCTAGTATGAAAGCACATGTGGGCCAGCAAGACCATGTCTGTCTGATTTCATAGCATTTTTACAGTGCTATACAATGAAATAATCTAGTTTCTACAGATGTCACCCAAACTAACGTTATTTGACAAAATTTCAAGGTAGCTCTTAAATTGATGTAATTCAGCTATTGACATAATTGGGCTGCTTTTAACACTAAACTAATATGATTTTTTTTTTTAAATGCACATTATTATATTCAAAACTTTTAGCCCTTGCTCAGCGTTTTCATTCTGCTTGCACAGCCCACCAAGGTAAGTGTCCAGACAGCTTTCACAAATAATCCTATACAAATCCATCTGTGGAGACTGATTTCTGTCCAGGTGCTTGTCCACAGCTTCTTGAAGTGCTCCTGGTAAAAGGTGCAGATATAGGCTACAGCCAAAGGAGGGATACAACCCAGTATAAGCCCATACAGATAGAACAGAGCCTGCTTGAGTTTCCTGGCACAGATTCTGAACTCACTAAGCTGAGTTGGGCAGCCTGCTCTAGGGTAGGGTCATGATTATGACACAAGAAGCACCTTCCCTCTAACTTAGTAACTCCCTTCAACCCAGCTCTCTGGAGTATCTAGATAAGTGCTATGAGGCCCACCAGGAACCATGAGAAGAAAGGTTTTTAAAGATCAGGCACTGTCAACTCCCAGCTTAGAGGTTAAATACCCTCAGAAATCATGTGAGTTTGGGAAGTTAATTTTCAATTGGTATCTGTGACAGAGCCTTGAGCAGCAACACTGCAGAAAGAAATTAACATTCAATATTCATCTCATTGCCAAGGACCCACTCCTTCTGTATACAGACGTAGCACACAATCCTGATTACAAGAGTGAAATTGAAATATGCTTGCCAAGTGTGCTGGTTAAAATATGAGCCCCAGCAACTAGAGGTTACATTTCTTTCCCAGGTGCTAAGGAGAAGGAGAGTGGCCAAGTGGCTCAGGGGAAAGAGGCTGAGTAGGGCTTGTCCCACTTTCTGGTGCAGAGGTTCCCAGCCAAAGGTCCCTGCTGTAGCTGCAGTGCAGGCATAACCCATGGTTTGTGGAGTGAAGCTCAGCCAGCTGAGCCTGCCTCGCTGCAGTGACAGCTTCATGTGCCTTGAGTGGAATCAGCATTTTTAGGGATATGAATCCAACCCTGGACCCTGAGCAACTGAAGTCAGTTCTAATTTCAGTGGGCAAAATGTCTCAGAATTATCTCTTGGATGTGAAAACCCTGTAACACACTAACAAGAAAGCTGATCCTAGGTCAAATCATCTCAGAGGTTCAGCAATACAAGCACCAAGAGTACAGGTCAGGCTTGCATCTTGCTGCCAAGATGGCATTGCTACTGCTCCAGAATGGATAAATATTCCTCTTAGACACTGCACTAGCTCCCAGGGAACTGAAGTGACAGACAAACAGCAGGCAAGACTGGTTTCCAAATCACTTGGAGTAAAACAAAGAAAGATGGTAAATACTACTGAAGGCAAAACAGTATCCCAGTGATTCTAAAGGGAAGAGATTTTCAAAACTTCCCTTATTTTTCCAAATTAACTTGCATTTGATTTTATATCCTCAAGTATGAATGAAATTCTCCCTCCTCACTCACTCCCCAGAAAACGTAAGTATTTGTTAAGAGGTTTTCTGGGAACTGGTTTGGCACTCTCCATTTTCCTCATGCACTGAGATTCATTTACAAAACCATTTTCACTGAAAATGTAGATGTACACTACAACTCAAATACATACTCACATACGTATTTCCCACTGGAAACTAGTCAGATGTTGAAATTGTAGCCATGCTCTTCTGCACCTTACTGGCTATCTGTGAGTATCTAAACCAGTTGTCCTTTGGAGTCACTCAGCTGTGAATAAGTAAATGCTTCTAGAGTACAAACAATTGATTAGATCAATTGCCTATACAATTCCTGGTGAGTGAATGCTCTGTACACTCCCTGACTGTCTTAAGTGTTGCCAATTAGAGCTTAAATGTCTAATTAACAAGAAATAGACAGAGTTCTCTACTGCTGACTTTGGAGGAGTATGACAAATAACTCTACCTGCACAACACAATGAGATGAAGAGAATGAGAAAGTGAAAATTAAATGAGTTTAGTAATGTCTGGATAGCCTTAATGTGTGTATATATATATACAAACACATAGATATAAGTTTGTGTATATTATATATATATCCCTGGAGACATTGCAAACACACGTGAATGCATTCCTGTGTCACCTGCTCCACGTGACCCTGCCTAGGCAGGGGGCTTGGACTGGATAATCTCCAGAGGTGCCTTCCAGCCCTGACTATTCTGTGATTCTATGGAATAACATGAGTATAAATGTTCTTGGCTTATTTCTCAATACGTAGTTTCTTTTAGAATATACCATCATTAGTTTCTATTGATTCCTGCTTGATTTCTCTTGGCTTCTCCTAGGAAACATAATAATTTTCGAATATAAAGTGACTATAAAACAAGAACCTATAGCAATTAATTTGGCTGTAATAATAGGCATGATCCTGGAACTTAAGTGTTTGAAAGCATCCTTGTAAGCAAATATATATATATAATGTATGGACCAGACTGTAGTTTTCCTTTAATAACATATCATGCATTATTGACATTCCTCTTACAACAAATGAGACAGAGAACAGGCAGAATAAGAAACTCTACAATGCAAACTTAGTGCATTCATTGCGAGCCTGAGCAGTTCATCAATGCAGATTATGAACTACTCTGGTTGGTTTGGAGCCAGTTGCTCAATATGTTCATAAATACCTTGCTCACAAATAACCCCAGCATTATTTCATGGTTCAAAGCAATTTTCCCCTCTTGACCAGGATTAGACTATACAACTGCCAAGAGCAACACAAATAAATGCAGTTTGGTGCTACCTAGGACAGAAATCTGCTGAGAAAGACATTTGAAACTGGCAATAGATGCAGGCACTGCAAATAATTTTTCTGTATAGATGGATGATGCACCAGAGATCAGCTCTTATCATAAAAAACTACAATAGCAGATGTCAGTGAAATAATATTTAGCAATGACATGGACATCCTACAAAAGTCAATGAGGAAAAAATCTTCTCAGATACATGTGTATGTAGTTAATCATAATTAAGGGAAGTGTGACAGTTTCTTGGCAACAGACACTGAGTTCCCTTCCCTGGCAAACAAATCCTGCAGGATTACTCTCTTTCATTACATCAAGCCTGCAGTTCTTTACACTAATATCCTCCACTTGGAACACCCCAAGTCATAGGGAAACTTTTGTTTTGTCAATTGTTTTTGTGCTGGGTAATCCCATGATGATCACCACCAAAGAAAAGAGCAAGTTTCTCATTAGTAAAGTAAAAAGAGCTTTAAAAGCCAGTACTATAAACAAGCACATATTATACTGTTGTAGACAGGGGTGGGAGAGCAGGGACAAAAGACAGATTCACAGCATCCAAGTTAGGAAAATAATGCCAACCATATCCTACAAGGAGATTCAGAGCAGCACATGGAAAAGCAAAGCAAACATCCTAAAAGCAGCAAGTGGATGACTGTCACTCTAAAATGTATTTTTACTTGCATAATATATCTGATATATGCATAATAGTACCTGTAACACCTGGCTATCAGCACAGTGTAAACACTGCCAAGAAAGAAAGAAATTTATAGTATAGGAGTGTATACTATATATATAAAAAATAAGTATACATATACACTTACTACTGACCTTTGAATAATCAGGGGATTACTGATTCTTCAACAACAAAAACCTGAGGGAACCTTGGAAGGAAGCAAACATTTTCAGAGAACTTCCATTATCCTCCCTCCTTTAAAAAAAAAAACAACCTTTTGATGGCAAGGTTTTGGTCAGCTGAAAGTTTTTCACTCCAAACAAGTCACATTTTACCATGATGCATGAAATTTTTTTATAAAAGCACAAAAGGCTGAATAAAGAATGCTGAACCATTTAAAGAATAAGCCATAAATGCATGTATTAAAGGCTTGCAAAGAAAAATGGTTATGATTCTAAAAGACGGTGTAAATACCACAGAGAGAAAAGAAATCCCTTACAGTATATATAATTACATTACTGATAATTATATCTCAGTAATGAGGAAATTACAGTGGAACACCAGCAAAGCATCTCACAATAAATTGCACAAGTTTATGGAACAATCTCTTCAGGGAAGTGTGGAAATTCCCTACATCATCTGAAAGCCATAAAACACGGGAGACAAACCACATTCACAATGTGCTGTGGGGACAATACTGAGCAGGAAGAGAGATGGACTGGCCTTTTCCATTTCTCAGCACTGTGCCATAAGCCTGGCAGTGGGGTTTCAAATCACCACTTCTGCTATCTTCCGATTTTGTTGTCGGTTTCTGGCTGTATCTCATGTTAGTGAGATCCCACCGGGTTTAGCAATTAGCATGAAGAAAGCAGTATGATAATCAGAAGAAATTAATGGTTTAAAAACATAATCTTACACTTCCCGTGAGACTTGTTCCATACAACTGGATACTCAAAAAAAAAAAGAAAAAAAAAAGAACAGGTAATTGATTCTTATTAAGAGAATGATCTGCCACAAAATGCTATCCATGTGAAAAATATGTTAATTTTAAATGCTCTCAGAGTCAGTGTGAACCTCTTCTCTGACTGTTTTTCTGAGAAAGAGAGGGATCCTCAATGCCACCTTTGCTTTTGCACCTACTTGGAGCAGCAGAGCACAATGGACTTTCATGTGCTAACAGCCAGCAGCTGGAAAGGGGAGCATGATATGACAATGAAATAGAAATCTCTAAACAGTTTCAATGAGAAAAGATAATTTCTCCATCTTTCTCAGTCAATTTTGTGGAGAAGACAGGAGAGTTCATGAGTCATGGATAAGCTATATATATTGCATTTGACCATGCTGATTGCTGAATTTTTATACACCTCTCAGAAAAACTGAGTTACAGACTTAATTCCCATGGTTAACTACACTATTAAACATGTGTGTTATTCTGGCTTAATTTCTGTCTCACTATATTGTTTAATGATGTAAAAAAGCAGTTCAGTGAAGCAGAAAACTCTCAGTAAATGTCTTGTTCTACTTCCATAAGTGTAGAACCTAAGTGGACCTCTTAGGGACTTAAAAAAAAATTGGATAGAAATGATCAAGCACTTCAGTCTAAAAAATTGCTTCCTTATAATGCTTCCTTATACTCAGTAAGTCAACCAGCTCTTGATTAAAATAATTTTTCAAGATGGCTATTCCGGGGGAAAAGAGGGTTTTCTTATAAAACTTTTTGACAAAACAATAGAAGTGCTTCAACTCCACGATTTCTTCACACAATTTTCTCTATAAAGCGTGAGCAGGATTTTTTCTGCGAACCTTTTCCTTAGCCGTGCATGCTCTGAATCACACAGAGCAACCATGCCTCAAACATTTGCTGAAGTCAAGGGGAAAGGCTGCCTGCAAACTTTCGGTGCTGTGGCAAACCCAGCCCTGCGGCGCATCTTCCCTCAAGTGCCCAGCAGCTCACACGGCACACAACACACTGGAGTCCGTGTGATCCAACGCCACCTGCTGATCCCTGTCCCCTCTCACAGCGGGACTTAAAAGTTGCATTTTTCGTTTCCAAGACGGTAAGCTAAAAAGGCTAATTAAAAAAAAAAAAGTACATAACATTCCCCATCACAAAAAGTTGTAATCAAAAATTTTAAATGTCTATAAAATGTAAAAATATTACTGTTAATTCTAAATCTCAAGACCCCAAAAGTTTGTTTGGGTTTTGGGGGTTTTCAATGGTTTTCTTTTTTGCTTGTTTCTTTTTTAAGAAAAAACCTGTCTGTATTGTAGCATGGCAAGAGCAAGTCACTTGGGGAAGGCAGATCGGGAGACTGAGCTCAGCAAGAGGCAACTCAAACAAAACTGAAATCAGTCACCATCAAGAGATCAATTTATCCTTGGCCACAACCCACCCGTTTCACAGCAGGGGGAGAACAGTGCGCTCCCTGCAGCAGGAGTGGCTGCTGGTGCTTCCTCACACCGCCCTTCCTTCTGGGACTCCAACTCACATCCCTGCTTCTCCTGGGAAAGCTGCAGAGTATTAACCTAAGGAGGCCTGATTTGAAGGGATATCTGTTCCAGACATCGGGAATCTCTACATTTCTGAATTACAACTGATTTTTAATACACACAGCTTGTGTTCTTCACAGACCTGGAGCCCCCTTCAGAGCTAGACACCAGCTTGCAGCATCATGCCCTCAGTGGCTCCAAACACAGCATCTGTAATATTAGTCCAGGAAAAAGCAGGAGAAATACTGTATTTATTCAGACAGATGTCAAAACAGTTCTTTTTCCCCAGGGACAGTCTGCCTGACTGCCCTGCTGATTTTGTCATTCTGAGAGCTCAACACAACTCTATTAGGATAAATTTTGTCATAAGATAAATTGCACGCTCAAAATGCCTCCTGAAGTTTCAAAATCCACAATTAACAATTTCATATTCATAATGGTAAACATTAATACATCTTCCTTGGAAAGAAACTACCATCTGCATAAATTTAATGAGTACTTCATTACAGTGCTATTGTGGTAGCAGACTCATGCCACTATCTCTCTTGCAAAGTCTGAAAATGTGTGCTAGAAAAATGTTGATGACATTGTGGTTTCCTAAGTTGTTTTCACAGGCTTCACAAAAGGAGCAGGTATGTTCACAAAATATGTTCATGATTACAGGGGAGAAACAGACCTGACCCTCAGAGAGTGGTACCAGACACTGCTTTTTTAAGTTTTATAAGGCTGGACGTGTAAGGCCAATGGAATCACCATGAGTTAGATTGATTTTTTTGTTTCATTTATACTCAGCAACGGAATATCAACCTGTAGAGAAGCTAATAAAGGAGCCAGTGTTGAAAAGGCAGTACCTTCTAAAATTCAATGTATTTAAAAAGATGAATATTTGTCAACTATTTTTCCCTGCTGTCCAGTGGCATCTTTTGTACTTTTGCAAAAGCATGACCTGAAAATATATTCTCTTAGTTTTGTTTAATTTCTCAGTATTGGAACCTTGTTCTCTCTGCTTGAACTCGGTTAATTTATTAGAAAGCTCTCAAGGAGCTGGACATTTTTTCGAAGCATTGGATGCTGTGTGTCACAGTCAGCCCTTTGGCATTAGGAGTAGATTCCATAACAGATATATAATAGCACATGATTGATTGTAATGTCAGATGGAAATAAAGGAGAAGGTTGTAGAGAATGTGGAGCATGCAGAGGATGTGCTTAATGCTCTCTTCTTTCAGAAAATACAGTAAATCTGCATGAAAGATTGCAAAAAGGATTTGATAGAGAATGCCCAAGCAAGAAGAAAAAAAAAATTCCCATGAGCTTTTTTGGAACTGGAGGTAGCCAGTCAGAGCAAATGATAGAGGGGCACATGGAATAACAGAGCTGGCAGTTCCATCTTTTTTGCCAAAGATGATCATGGTTATACAATTATGTTCATACATACAGTAAATAAGTCTGATCTGTAGCAAAGATACATTTCCCCCTTATTTATAAGCAGAGACATTCCAACAATTCTAACTAATACTATTAGAAATACTAATGTTTACTCTTTCCTTTTATAAAGGAAGTACTAACACCACAATCAAAGAAGGAATGGCAAAGAGCAGTTAAAATAAAAGTCTCTCATTCTTTGCCATATGGTTCACCAGGCCTAACTCCATAACACTCTTCTGAATCTATTAAACAATTCCATATTTTGCAGACTCAAGTCACTCCAAAGTGTACAGAGCTGACTACAAATAAGAATTAGTCAGAACTGTGAGCCACAACAGAAAACAGTAGCTTACTGTTTTTCTGAATTTCTAAGAAAAACACTGTGGTGAGAAGAGGTACAGAATTTCAAAGCAGCTGTTTCATTGGTAGAGGTAGGATTTATACACACTGTATAAAAAAGGAAATTTTCCATAACTACATACATGAAGAGCCACTTCCTGAAGGGCTGTTGGTTTCTGAGGCACTGATGCTTTATTGTTATCAAGGACTTATGGAAGTTGTGGCAACAGTAAGAAGATATTTTCTGAATTCAAAACTAGAGACAGGAGGTTAAACACCCACTGTTCTCCAGCATTCTTTTCTTACCATCTAGTTTGTGTTTTTATTATGAATATTGTGTTCAACTTCTAATTTTCTAATCAACTGAAATGGCAAAATACTGATTAATCTAAATGATAACATAATTATAGTGAAATCAGATGCGCCACTGATTGAAGGCAGACACAATCTGAAGAGAGTGATTGGTGTCTTAAAAGTGGCATCTTGGGATAACAGCAGGGAACCTAAAAGGATTTTTAATGCTAATATTACAGTTGATAAGTAAATCCTATGATGCAGAGCTATTTAGAAAGATAGAAGGAAACAAGATTAGGATGGAGTTTTTTTGTCACAGAATCTCCTAATTCTTTGTCTAAGAAGTGCCATCAGTGAAGGAAAAATAATTCAGTAAAGGATGTTCATTATTGAAATTTTTCATCTCTCCTTCCAAATCACTCCAGCTACATGTTCTGTCAAGATTATTTGCAACTTCTGGTTTATTTGCTGATCTGGTAAAGGAACTCTAGTTTCTCCCAAATTAGCTTTTGGTCCTCTAGAAAAAGAAACATTCATTTTCCTTTTCTATTCCATACATTTTGGGTGGCTTCTGACTGACCTGGAAATCATAAGACTAAGTTAAAAATGGTGGAGATGGCTTTTTAATTTTTAAGTGGTCCTGATTTAAAGTTGAGCTTTCACAACTCCAACATTTCTCCTCATTTTAGTTACCTAATCAACTTTTCCCCCAAATAATTTTTAAATGAGCAGTGATGTACTTGGATGGCTATTTAAGAAGTCATAACATTCTATTAAAAAAACCCAACCAAACTAGAGAAACCAAGAATTTTGGGGCAATAAGATCACTAAACCTATGATCACTGTAGTGTAAAGTTCCATCTCACGTCCTGCTTCCAAGTGATTCTGGGCATGTCATTCCCCGTTCTTACATCCTTGATCACCCCAGAGCATGGACAGAGGAAATTAATCTCGTTCTACATCTGTTCAAATACACAAATTTTCATTGTGCCAGAAAAACGTTTGTAGTGCAGGCAGAGTATCATAATAGAGACTGAACTCCCCTCCTCAATTTCTGTGTTTCTTCCCTCAAGCAATTCCGATGCAAGTTATTTAATTCCCACTGCCTAAATTCCTTTTCTGGTAGCTGAATATCATATTAGTGTCCACTACCTTACTCCAAAATGCAGAGTAAGTCACTGTGCTGCGACAGAAATAGAAAGAGACCCCAGTTACAGCCATTTGAGCACTTGAATATTGCAACAGGCTTTTGATCCATCCCTTTATGTTGTTTATTACTCAAATTCCCTTAGAGCTTACCCTATTTTTTTTGTTTGATTTTTACTCAGGCTTCCACGCAGATTTGAGATCGAGATTCCTAAGTTTCTATACTCTTACTTCAGCTCTGATTCAACAGTTTCTTATCTGTTCATACAAAAGATGGAAGCAATTTTAAATTTAACTTTTTCTTTAAGCCTTATTACAGATGGGTATATAAGTACAAGTCATTTTTCTAATGTGAATTTGTCAAGTCAAAAAACTGAATACAGTGATGATGCATTTGGAATTTACTGCTCAAGCACACTTTATAAATGCTTTCTGATGCTGGAAGGACCTGGAGAATTTTGACTGGTGAAGCAGAGCAAACCAGCTAATGTCCATCTGCCTGCATCATTTGCCTCTACATCAAATAATCCTCAAGGTACAGATAACTTGGAAAGCCATTGAATACACTCAAACGTATTTTACTACAGGAAAGGAAATTTTGTGGTATTTCTTTCAATCAGTGTCTGTAGCATTTGTTGTCATTGGCTGAAGTTCCACACAAAACTTCCAGCCCTTTCCCATTTTCTTTTTAGAGCTTCTGTTAGCACTCACAGCAATCTGTGATCAAATACAGGCTAAGCATTCTAATACAAATCCATCATATTGAAGATTGCCTGAGTGAAACCTGAGTTTTCTGAACTTATCTTGTCTCCCATAACATGAAACAATTAAAGATGCACTGCATTAATTTTACTAATCTTTAATAGGTATAATTGGAATTAAGTTCTCCAAAGGGAAGGTTTTAATATGTGTTTACCAGTAGAAGAGTGACAATGATTGATCAGAAATAAAACCAGAATGTTTAGTCTAATTAATTTCTTGGTTATTTGAATATAACTCACATTTTATTTAAGGTTGTTTGTCTAGAAAAACAAGATTGCCAATGGAAACAAGAAATCCCTTAGCTTTCTTCTTTCCACTGGCAATCTGCTAACAGCAGCAAATTACATTCAAATTGCACATCAACTAGTATTAGTATTAATTGTAAACTAACCTCAGTTCACTTAATTGTGGGCATAATGAAGTATTACAATTAGCCATAATTTATTATTTAAATAAGAAATATCAATATTATTTAGAGCAGGTGCCAATTACAGCAGGCAGTGAAATATGCCGCCAAAAAGGATTTCAATTAGAAATTCAATTTCAGCAAAGACAAAGGTCCCAATCACCCTGTAAAAGAGCCAAGAGCCCCGATTTGCATGATGTCCATGGGGAAGGCAGGAACATGGAGCTCGACTACTCGGTGCACTGTGGATTTCAGGGGACTGGAAAGGTTACAGACACACCTGCAGAGCTCTGCAGAACAGGTCACTGTACAGGAGAGAGAAATCACTACACAAATCGACCATATTCAACATTAATGGACCAGTATTTGACCTTAAAATTCCTTTGGTCGAAGTCACATTTCATATCTATATAGTCACTACTGCTTGAAATTCTCTCTGCTTAATACAGTGATAAATACAAAACCTAGTTTTCAAAGGATTTGGATGCAAAAATTCTAGGGCTGAATATGTATTCCTTTTTCAGTATTTTAAAACTTTCAAGATTCCTTCCTGGCTTCTTATTCAAGTTCTCTGTGGTTTTGAGCAAAGTAGTAAATGCTGAAGTTTAAATCCCCCCTGACATTAATTTGGATTGAAGATCCTTAGCTCTCCTATTAAAAAAGAATGTATCTATTTTCTGTTTCTACAGTTCTCTATCAGGATGAGGACATTCACTCAAAATACTCCTGTCAAACTTGCTATTAGATAGAGTAACCAATACTTTTGTCAGAAGATGTTTGTCTTAGCAGTAAGGAAATTGCATCCACCAGAACAATATCTGCCAAAGTGGAAACAAGAGGCATCTATAAAACAGCTTAGACTATTTCATACTAATTAAGCTTTATACTAAAGATGACATGCTAGTGCTGCTAAAATCTAAATTTCTCAGAGTTCATATATTCTCACTGCTTCCTACCTCAGTTTGGATAATTATAAATGAGATGTAGCAACTCCAGGTTAGCAAAGCCTGAAACATCTCAGGGGAAAAAGCCAAAACAACAAACAGGTTTTGTGTGTTCCATTATTCCCTAGAAGTGCTCTTGGGTTATGTTGGACTCTAAAACTGAGGCTGTCAAATGAATATTGCCAACAACAAAACATAGCATCAGCGATTCTTTTAATTTTTCTGGTATCTGAAAGCATTAGTCAGTTCCTGACTTCATGTTGCAACAACACAAAGCAAGGCAAAGATTTTGATTAGCTAGGAAACGTTGAAGAGAAAAATTGCAAGCTGAAATATGCTGCAAGTATGCTCAAGTTTCAGCCACAGGCCCATGGTGATAGAACTTTTCTTGCTGTACATTAAGATAATTTCAGTATACTACAATTATGTGCCTAATTAAAATTAAGAAATTAGAACACAGTTAAAAGGAATGATATTTTGCTCACAGCTAATTTCATTAAAGTATTAATGAACAGGACTCATTTTATGGCTAGAGGGCAACTACTTTCTGCAAAGTACTTCCATGCTAGCTAATTTATTCATGCATGAAAAACAATCCAATGAGAAATGAGTGAGCCGGGAACTGCTGGTCCTAATTAAAATATTTAAAACACCATGTCTATTCTGTTCCATCCAGCCAAAGACCTAAGCTAGGAGCCAGCACGATACCAATTAACATGGAACAAGCAAACACACAACACCCACAGATTCTGATTAAAGTGCATATTATTGCACCATACAATATATTGTTCCACACATGTATGTAAATGTTTAATTAACCCATGTCTAAATCTCTGTAATGTTCAGGAACTGATACTTTAAATCCTAAACAAGTGACAATCAGACTGCATGATGTTCACTTTTATTTATAACAATGCTTTCTTAGCACACTCATTGGAGTCATCCTGCAATTACGCGGTGAATTTCTTAAGGGAGGGAGGTGAGGCAGAAGCAGAGGGGAAAAAAAAGGAACAGGCAAAAGATTTTCTTCTCTGCATTTTAGACAGCAATGAGATTGCTGGTTGCCAAAGGCTTGGAAATGGAACGAAATGTTGGGTTAGCCTCGGGTAATACAATATTTTTCATTAATAATTGAAAGAAGAGCCTGGGACTAAACCCATTTGTCAGTCTTGGACGCCAGCAACAAAAACAAAATGAAAGTGCTTCCCTTATAAACCAAAGAACTGTTTGTGGGGGAAGAACCCCAGGGATGGTTCCCACTAGAGAAGAACACGGCAAAGGCTCAGAGAGAAGTTGAAGACTTGCAAACTTACTCCAAAGCAGGATCAGAAAAACAGAAAATTCTCTAAACTTTACTTCATACACAGATGAAAAAAAATCTGAGTTCAAGAAGACTTGAAAAAGCAGAAATTTGCTTCAGTTTGCACTATCATAGGTCTTCCTTTCCAAAAAGATTCTAGGGTCGTTCCTCTCCCCTCAGTTAAAGCATTTCATGAAAAATCTGGTTCCCCATAGATGTTTTTCTTCCCCTTTTCTATGCCATTCCCCTACAAAACTTATACACTAGTTTCTTCATTAAATGAAGCAAGTGAAAGAAGTTAAAGTCTTCCCTTGCTTTTTCTGGCCTATTGGGTAGACTATTTCCTACCCTTCCCTAAAGGACAAGCTTTGCAACATATTGATGGAAATGTCCAAAAGAACCCAGAGTAGCCAGAAACTCCACCAGAGAAGCTCTTATGAAAATCTTCCTATTATCAAACCATGCAAGTCTGTTATCACAGTCAGCACCCATGCAAATTAATGAGTGCCCAGTCTTCATGCACTGGCTGTGGAGGGGTGAGACAAGAGTGAGCCAACACCCAACTCTGACTCTTCCCAGGCTCAGATATTTTGTGCCCTTGACTTCCTCCTCACCTTTCTCTGGCTCAGTGGCAGAAACTGAGTGCTGTAATCCTTCAGAGATCAGGGATGCAAAGACACATGACCAAAATGGAAAGAAGCAGGAAGAGCCAGGGAGCTCAGAAAGACTAAGGATTTGGAAGGCAGATGAGGTCTGAATGCAGAGGGTAATGAAAGGCTGCAAGGAAGACATACAGTACAACAAAAATTAAAGTTCCTGGCAGAAGGACCAACGAGAAGTGTTCATAGTGGAAAAGAGCTAATAAAAGATCTGAGAAACAGAAAAGAACTGAAAGAGGGCAAAGAAAACACAGGTGCAAACCCAGTGGAAAGAGACATCCTTATGTCTGAGAGACATGAGCATATCATCTCAGGTCAGGTGAACCGAAAGAACAGAAAAAGTAACATGAGAGCAAAGTAATTACCCAGAAGTACTGAAATGAACAGTTTGTGTTACAGCTCTGGGACAGGACTGGTAGTTGAAATTCACTCATGCCTAAGGCACATCTAAACCACTCCATAGAAAGGCCATCTTCCTTTGATAGCATTAGTTAATCAGGAAGTTATAACTTCCCATGAAACAGATTTGCACCAAAATCAGTTTCAACACCCCTGATGCTGCCATTTACTGAAAGTAAATGTAGACTGTAGTGTTTTCTATGACAAAACAATCCTGTAGCCTCCTATAATGAATGTCTTCAATCTCCACATGTACATTCTGGTCTTTGCTACCAATTTAAGCAGTGAGCTACACTACATGTCCCACTCCAGCTCCTATTCCCTGCTCAGTCTCTCTGCTGCCACAACAGCACAGCTGAGTCAGATTCAGGATCCAGTTTGAGGTACAAGATAGAAAGATGACTTAAGGCTACTTCAGTCCATCCTCACCCTCTGTTCTTGCACTCAGGACAATTACCTGACCAAGTCCGTGTCTTGGGACCAATGTATAATCACTTTCAGGCATCAGGGTTGTTTATTGCCAGGTGATGTTGTTTCTCTTTGTCAGTATTTTTAGTGCTGAACTAGAAAAATATACAAAAAGGTTCTGTAGTTCCATATTCTAAAGCCTGGAAAACATCTTTACTGCTCATACAAGACTAAAGTTTTTGTGGTTTTCCTCTACTCCCCTGACTCTTAAAACACTAGCTGCACATCACTAAGTGGTAATACATTTGTGACCCTTGTAACTCTATACATTTAAGATAAAATCATGTCTCATGCTAAATAATTCTGCTGCCTGTCCTTCCCAACAGATGCACTTAAGTGTCTTGTATCCCATGGTAACCACTGAGGGAATTTTGCTACAAACTACTTCAGGTGGAAACAAGATTCTGCTCACTCAGCATGACTGGCAAGATCAGAGGGGGTTGTCAGTTTGGGGTTTTTTTTTCATTTTCTGATTCATCCCATACAAACAAGAGTGGATACAAATACAGTATGTAATTGGCTTCATTGGTGTTGAAGATCCTCCTTGATATTCAAATGTCTGATAGACAAAGAGCTTTCACTTTGCCTCAAACTCTGGTTGAAGTAAAGAAGGTCTTCCAAAAAATCTGTGGATATTTTCTCAGTGAGGTGTTATCTCTTTGCAAAGACCTAATCTTTTCCTTGAGATCTGGAATGAAATTTGAATGGCCTCTGTATGCTGCATACAAAGGTAGAAGTTACTGGTGACAGCCAAACCTCTAAACAATCTATCCCTATGGATTTTGAGAATTTTATAAACACTGCAAAAGCAATGTTTATCTGAGATATCTAATTTCCTGCATGCTCTAATGGGAAATTGTGCTATCACTTGTGTTCTCAATTACATGGTGTAGGTTAATTTCAACATTCTCAAGTAGCAGGAGCAAAGAGCAAACTTCAAAAAGACACTACATTTTTCTGCATGTTTAGCCAGACAAACATTACTCCTTTCCCCTAACTGAAGCAGCTATTCTAAAGAACGTTAACTGTTTTCTAAATATTCAGATGTTCTGTTGTCATAGTTTCATAAAGTAATGAACAGCTTCTTAATATTTAATAAACCTTGCCTGCTGTCCCCAGGCAGGGAGCACAGACTGTTGATAGCCAGCTACTAAATGCCCATTAAAATACAGTATCTCTCCTTAAATTGTACTTAACAAACAGGTTTTATCACCTGGAATGAAATGTTAATTGCATCAGCCACAAGACTGAAATGGTCTTATCCTACAAGAAACAGATGGGGAGCAGAGAAAGCTGTACTTCCTGTACTCTGTTCTGGCTCTGATGGAACCCTTACCCTGTGCTAAGTGCTTCTTACTGGTGTTACTGCATTCTGCTGTGTGGCAAAGTGACAGACCAAAAGAACTGGGACAGTCAAGAAATGCTGCAGAGAAGCTATTTATAAAGCTGCTTCTTGGCAATCCTGTTTATTATCTCTTGTGTGCAATGCAAGTCAGAGCATATTGCAATAATGATCTTCACTAATTGGATACAGAAGTCATTAATACAGAACAATAATATTTGTAAATTGTAGTTCTGGCTTTTTACATTCTCAAAGCAAAAATTAATACTAATGGGATGCAAATGAAACAAGGAAAAACAGAAATGCAGCTAGGACCAGATATTGCCCTTTATGGTGCTACTGAATTCTGTGGTGGCCATTAAACCAGCTGAGATAAAAGCTGCCCCCCCTCCCCTGGCAGGACAACCCTTGAGCCAAATCCCCTGTGGTCATGGTGAGGTAAAAGCTTCCCCCAGAATGCATTGCTGCCCTATGTTGATCTGTTGTAACCGATTGGCCCTTCCCCCTTGCTCTACCCCCGAGCCCTCAGATGACTGACCCTGATGTTCTACCCTGCCCCCTGCCTTTCCTGTATAAACCCCGCTCCCTCTGGCTCTTCCTCCCTGGACCCCTTGGAGGAAGGAGCTGAATAAAGTCTCCTGTAAAACCCCATAGGAAGGCTCTGTCCCTTCCTCTTCTGCGTTGCTCTGAAGAGCTGAGCTCACAACTGAGCTGAAATCACCCAGTGGCAGCAGATATGCCATGCCTGTGCCACCAGGCCATCCTTTAAAGGACAATTCCCTGCAAGGTCACAGTGCTCTGACCACCACTGCTGTGACAAAATTTGAGGTCCATCTGTGCACTGGACCCTAGCTGGACTGATGGCCATGTGGCCTAAAGATGTGTCAAAGTGCTGTGAAAGAAAGTGCTGCAAAAAAATGAAGGAAATTCCTGTCTCCTCCTGCCTGATCCACACAGGTGGGCAAAGGCAAAAACTGTTCCATATGTGCAGTTATCTCCTCACAAATAACCTACACTGCCAACACAGATGTCATCAGCTTGAAATGAAAGAAGTGTGTTAATATCAAAAGACAAAAAGATACATAATTAGAAATAAATATGACAACTATTTCACCAAAGCCCTGTGTAGCTGACAGGGAGTTTGGCTCTGGCTTTACAAGAACTTTGTGCAATGAACTTTATCATTTTAGACTATATTTCTTGGTGCCTAATTGGTAATGGCTGAAGAGAAGCAATAAACATGATTAGAGAAACACAATCTGCCTTTTGAAATCAAGAACATCTTAGAACCTTGAATATCTCTTAAAAATGAATTGCCTTCAGTTGGCTGCTTCAGTGCTTTTGAGCTACTAGACCCTAACTGGGCTACAGTTCATAACTTAAAAGGTTGTAGAAATTATAGAGCCAATCTTCTCTAGATAAATGCACATGTAATACAAAAATTCTCATGTATTTCCTGCAAGAATGCAAACATAAAAAGGGAAAAGCTTAGTATAAGACATCACTGATTTATTCCACTGTTCAATATATGTTGCTCCTTGGCTGCAGTGGCCTGTGATGATATGAACCTGGGTTCGTATCTATCCCTAACTGACCAGGAAGCAAATGGGAAACAAACATGTTCTAAAAGGCTTTTATCTCTACATATCCATGAAACAGGCAAGCATCATGCCTTGCAAAGAAAGAGCACCTGCTAAAAGAATGCAAATAATAAAATATTTTATATTTCTTATCAAAGTACACGGTCCCTTATTTCTCACTAAGATTTTGACATACCTGTTTGTATAACTAACTACAACTACTGTATATTTTAAAAATACTCCTACTCTTACCAGCTGTATTCACCCCGTAGAGCTTTCAAAGTTTTTAAAAGGTGCACAACAGTAGCTTCCCCAAGATATTCCCAGAAAGTTTTGAAATCAGGATGCCATCTTTGCTCCTGGTGAATTAGAAATACAGCAATTTGATTTGTTCATAGGTGTTACATGGCATGAGAATGGACATGGAGAGAGTTAGCATGTTTGTGGGGAAGAAGGAAAAAAAGAGAATGTATAAAAATATTATTTTTCCCCATAAGTAAGGACAGTTGTTCCTTATCTTTCAAGTGAGAACTCTTGTTTGGGATCTTACAGTCACTTGAGTTGGATGAGCCAAAAGCCAGTGAACTTCAGATACTGTGAGGAAATAGCAGAATAAGGTATGCTGTACTGAAAGCACAAAATTGTGAAGTAATTTTGGTAATTCTTTTTCTCAAAACTTTTCAAAAGCATTAGAAAGATAAAGAACCTTTTTAGGAACTCACTTTTAATCACTCAGATACACTATGTCTACTGTGGTGGCATTGAATGTCAGCAACAAACTACCAAACACGGATATATCCAGAAAACAATGTAATGGCAAAAATATTTATATAGAGACTGGCTTTCCCTTAATTTAAAGACAACATATATTTAGACATCTCAAAGTAGATCAGACCACGGATCTTTGTACTAAGAGACACAGAGACAGTAAATAACTAATAACTCTCACACTTGCCTTGAGTTCAGGCCTCAGTTTTCCCCACCTGTGACCTTGTAGCAATTGCTGGATGTGAATGCCCAAATCAGCCAGGTTTAGTAAACTGAGGTGTGGTTCTCCATGTGATCAGCTGCTGGAATCAGTAGCTCTATCCTCTACAATCCTTGGGTTAGTCTCCTTATAAACAAATAGGCATGGATAGTATGTCCCCATGCTTAAACTGAGAACTAAAAGCAGAAGATGTATCCACAATCAGAAACAAGAATTAGAACCTAAGCCTAAAATCTTATGGGAAGGTGTGTCACATCCCTGGGTGTTACCCAGTCAAGCAGGAAGGACAGAGGATGCTGCTCTTGGCAGCCCATGCAAAGTGACACTTTCAGTGTTTACTACAGATTCATTAGGGGAATGTAAATAGGCAGTGACTCACTCCCCATAAATGAACTGAAGGCTGACCACAGCACTGCTGTAGAGTAAAAAGGTTTTGTTTCTCAGATGATTCACCAACTCACAATTCAAAATCTCATTTGAGGTTCCTCAAAAGTTGCACTGAGCTTCTGATGAGAGACTGCCTCCCATGAGGCTGCTGTTGAGCTGGACTGCCAGCAGCCTGCAGTTTCCAAAGGGAATGTCTGCCACATGGAGAACTAAATATACTGCCTTTATACACTACAGCTGACTGTTGTATATTATGGAGGAAAGTAGTTTCAGCCTTGAACTTTAGAAAACAAATACTGCATATTAAAATATTTCCTTTGTAATTCAGAGACCTTGACACCCTGAGATTGAAAGACTCCCACTGAGTAGATACTGTAATTAAGATAAGTAATCAAGAAATGGGTATTGAGTAAAAGTTCTGGCATATAGTGGGAGGCAGAACAAAAAACCCTGAAGCACCAAATTTCTGAATTTCTTCAACTTAATAATGATCTGCAAGTTCTTCAAGATAAACTCATTTAAAAGTTCCTGGTACTAGGTACCTCTCAGTCCAACATTTAGACTTTTTTTTTTATCATAACATGGCTCAAAAAACCTCCACTTATATTTAAAGGCTTGTACAGCAGCTATGAAATTGTCTGTCCTAATGGTGGATTTCCATGACACTGCATTTTCAGCTATCTCAATATTCATAGAGGCAGTTAGGCAGCATCTGTGAAGAGGAGACTTTGAGGCAAAGAAAATGAAGTCTAAACAGTCTGAATTGAATAATGAATGAGAAGATTTGAAGCTTCCAAGTAAACAGAATGGCTGACAGCCCGTGGAACGCAGCATCTTGTCTAAAGATGCCATTGGTGCAGGATTCAGAACCTGTCTTTAAATAGACCTTCCACAGCACTCCTTATACACTAGAACATTTATTGAAATTAAAGAAGTTCTGAGTAAGGAATGCTGGATAGGGCCTGATCCTGCCCTTGCATTGTGATTGAGTTTGATTTTAAGTCTATTAATAGTTTTGAACATTTATTCTAGCTAATAGTCAAAGACACTAGGGTGAGATTTTAGGAATTTTCACCCAGACATCTTTTACATATATCTTAAAGATGCCTATGTTAACACTCTGCTACCCATACTGTGATTGCAATCACGTATTGAGAGGTCAGTATTTGTATCCCACGTGACTGGATGCACCAACAGTTGAAGTAAAAGTCCATCTCTAAAAGAAAAAAAAACCCAAACAAATTTCTAAAAGCATTTTATTACCTGTCTGGTTGTGACTTGGTGGCTTTAAGAAATTTTAAAAATAAAAACCCCACTTTGCTTTAACCCTGAGCTTAAAGTTCTGTAATGATTGGTGTCTGACTCTACCAACACTTAAATTGAGAACATATTTCCTTTCCATAGGAGTCCATAAAAGGTAGTGTCATTTTCCTACCACAATGCTGTACCTTAATAAGCTCCTTCTGGTGAGGAACATTCTGGAGATTATCATCTTTCAAAGCAAAAGATGTCTCAGACAATTAAAATATTGCAAGTGCTGATTGCTGTTGATAATATTAGCTCTCAATAATTAATTTGTTTAAGAAGATATCTGATACTTTATTTAGGAAATAATTATTCCTATAAACTATCATTTAAAATATACACATGCTGCATAAACTGGAGATGCCCTGAGCAATGATCCAAAGAGCAAACCTATCAGAGGAACACATCAACAAGCCTGTCATCAAAATAGCCCCTTCCACTATCCACAGATGCTGCACTCTTATTATAACTTGGATTAACTTTAATATATATATATATATAACTGCTGCTAGAATTTTAGGTAGAAAACAGCCTTTTTTAAAATTATTTTGATATCACAAAAACCATTACAGACAACCTTCTCCCTCAGAACAAAAGGACTTTACGTATGTACTGTAACTCTTTTCTCTGTGGGTTTGAAATTACACACAGTAGTGCCAAAGGTAAGTCATTTCTAGAGGTTTAATAAATTTCTGATTTTTTTCCTCCCTCTTGTGAAATATATTTGTGGCCCACAGCAATCACTTTAGACTTTTTAGACACGTCCGGATAGAGATAGATGACACAAGTAATCTACTTATCTTCCTTTTCCATCACCAATAAAAGTGACAGCCTGCCTAATTAGGCCTAATAAAGCAGCAGCCGAGAGAGGGGCTCCGCAGCGATCTAAGGAGGAATGGCATTGACCCACAGATACAGGTGCCGCCTTGAGGCAGTACTGGTATTGCTTTATCTTCAACACATTACAGCCAGCTCATACCATATTCAAATGCAAGTAGCATGTTTTTCTCCTCAATTCTTAGATCAAGAACAAAAAAAAAAAATCTCATCTAATCAAAAAAGGCACTGACAATTTTTAAGCCTCACATTAAAAGCAAAGAGTCATTCAGAACAGTGCACTCCATATTCTATTTTATAATATCACTTTAAGCTATTTCTTTGAATCACAGACATTTCTTTGTTAGGAAGGAAAATCAAAAATTCATCAGAAGAAGTTCTCAGGTTTTTTTTCTTTTTTTCCCCACCCCTTTTTTCCTTTCCTACCCCCCCTCCCCCTTTCCTTCAAACAGGGCTATTGCACAGGGTTTTTAGCTGGAACCAACATTTATAGAAGTTAGGGATCCTTAAGCAATTATTAGTGGTGAGACTTTGACACGCCTGAAAGTTGTCAACAACTGACTTTAAATAAAGTAGAAGGGAAGGGAAATAAATGATACTCAGCAAAATTAATACACAGCCATGCAAATTAAAGATGTAGTGTTTTTTAAACAAGGAAAAAAGTGAACTTTGCATAAAACAGCATTTTAAGTATATCTTTACAAAAATTATTAGATTGTCAAATGGCATGAAAGTAAATCAAATCTGCAGCTATGTGTGATATTTCTACATTTGCTCAAAACAAAACAATCTTTTTTTTTTTTTTTTTTTCCTTCTGTATCTGCAAGTGTTCTTCATTCTTATTAGTCCAGACAGCCAAAGGCTATTTTTCTTTAACTGGTACTGGAATACCACCACTTTCAGTACATTCCTTGCCAGTGGAGGGTTTGTACCAGGAGAGTTGAATACACAAAGGACTTTATTTTGAATTATTATTCAAGTTTCTGTCTTTTCTGAATGATGTGGAAAGGCTGCAGTACTGTGGTCCAGGAAGGTTGTCAATGTTTTGCATTAGAACACCCCAAGTATCCCACTTCAAATGGCAGCTTATACATTAGTCAGTAACCCCTGCCAGTGATATCTGTGCAGGCAGAACTTGGATTTGCTGTTCAAAATGGATGCAGAGTATTGCAGATGAAGCAATCTCCTTCCATTAGAGAACTATTGCTGTGAAAATATGCAGTACCAGTCTGCGCACAAGGTATCATCAAGACTAAGGCTGTTGGAGGAGAAAAATAAAGTAATTTAACATTATCTAACAAACACATCTCAGAAAGAACCAGACCTTCAAGTTCAGGGCATTAACTCATCTGTGAGCACCAGGAATTACTGAGAAACACCCTGTTTGCCAGCCATGACTGTTGTTGTTCCTTAATAATGTACAAACTGCAGCACACATTTGCTGACTGAGAATCCAAAACACTTTAATCAAAAGATTTCAATTTATGTCAATGCCCTTGATTCTGATTTTACTGTTGTAGAAATTTAAAACACAGAAAAGGCTGATTGTTAGTGAGAATAGAGAATTTGAGAATAGAAATTATCGCAGTGACATTTTCTATCCTTTCTGCATCATGTAAAAATGACCCCTCACACTCAAGGCACTAGATAATGACACACTAGTGGGTGCCAAAGAGGAGTTTTACTTTTAAGCTTATCTTGTTAAAAGAGTCCTTCATAAGAAAGGTTTAACTAATCCCATAGTTACTCTTGAAATTAAATTCCTACTTGCCATACAATTAAACAAACAGTATTTTTCATGCAATCACAGCACAAAGGAGACATGGAAGATATAAATGAGAAATCTGTGAAAAGCTTCTTCAGGTACGTGAAATAAACCTAAACCTACAGTTCAGGGGATGATGTGCCAAAAAATTGAAGAAGGATATAAAGAATTGAGACCACATGTTCAGCCTAAAAGTGTTAATATTCTACTTCTTATTCATCAGGATGATACTTTTGCAACAGCTGACGCCTCGCCATTGTTTGAGGACATTTCTTTTAAAGGAAAAAGGTTTTCCCAGTTCACTATCACAAAGAAATTCAGAACTCAGACCTCACTAAAATGTTAACTACCTTAGGAGCCACAGAAAAGGCAGAACCACTGCTTGTTTAACAGGTTTTCTTCCCCCAATTATATTGAAAACAGAATTCAGTTTTTAAAAATATAGCTGTCTCAATAAGCCAAATGATGTGCAAATTATGCTGAGCTGTAACATCAACAGATTGTAATTGGAAACGAGCTAAGTAAGGGACAACAGACTGCTGACACACTTTTTAGTAAGAATATGAGTGTACAACCAGAACCATTTATATGGAGTGAGAAACCAGAGCCACTAAATAAAGAACACAACACAATGAACACAGAAAAGAGCATAAAACAATGTGAATGACAAAACACATTTATCCAACTGGTTAACATCAGGATACCCCTACAAGGCACTCAATGTGTTCAGCTTTTAAATCATTCATGGAGGGATGGAACTTATGTTAGGCTCAACTACCAGAACCAGTCAAGCTATTGCTATTATCAGCTCTGGTGCACTAAGTACTTGGAGGCCTCTGACTCCAGCCTCAAAATGTTCAGTGTATAACCAAAAAATGAGTATCTGGGCTGAGCAAAAGCCAGATGGTTTGCTTAAAGAAAACTCTCTGCAAATATAGGAACATCTTTGGTCTGCTTGCATATTCATCTTTTGTTTTCAGTGACCACTGTTACCTATTTTCTGTTTCAAAACAGCCATTTTGCACAGAAACTCTGGAAGGTTATCTAAAGGGGCTGAGTGGAGCAGGTTTGGTGGCTCAGCAGAATAAATTCAGATGGGTTTAGCATAGAGGGAAAATAATCCCTCACCATTAAATTCAAACTATCTCAAGATTCAACCTCTTATTCCAGAGTTAATCTCACTGGTTTAGTATTCTTGGCAAAAGATGAAGGTTGAGGAGAAAGAGGTGCTGCTCACAGGTAATGTCTCTGCATAATCACAGGCAACAGTCATTAGTTTACTATATTTGTTGCTTCTGTTTTCTCCACATCATGGAGGAAAAGAGTTATTCCTGCTCCTCTTATGTGATGCTAATTTTCTTACTAAGGGGAACCAGGACTTCTTCTGTAAGGATGTGGAAACAACCCAGAGCAGGCAAACACAAAGTCAATATTGACAGCTCCACAGGACTGGAAGAGCTGACAAAGGTAAGTGAACCAACAGCAATCAGAAGAAGAGGGGTTTGGATTAGGAGGGGACAATTTTGGGTCACTTACTCTGAGAATCAAAAATCTGTTGAATGTAATCAGTTATATATTTCTTACTGCCTGCATGACAACTGTGCTTACTAAAGTCACTGGTTTATAACACAAACCTCAAGCCCTTCCCCAGTCAGACCCCCCTAGCACTGAGGGTGATTGTGCTGGAAGCAGAGGACATCCACCTCTGTGCCAGCCCTCAATACTGTGGCATGTGCTGGCTCAGCACAGCTATCTCAGCCTGAATTGGTAATAGACTGACATAAAACCCTTGACCCTTAATGAAGTGAAATAATGTGATTTGCTGAAAATGCTGGGCCTTCTTTTTTATTGGTATTATTTGAAAGGAAGTAACAGATGTAGATAAGCTTATGAACATAATAGATGAACAGCATTTCACTGCCTCGTGCTGGTCAAACTAAAATGCTCTGCTGGGACTGCTACCTGCAAGTCTGCAACGTGCAACATCTTACTCATTTCAAACTATGGTTTCCACTTCAGTACATTCATGATAGAAGGCTTGTCATTATATAAATTATGGGTCAACTGGGCATGAAAAACCCATGTATATTGTCTTAGGTTTTTCAAGATTTTAGGTGTTTCAGTTCTCACTAACAAGCCAAATTTAAATTAATCAGATCTTATTAGCAATTTTGTGCTGTGGTGAGATCCCCTCGTGAATGAGGTCACAGCTCCAGAAGTACAGGGAAGTTCACTGCCAGATCCTGCATTAAGAAATTGAATTTTCCTGCATCAGCTTCCAAAGACACTCCAAAGCTTCCTGACTTGATTGAAACCTGGTGATCTGCTGTTTTGAAGACTTGACCCAAAAGACATCGCTTAGCAAATTCCAAGACAAAGTTACCATATATCGAGCCTAAAGTTAAAAACCTTTTGTTTGCTGATACCTACCAAAGACACCACATTAATATTAGCTGAAATATTCCTCAGCCTCTTTAGGAAGCTGTTGTTGCTTTCTCATTTTTCAGTCCAATGATTTACTCACATAAGAAAAATCTTTACATTTATGTTATGAACTTGTGTAAGCAGGAAGAGAAAAAGGCATTTTATCTAGTCAATCCATTGAATGATTTTTTTATTATCCTAGTCTCAGAATCACCCTCCTTGATACCCAGGCAGCAAATTGCTATGGCTTTATTCCCAGTAGGTCCTGGTTAAGAATCAAAAGTCCTCCTAAACATCCTGCAAGTACATGTTTATGGTTGAATAGGTTACAAGTTCCACTCATGGCAAAGATTTGTCTACTTGAAGTGAAGACAGTGTGCTTTGTTAGACTGGATTTCTGGTGCACATACTGTGATCAGGAACAAATGATGAAGAAAGAGGTTTAAATGGAACTGATGAGCAATGCCAAGTGATTTTATAGACATCTGTCTCACCTCCATCTTTTCTTAGGCAGTTTCTACATCACCTCACCTCTGAGAAAGTACATAAGAGATTAACAAAGATAAAGATAAGCTACTGTAAAAAGCATTCTAAAAAACTGTCTGGTGTTTTGTATCAAACATAACAAAATCCCACTTCATGCCCACAGAAATATAGAGTCTTCAAAAGCCCTGTACACTTACCCATGCTTTATAACCCTGTACCTCACAGATCAAGGGCATAAGAGGATACAAAGCTATATATTTATGAATCCATCATGTGTCATCTTTTTTTTTTCTCCTTTTTCTTCTCTCTTTTTGTGAGGGATTGGGCAGGTTTTCTAGAGAGACAGATATTTGTAACAATGCCCTGAGGGTTAAATAATGATGTTGAGGGGGAAAAGTTGGGTCAACCTCCATAGTTTCATATGGCCTTAGTGACCAGTGTGGAGCTGATCACCACAGCTAATGATTACATGGAGAAAAAAATTCCCTTAGTGCTCCATAAGTAAATAGAAAATGCTAACCTTAGCATATTCAAAGGAGCATTTTAGCATGCAGTCATTAAGTTATCTCTTGGTTATTTATTTCTTCTGCTTGTTATTAGCTGTGTGAAGAATATTATTCTAATTATGTCAGCCCAATCAGCAGTATTGCATGTCCAGGCTCATTTCCATTAGTTTGAGCTTTGTCTTTCACACTGTGATACTAATTCAATGAGACATCAAACATTTAAATCGACCCAGGATGCCGAGGTCAGGCAGTTTTGCCCTTCCACTCTATTAGCACTCGAGTGTAATTGTGTTTGTCACTCCCCGCATGACTAATAGTATCAGGGTGACTATCAGAGCACAAATGAGCAATGCACTAATATATTATTTTGTTCTATAATATCAATATGTGTTTATTCAGTGGTTGTGTTAGCCAAGTTGAAATGTTCACTTTAATACAATAACCATAAACTGTTCACTTAAACAGGGGCTCTCACTCATACAATTACTTTACAGCAATAGAATTTTTACTTTGCAGCAATAGAATTTTGCTTAAGTGGGAAAAATGAAAAAAACACCTCACTTTAAGAATAATCTTTCAGAGATGCAGCAAACCTCAATCTGGCCTAAAAGCATCAGGAAAACTATGCATAGTTCATACAAGAGCATATAAAACAATTTGCCATGTATAAACATAACTATAAATGTATTATGAGCTATATGTAATCAGAGAGTGCATATACCACTGAAGCAATTTAAAAGCAGTTGCATCTTTAAGAACGATTCCTAAAAACTTTAAAGCACTTTAAAGCACTAGAATATTTAGATACCCAAAGAAAAGGAAACCAAGGGATTTCCTTTACATCACTGCAATGATGCAATCCACTATGGAATTTCAGCATGTGGCAGACTTGAAAGACCCAGGTAATTACCAGCTGATGCTGTTCATGTACTTAAAGCTATAAATTTGCCTTAATAAATTCCTGAAAGGGAGACACGATTAATTCCCTCAAAACTTACATAAATAGGGGAAAAAGAAGGGCAAAAAAACTAATTATGAATTCAGCATATCTGATAATGATCAAATCTCATAATTTCAAGAAAAAAAAATTCTCTCTTCTCAGTGTAATAAAGCCTCCGAGTATTTTAAATGCTGCATCATTAACAGATGGTTTCAGAATAACTATCAATGTCCTTATGCATTTTCTTTCCTAGTTAATGTTTCAAAACAAGGTAAAATTTATTCTTTATACTTTCTAGGGCAGAACTTGCTCCAGCTCCAGGGAAAGTTAGTTTTTGCCTACAGCATTTGTGCTTTTGCAATTTCCTTCTCTAGTGCAGAGGAAAAAACACAACAAGTTTTGTGTCAGCTTTAAAAATGCCAACAGTAAAAAGTATTACTTCACAGCAGCATGACATAATCAGCTCATTCAAGGTTAGAGATGGAAAGGGGAGCTTTATTTCTTCATTGAACAAATACAATTTGCTTCTCAATACTATACAGTAGTTTTCAACATCTGTAATGCACAAATAAACTTCATAAAAATAATCCAAACTTATCTCATTTTCAATCACGTCCATTGAAATAAAAACAGAAGCACAGAACACACACAACCAGTCAACTCTGAGAGCCATCTGCCAAAGTTCTGGGATGTTTTCCTTCCTGCCACCATGTATGTGCAACCCTTCCTCGAGGCAACATTTCAACATTTGTTGAACTTAAAAATAAGTTGTCTGGATTCATTAGAGGTAACATGCTAAAAGCTCCCAGATTTGAACAGAGACTCTGAATATTAAGATATATGATATCACCATCATTGTCTGCCTCCCCCAGGAACATACACTGTGTTTACTCACAGCTGCCTGCTTCACTCACACACCTTGAGGTACAGGTAAGGCTCTTCCATTAAAAGGTATTCCAGCTCATGTCACAAATTGTTTCAGAAGGAAATCCTTGCCCTGTGACATTAAGCAGACCTAAGTAACTTCTGAAATTTCAGACTGAATAAAACCCACTCAGTAAAATTCACTTCAGCATGACAAGTTAGAACCAATAAAGGAAACCTATGCAGTGCACCTGGCCCAATCCTTTTTCTTACCACATGGTTTTATTCCTGACTTTTCTTCAGCAGGAGATACAAGACCCCCAGAAAATCCCACCACAATTTCTTCTGATTTCAGGCCACAGTACAGAGATTTAGAAATGGCTTCAAGCTCCAGGAATGGTACCTGAGCTGAACTTTTTAACGTTTATGCATCACTGAGCATTAGTGATCTGCACCCCCTTTACACTGTCAGCTTGTGATAAATCTGCAGCACACCAAGTTTGGCATCATGCCCAGTCTAACTTATATATCTTCTCCAAATCATAAACTTCCTAAACTAATGCTTCCCTCTGCAAAGATATTGGGAAGAGGATAAATCTTCAGCCATAGCAGGCTGTTAAAATTCATTGAATTTGCATGAGTTAACTGAAAAAAATTGTCCTTATAAATATAGATCAAAGAAAAGTACATTTTAACAGTTTTTTATTGACCTTTCCCTATTTGAATAATCTCTCAAGAGAGGAAACACATCCAACTTCACACCAGATCACATATTTAATGACTTCCCTAATTTGTGCAGCAACATTCCATCTCATTTATACCTCAGACAAAAATCACATTTTTGTTCAATCTTCACAAGTTTCTCAAATTAAAAAAAAAAAAAAAACAACCAAACAAAAAAAATCACCCCCACTCCCCTACCTTTCATGGAACACATAACAGATGGGGCAGCTGTTTTCTGGCCTAAGAGTATAAACCTCAAAGTATTAACCTGCTCAGCAATGATTTACAACACAGCCTTGGACAAATGATTGAAAAGTATCTTTGTAAGTCCCTGATCCCTGTGTGTCAAAGATATGGAATAAGCCACCAAGTGAAACTCAAGAGTTGTGTTTGTCTACAGTATGCTTATTCCTCCACCATGCAGCAAATGTTTGTGTTCCTTTCTGTGCCCTTCCCAATTAGAGTTTTATGTATTTCTAATGAGTAAAATTAGCTTTCTTTGCTTTGAGTTTAACTTCAAAGTTTTCTTTTTTTTTTTTTTTAATCTTTGTCTATGGCAAGTAATTGCTATATATGGTAGAGTTGGTGGATGTTTTTCTATCAAAATATTTATTTTGATAAAAATACAAGGCAAGTGTGGGTGGCAGGAAAAAAATGTATTTTCTGCCCAACTCTAATTATATATGTATATACACACATATGTGAAGAGTAAATGTACTGTTTTGCATACTTTGTTTTTGCCTACCCATCCATGGTAATTAAACCCATGTGTATTATATTTATTCCCCTGAGTTCAACCCTCCCTTTTGACAAATCAAATGATTAAACATATACTTTAGTTCTAACAAGACTCTATACAACACTAAACTGCTGCCACTTAGTTGCAAGAGCTTTGCTTTTTATAATAAATACCAAATATCTCTATTCCCCACCCCCTTTCACTGGTGCTTTGATAAGCAGTAGCCCTAAACTGACAATATTTTGCTTCCTCTGGGGAGGGCATTACCCTTCATTCTGCAATGCAACTTCTGTGTGTCAGCCCACGGACCACTGGCTGGTTCTAAGGCAGTCACACCAGCAATTTTGGGTGATGCAGACACTCCTAACTACATCCAGGGAAGACCAAGAAGTAGTGATGTCATCTGCAGCAAAATCAGAGCACAAAAGAACTGCTGCCATTGGAAAGGCCTTACCTTAGCAAAGGAAGCAGCTCTGCAGACTCCTCACTGTGGACAGCACAGGCAGCCTCAGGGGTTCCTGCCAAAGCACAGTGGGAGGTTAAGAACACAACTTCCTTCTCAGGCCTCAGTAGATTTTGTTGTTTTCAGCTTCCATAACACTGATTATTAATCCCTTAACTTTTTGGGAAAGAAGATGCTTAGATCACACAGCCACTTGACTGCTTGACCAGCTAAAGTACTTGCATTCCAAATCTGTGGTGCTTCTGTAAGTTCTGCAAATGGATTATGCAAGTATGTCAATGTTTGGAAACAGGCTTTTTAAGAAAATTCATCACAATTCTAGACAGAAACAAAAGAGTCTCAATAGCAAATGAAATGCCACTTCAGAGTAAAACATGGCCCACAGAATCGAGATTATGGGCTGGTACTTAAGTAACAATGTGGACTCTGTGAGCAACCAGTACAAGTGCCAGCAGGAGTGTGATGGTGCAACTCCTGTCCACCAAAAAACACAAGGAAATGTTTGCTCCCCTCAAAGATAACCAAAGCAAATGTTAAAAAACCCCTTGAGTTTCTTGGAAAGTGCTTCACAAAAACAGTGGTTATAACAAAGTATCCAAAAATCTGTATACTCTTCCTGTTAATTGGTAAGACAGGCTGTGTATGGAGGGGGGTCACATACTTTAAACATTGCAAATTGGCAGACTATTTTGCTAGCCAGAGAATGAAAGTTTGACTTCAGGCATTCATCCTGTAATACCTTTCCTTCCAAAAACAGAATAAATGAGGGGGAGCTGGCTAGAACAGACAATTTAAACATTCAAATTCCCTGCTCCCTATTTTACTGGGAAGGGAAGAGGGAGGGAATGTCCTTTCTGTACTTTCTTTCATTTTCACATAGGGTCAAGGCCTGCAGATTCTTTATAACTTACTCATGACATGTAAAATATTGGTAATCCAGCTGATCAAGAAATGTGTAAGAGTAAAGCAGCAGTACTACACCCAAGCCCAAGAAGAACTCCAGTTCTGTCACTTCTGCAGTCCATTAGTATCCCATAGTGGGCTTGGGAGAGGTTTACATGTGATCCATTCCCAAATTCCATACCTTTTAGAAGAGGGCATCTTTTAGATTTCTAGAAGATTACAGTTCATTTGAAGGATAAACATAGGTACATGTTAGAGGAAAGCCAATATGATGCAGAAAAAAATGGCAGGTGCTTTTGAAGTAGTAACATAGGAATTTTAAAATCAGAAGTCTCAGACAATTTCCTTATTACAGTTTTCTGAAAATATCCATGTTTTAAATCCTTTACTAATAGTTTTCTGGTTAGTTTCTAATACAGATTAGAAAAAAAATTACTATAAAATGCCACTAACTTCAGCTTTGAAACTCAATATCCTTAAATTTATATATATACATCTGTAAGACAGGATAGGTTTACCTCCTTAAAGTGAAACACACAGGTGTGACACTTCAAAAGGATTTGCCTTTATTTACCAGACAAAAATTACAGACACATCACATTTGCAGTAGTGGCCCTGATTCCACTTTATGTGAGATATGTTGTCCCTTTGTTTGCTGCTGACAAGCGTAAAGAGCCACTTTCACTGCAGATAATAATGGTTAATTTATCACAGAGCAGTGGCTGACCTCTGTTCGTCCCTGGCCCTCCATCACCTTCACACCTGCTCAAGCTAATTGTTAGAGCCAAGTGTAAATGAAAATCAACTGGGCTAATAATGAATGGAGGCCATTACTCGCAACAGCACATTACTTTACAAAGGTTTATCAAGTTCTGATATAGCCAGTCCCTTAGTCACAGCTCCCTGTTTTGTAAATGACAATAAGGCAAATTCTTCAGGCCAGGAAAGAAAAGCAGGCAGTGAGGCAAAACACCTATGTTTGCCACTGCTTTTATAGACCCTTACACAGCAAATAATATCCTGACACTGGAAAAGGCAAGCCAGAAATCCTGGTTCATAAAGCAATGGAAGTATTTTTTAAATTCTGGAACAGGGTGAAGTGTTTATTCATTTAACATGTCTCAAGATTCGTGGGTGCAAGTACACAAACTAATGAACAGGCAAAAATCTGTTGGTGAATAGGAAAGAATTAGGTGAAAATCCAACCTGTAAGTCACACTAGAGACTCTCCCTGTAAAGAGCACAAGACAATCCACCATTTCAAAAACTAAAATCTCAAGGATTTAGGCAACTTTACCTTGCTCAAAACAAAACACAGAACTTGTTAATTTTTTTAGCAAACCTGACATTTTCATCTATTTAGAAATAATAACAATATCACAAATACTCATTCTCACACAATTAAAAATTGTAGAATTTAGGGGGTGGAAGGTTGTCTATAACTTCAAAACTGAGACTATAGAAGATATAAAGATGTAAGAGCTACTAAATTATCTTTAAGATCCCACCTCTATAACTGCTTTCTCATACAAAAAGAATTGTGAGGCCATCAGTGTATTATTTGTATCTCCTCCAACCCCCCCAAGAGAAAAAAAGACAGCAGTTACATTCAGAATCATGCAACAGAAGAACAAACAGCTTGATAAAGATTAAAACAAAAACCAAAACCAAATAAAATTCCACTTCCAGATTCTTATCCACATTCAGATTATTTTCAAGCAAAAACTCAAGACCTACAGACAGTGAACACTGTGTAAACAAGCTTAAAACACATCTGAAATGGGTCCTGCTGCCTTCAGTGATTTACTAGAAGAAAAGCAAATACCTGCTTTTCTGTAAGACTCTCATTACTCCTCTGTACACATCACCACAATTTTGACTTTTGCTCATTTGGAAGAACACAGAGTATGTATCAAAATTGTTCATAATCTGATAGAATAATTTTATTTACCCAGTGGAATAACTTTTATTAAAAGCAAATCCATACTCAGCCTTCCCACAGAGTATAATAAAAGCAGAACTTCTGATCAATTCAAAAGCATTTTTTCATAAAAAGTTATTAAAAAGAATGAAAACATGAATAATATCTTCTACCATTTGTACTGTATTAACAATCTACTAAATACCTTCAAATTAGTAAAATAAAACGCTTTCTTGCATGGATCTACAGGACAGAATCCAACATCTATACAAATAAATAAAGGAGCTGCTAACAATTATTGAACATCACATTGCTTGTGCCAGGGCAAAAGCTAAAAAACAAGGAAGGAAATGAAAACCTGAATGTGTGACAGACTTGGGACAATAAGGTCAGTAATAGTGCTGAAAATTCATGCACACAGTCTGGAAGAAAACTGTATATGTACATATTTCACAGGTTCACAGTGCTATCCTGATTCTCCAGAATTATTTAGTAAATTTGCTTGACTTACACTTTTGGTCCCTATTATATTTTCTCTTGTTTTTCCATCTTCATCAATACAGAGCCAAGACAGAACTGTGCATATGAGTGTGGCTCTCTATTGCGCTGCAAGGCAAGGATAGGAGAGAAAATTCATCCAATGTCACCTGGACACAGCCAGAGCATGTCCAGTCTGAACAGAGTTCCCGAGATCTCATCACACTCAACAATCCCTCAAACACGTGCAAAATGAAAGCCCAAACTGATGTTCCATTTTCCTTAAGGGGAAAATATTTCTCCATACATGCCAGTCTTATGAAAAAACTGTAATTAATTTTGCTTTTCTCATGGTCAGACTTGTTTTATGGCACAACATTGCACACTACATTAGCTAGTGCTGGTTATTCCACTGTACAGGTTCCAAAATCTTATTTGACAGGAAGTGCCATACATTTACAGAGCTCCTTTTACCCCAGAATACATGTGTGTATTTCTGAATAAGTACTGACCTATCTTCAGTCATTTCCAAGAGTACGAAAAGACTAAAGGAATGTAGGCACATGGGCTGGTTGCTGTTTTCCACAGAAGGTTCTTTGCCATTTTATATCAGTAATGTATGGGAGAGACTTTCAGAGCCACCTTATCTGTTCCCCATGTCATCACCAGAAAGAGGCAATTATCTTTCATAAAAAGCAATAAAAGTGCTAGCCAGGCTACTCTAAGTATTCTTCATCAAATATCTTTAGATATCCCATTTCTTTCCCACATACTGTCACAGTTGCACATGCTCTGACTGTATATTTAATACATTTTCTATAATTCAGTTTAAACTTGGTGTTCTTTGTTCAGTTTTAGCTGACAATTGAAAGAAATTGCTATAAAAACATTGAAGTAAAAAAAATCTGCAGGAAGTTGTCAACAAACATTATGCCAAGCAAGCAGTGCATAGTGCCCCATCATCCCTGTGAACAGACCTAAGAATTTCTCCCATATGTAAATGTTCAATCAGAATGCAAACCAGTCACTTGTGTACAGTCAAAGGACACATTTCTTTCCAATGTAGATCTCAAAACATTTTTTCAGAGTAAGAACAGGTCTTTGTAAAGAGTGTTTAAGCAGCTGTCTCATGATAGACTTGATTCTCCTGGTTGAGCCTATTTAGAGGTAAAACCACAAACTCCAACCAGTCTATAAACCATGTACTGCAAAATAGGAACTTCAGTTCAGCACCACTTTCCCTGTAATTGTCCTACTGACAGATGAAACATTTGCCTCAGAAGTGGTGTACTCCCTTCCCATCCTCTCCCACCCCTCAAGGTATAGATATTATTATCTGAAAGGGTATTCTGGAGTAAAAAGTTCTCAAGGTCATCTCAGCATCTCTATCTCCCTTTGTCTCCTCCCCAGCTCATTTCAAAAAGAGAGTCTCTCCTCAGCATTCTCAATCTCCTCTGCTCATGCTCTGGCAGCAGCGCTGAGCATGGAGGAAGACTCCAAGTTCATCCATGGAAATAATTTTCCAGACATTTTTCCAGGAAGACACTCAGACCAGAGAAGGGTCTCTGAGAAGAGCAGAAAAATTCTTCTGCACAAGTGCCTAGGGCACTTCAAGTACTACAGCAAGCATTCCATCTGTCCATGACTTAGGAAACTATATGGGACAGAGTAAAGGAGTCTGATAAAGCAGGTCCTGTGCTCATACTAGCAAACATTTTGTATTATACTCCAGGAGCAAGATCATTCTGAATATATAACCGGATTGTATTTTTAACTTTTACACCCATTAAAACTTTAAAGTATTTTCCAAATAGAAAATTTATGCTACATGTCCCATGAAGCTGTGCTAACCCTTTGGAGAACTAATCATCCCACTAAACAGGATTTTCTCTCTCAGTAATATTTAATACAGTATAGAGGCTGATTGTGATAGCAAAAATATGTTTTAGTTTCCTAAAAGAAAAACCCCTCAAAAAGCCCAGGCTTGAACAACTGTTTTCCTACACAATGAAGTTTAAAAGACAGAGAATAAAGCTTAGAGTAAGGTTCTATTTAAATAGCACTGCATACTCTCACATTACTGAAAGAATGTATACTTGAAAGAGGGGAACAAACCAATCATCTAAATTATATAGTTCATAGAGAGCATGTGATTCATTAATGGTAGGAGTATTCAGAAAATCCAGTTAAGGAAGGCAGCCAAAACCAGTTGATGCAATCAGAATGCTCTCCCCATCTATTAGGCATACAACATTTAAGAAAATTTACAAGCAACAACATTAACTACTGTTCCCAGCCTATACAATTTGTACAATGAACTCAGTCTTCAACAGACAGAATAATTATGCTAATAGAAGAAAAACTTTCCAAAAAAAAGGCAGCCAAATCTAAGAGACCTGTCAATGCCAGTGTCATCAGCAGAGTGATAACTAGTAAAGAGCAGATATCAAAGGTTGTCTTTTTCTTCCCCTCCATGCTCTGTTCTGTTTGAGCCCATGGTGGTCACAGCTCCTTTAACAATATTTATAATGAAGGAACAACGCTGGAGATGTCAACTCTGATTTTTCATAAAGGCTCCTCCTGCCCAGTTCTCCCCTTAGGCTAACTGTAAAAGTACCTGATTCCCAATTCTCAAACACAAAAAGCGCACAGAGCTTGAAAGCTGAGCTGACTAATAAAGTTTGCATATCCCTAAGAACAAGAGCACACAATGAAGAAGAAAAGGAATGGCAAGATTAAACAAAAACAGTAAGCTTGGATGGGAAATAATAAAAATTTAAAGAGGCAAGAACTTAGATACCACTCTACCCCCCCCATACTCCTGTTCATTTACATTTCAGCATGTCCTAAGAAGCATCTGTTTTATGTCCTGACTGCTGCATCAAGGTATATACACCACAAAACTTAAATCACAGTTTGGAGTTGGAATGATGAAAGGTTGTGAGCAATGTAACTTCTCGGTCATGGAACTTCAACTCAGGAGGAATCTAGAACAAGGGATAAGACTGACCCAGCAAAGAACTCTGGGTTACTGTTTCACTTTGGACCTTTATTGTATGTAAAACACACATAAATATGGGAAATGCCTTCAAACAAACAGGAAACATCATCTTACCATAGTGCCATGAGCTGGACTTGTATGCTGTAGAGCTTCAATGCATTTCTGAACACTTGTCAAACAATAGTAGCTTGGGGCTAGACTGTCAAGAGATTTTTTTCTTATTCATATACTAGACTAAAAGAAAACAAGGCCATCTTTGTCCCTCTGCTGGACTGGGTAGGGGGGCACAATGTAGACTAAACCAACAACATGGAGGGAACAGACACAAACCACTAGAGAAAAAACACATTACAACATCTCCCCCAAACCATGAGGGATAAAAATACCCTGCAACAATCACAACCATGCTAACCTGATCTAAATGAGAGATGGCTCTAAGAACAGCTTAAGTATTGAGTAGTCCATAAAGTTTAGAAACTGGTGAAGAGTCTCAATTATACATGATCCAAATGAAACTGTTTCTACTCAAGGATCAACATTGTCCATTTTAAAAATCCCAGCTCTATCACTCTAGAAGTTTTTCTTGAATTACAAGGGTCTTCCATACTTAGCTGCTGCAGGAGTTATGGACTTCGTCTAGCTAGACAAACAGCTATGTCATTATTCAGTGATGTGCAGGTGTTTACAATGTCACTGTCCTTTGCTGAATTTTATTCATGCACCTTTGTCTTCTGGAAACATAACAGAACACATTCACCTCAACTGCCACCCTTATGACCTCAGTGTGATTCTAGGAGGAATGTGCTCACTCCAGTGTTCATGACACACATCTCATATCTCTAGCAAGAGGGCAGTGCATGGAGTGATGAGGGAGATGAGGGACAGTACCTGACTCAGCTCAAGTAGCTATAAGGCCATGGCCTTTTTACTAATTAGCACGATTTCAAAAATAATTGGTCTTTTTGACTATGCTACAGTGCATCAAATGAAGTTGAACACTAAGAAAGTGGCACAGTAAACTCATTACTGTGTACTCATTCACTGCCACATTGTTGAAAGAGGTCATTTAAAAGGGCAAGAGTGATACTACACTACATGAGAGCTTTAATCTGAGCATATAAAAATTGGCAGCACCTAATTATGGAACCAGAATTAATAGGGAGATGGTTCAGAACAAGAAGATAGACACAATACAGTCAGAGAAGAGTTATAAAATAGTCATGTATCTCAGAACAAGCCAGCCCTACTTTTCTAGTCATTGTAGAGTACTGCTCATCAGTTTTATAGTGTACCTCACTAGCCATTCACTGAACTGATACCTGGAGCTATTCACTATTTTAAGCCTCTACAACCTAAGTAGAGATAAGGATGCTAAATCCCCCTCTTTTGACTTCGTGAGACACCCTACTCTCCTCTCCTGACTTGAGTCTTCAGGCTCCTTCCATAGCTCACAATAGCCCTTGACAAAATCTCTGTCAGCAGCTTTTTGTTTGCAAATGAGCTTTTTAGGAGAATTATGGTAGAAGTAAACATCTCATGCTTGCTCCAGTTTTTAAACATAAGAAATAAATAATCCATTTATAAAACAAACTTACAAATTTCTTGTCCTTTTACACCTTTCCACTGCTCTTTACCAGGAGAGTCCTTAATAAGGCACTATCCAGAGAAAGCAGGAGCTTTGGTGAATAGGGGCCAGCTGCTTTTGCAGGTGGTTTGTGTTTGAATAGATTGCCATTCCTATTGAAAGCTTTATCAGTGTTTGATTCACACCCATCCCAGCTGCCTGGTCTCCACTCTAGTTTGAAGACAGAAAGGCGAATATGCTAAAAAAGGGTTTGCAGCTCACTAAAGACACACCATCTAGTAGAAAACAAATATAAAGCAACACTCCCACAAACAAAATAAATCTTGCTCAATCTGTCTTCTTGGTACATGGCCTTCTTCATAAAAACACCATGCCTTAGGGAAACAGGGAGTGGGGATGGAAGGAAGAATCACCTAAGCAAACTCTCACACACTACCACCTCCTGAAAAAAACTGTACCCCTCCCTGTCCCAGTTGCCAGGAGTTACTGCCTGCTTTAAATATTCCAGCAAAGCAATGCCATCTTTGCAAGGCTGCCCATTAACCATCATATTGGAATTTCCCATTCCACCAGCAAAGTTGCCTTTTGCATCTGACTACCTAGAACATTTAATCAAACTCCCACTAGGAGCCAAGTACAGGTCCAGAAATGCATGGCAAACTTCAGTGGGGAAATGAAGTAAAATTTTTAAACAGTATATTCCTAGCCAATCACTGTTGGTAAACTCAGCTTTATAGCATCTGCAGCCAAACATGCAGACATATGTGACTAAAGAAGCCAGCTCTCCATTTCCTAAACCACACATTCAATTTAGATTTAATAAGACAGTAATTGCACATTAAATACTCATTGATTACCTAAAATACATATATTAAGAAATAACAGCTATGTAATGCATCTCTTATATACTCACATATCTATTACAAAGCTGTTAAACAGCAATAAATGTTTATCTAAAAAATTAGCACTCGGTTAACTACTATTAAACCCAAGAGAAACACACATTGAAGACAATTAAAACCCACATCTAGTTGCCTCAATTCTTCTGAAAAATGTTGTTCTCCCAATGTCTTAAGCTGCAGCACCAAACCTTTGAATAGCAATATTCTTTAAAAGATTCACGAAATTTTCAAGAAGAAATCCTTCTTAGAGCTTCATTTACTTGTGAAAGAACATCATCCTTCACAGCTCTGACTCAGGGATACAGAGGAGGGCTCTTTCTACCACACTCCATCCTTCAGTGCAGACAGGTTCCCAGGAAACTCGTTTTCATGGGGTCTCAGAATGGTAGCTTCAGATGGAAAAGGAATTTGTGTATTGCATCCTTATTTCTGTGTCAGTAAGGAAAGTACACATCTCTGCTGAACAGGTACACACAGCGAGATAAGCAAGGGAGGTGACATTCAATGAAGTAAAGAACATTGCAGTCCCAGGAGATACATTGCACAGAACTAAAAATAACACTCGGCCGTATCTAACCTGGATCAAAGACTTCTGACAAAGAGGTGGCAGGAGTCAGGCCAGAGATGCCAAAACAAGCACCAAAAGGAAGAGGCTGTGAAAACAGAGAGTGTGGGCCTTAGGGACAGGGGCTCTACACAAACATGAGGCACTGAACAAATACATACAAAATGGGAGCTGCATTCTGAACAGTTCCTTTAAGGCCAGAGAATTGCCTTTTAGAGAGAAAAAAGCTGCTGGAACAAAATGAGGTACACTCTGTCCAGTGGGCACTCCCTGGAATCAGATCTGAAGCACCTATGTAGGGCAACATAATGAAACTTTATTTCTGCTGCTCACAATTCATCAATTTTCTGGGTAAGTCCAAAACTCCTACAGACTCACTGGCCTCCTGCTGCAGCAATTAACTCACTTTTCCTACTAACTTATTAATTAATTTTAAAAAGCCCTTGCTATTGAGCAATGCATATACATCATTAACATCAGAGAACTCTTTTATTGCATTACTGTTTATTAAAACACAAACTCAGAAAAAGGGAATTGGAAAGAATGAAGGTTATAAAGCAAAAACACCCAGAGATGGGTCTGGAACATAGGCATACTCAGTCATGGAAATTCTGTTTGAAGCTTCACTGTCTGTTTTATTATGGATTCCATAGGCAGCTTCTAATTTAGTGCAGCTGTTAACACTCCTGCTACATCAAAAATTCCCTCTGCTGAACTTTTGTAGAGGTTTTTTTGTTAGACAAGAACGAGTCCTTTCCAATTTCACAGTTTCCTAATTATGGTATTGCAGTTCTCATTTGTACTGTAAACCTGATCAGATTTTTTTTTTTTAATAGTAATTTACAAGTGTTCGTAGCACTGTTTTTCCCAGGTGCTGCATTTACCCAGTGATACATAAAAGGTGAGCAATAGCTGGTCAGTAACCAGCTTAGCAAATCATGGCTAAGAATATTGCTGGGAAATGCGTATTACAGCACCTTCTGTGACAAACCACCTGTAAAAGCTTTGATGTTCAATTGCAATTCAAAGCCTCAATACTAATTTCTTTTAACTGCATACTTTAAGAAAATTAATTTAAACAAATTCCTCGATTACCAACAAATGAAGGGTAAAAACCTACAAGAAGGATTAACCCACTAATTGAACATTTAAAGCTTTAAATAGCAAACTAACTCTAAATGGCTAATAAAAAGGCTGTCACTGTTAAAACATGTCTGATAAACAAGACAGACTTGTTTTTCTTCTTCTATGTTTACAATAGCCAATAAATTCTTTCCAATCACATCCACAGAGGTATTTCCCTTTTCTTTAACATATTGAGTTTATTGTAGACAACACAATTCATGCTTTTTTCCAGCAATAATGGTTCAGGGCCCTTTTGAAGCATTTGTTCTGAAAAGTGACATATTGTGACAAATACAATGATAATGGGGAAATGTGGAAGTCTGACAGAAATATTTTACTCCTCATTTCCACTAATGAGAATAAAAACAATGACAGACACCTATCAAAAATTTGCAATAAGCAATTTATTTGGCTGAAGCAAAGCAGTGCTTTTTCTTTCCTTACTTCCCTTTCTCTTACTTTGCTTAGAGCAGGCTTTCATTTTTTCTTCATTTTGCTTATATTGTCAACCAAGAACAGAGTTCCTGAGGAGACAAACAGGAGGTAAAGAAGACAAATCTGTCTCCTTTGTGTGAGAGCTGTAGGCCAGAGTTATCAACTCCTCTGCTATTCAAGACAGATTTGCATATCCAAGGCCACCCGAGGCAGAGAAGGCATTTGGAGTCTGATTTTTTTTTTTCCACAAGAACACATCAGGGAGCTAAGAAAAATAAGGAAACTCCGGAAAAAATACAAGTAACTACTGAAAAAAAACCCCAACCAAACCACCACAAAACTTTGTGGAGGAAAAAAACCCCTTTTGTTCAGGAATTCATTTCTTGTAAAAAAGACATTTTATACATAATTTGCAAATACCATTTTTAAAGAACCTTCACTGACACAACTTGGCACAAGAGCTGCAGATTAGCATTTGTGCTGCTTCTATATCTTAATACAACACAACTTCTCTGGATTCAGGAATCAAGGAGGATGGAGCAGCCTGTCTGCAAACAGGTCAGTCACTCCTAACAGTCTCATCCCAAGCACACAGACATAAAGCCCCTGTGGTGGCTACACGGTGCATCAGCTCTATCATTAGTACCTACTCTTTGTTAGTATTGCAGAAATGTCACTGGTGAGGGGTGAGGCTCCAGTACAATCCATCTCTAATCACAGTGCTTGTCTTCTTATAGATATAACCCCGGAATTAAGAGATGTCATGATAGCAGTGCTGTGCCTGTGGAAATTACTTTTCAGGAAAATCACAATAAATACAAATACATTTAGTTAAATTTAACTTTATGTATATCATGTAAATATCAGGAACGTGCATGTAAACTACAGGATGCTGTGGAGACACTATTTCAGTACTTCTATTAAGCACAATTGCCAGCTGATTGGCTGCTAAGCTCTGCTGCTGCCATGTCACCTATTGTCACACACAGGCTTGCTTTAGCCCAAGACCAAGACCTGTGCACTTCGTTTTCCAGCACTTCCTCACCAAATCCATTTTGAGTGCAAAAAGGTCACACCTATAATGGCATAGGAGCTCTCTGGCAGATCGAGGTGCTATAAACCTGAGTAAGGACAGCTCAATTCCATTCCTCAATAGACAGCCCAAAGACCCTAAAATACCCATTCTTGTCTACTTCCCACACTGAACTGCTGTTAAAAAAATCATCTTGACTTCCACAGAAGATGATGTGCAATTTATTCTTGAAATATAGAATATTAGAAACAACTGTCTTAGCTAGACCTGAAATGCTCCCAACTATCCAAAACCAAACTATACATATATGCATATACATATCTATATCATGCTACAGAACAATTCTTAGCAGATGTAGTACACAAAGACAAAATTTTTTTTAGCAATTTCAATGTTCTGAGTCTAAAGCTTTTAACCTGCGATTTGTTTGGTGGTTGTGGATGTAACATTTTCATAAAGCTTTATCAGTAGTATGAAAAATTAAACACTTCCTAGAAACTTTTAGACCTAGTCATACCCATATTGCTCATTAGAGAATTCTCATTACATTATTAATTTATTTATGCATATTTTCCAAAGAAAGTGAGGAATGTAAATATGCTGAAGTAGAATCTGAATTTAATTTGTAGTTTATTAAATACAAAAATAGAGGTTATTGTAGTGCAAAACTATATGTGGTTGAGGAAGAAGGCAAAACAGACAAAAGTCAGAATAGTAGAGTCATGTGAGTCAATCTCCAAACCAACTGCTTTTTTGTTTTGGAGCTTTTGTGTGTGTGGTTGTCTTAAACCAAATATTTTTGTTTCTTTTTATGTGCATTTTGAATTATGGGGTTTTATAGAGTAGTAAGGATATATTTTTCAAGTGTTTTGCTATAGCAGGATTTCTGAAGGAGTGTATTAAAACTATCTCCACACAAAATCAAGCAGCCTCTCATAAAGCTTCTCAAAATCACTGATCCACATGGTGCTGAAGTTGAAGAGAAGGAAGAAAGCCACCACCAAATACTCCGAGATCCATTGAAATACAGATCACAGGTATTCATAGCCTGGCATGCGATTTCCATGCTTTCTTGTATGCTGAGAAATAGTAGTAAAAATATTAATGCCAGCCTAAGAGGAGAGTTTTTCTGTGTGAGACACTGGCTGGGAGCAAGTAAAGCATCAGAACTTCCTATCTGACCTTCCCACTTGCCAGTTGCCACAAAGAGTTAAGGGCTGGTAGGTGCAAAAGGCTGAGAAACTGCAGCAGAGCAGAAACGTGGATCAGCTCAAACTTTTCCTCACCTATTCATACACCACCACATTTCTTCTCATAACGGCCTTTCTCACATGGCACATTAACTATTAATGTAGACAAAAATGAACCTGTTCTCTCTGAGAAGCTTCCCAGAACTGGTGTGACTGAAGTGAGATTCCTCCCTTGGAGTCCAGACTGGATTCTTCTAATCAGTTTCCTGTCTTTAGGATAGCAGTTGCTAGAAGTGAAGAATATGGCCTGTAGTTCCTATAACTAATTGGAGGGCAAGGCAGAAATGAAAATCTGATGGCACTGCTTTGCAATCCTCCTACATCAAGAGAAGGAAAACTAAAATTCATATAATTATCATAACTGCTTTTTAAACCTACGAAATTACTTCCAAGTGAAGAAAGGTCTAAGTTCTACTCTTACTCTATCTGTTTCATAAGCATTATGACTTTCCAGGTATTAAAATAATCATTTTAAATGGCAGAGAAAAATTATTCAGCAGGGAATCTTAAACTAGAATATGCAAGTCACACATCGGGCTATTCTGCAGAAAGAGGATAAGCAAAGAGTACATATATATAAAATACTCCATGAATACTTAGCATTCTTTCAGGATTCATAGTGCCAGATGGTAAAATTGTGCAAGTGCCACAAGCCACACCCTTGGAAGTACAATGTCACAAACCAGACAATATTTAAGGACAATTTGGATCAGTTTCAAGTATCTCAGCACTTTTTCTGAAACAAACCAATTTATAGGTATAATAATGAGATCTCACTGCTTTTTCTTCCATTTTCAAGGGTCAACTTTCAGAACAGTTGATTCTTTAGCCCAGATGTTACAATTTTACTGCTTTCTTTGCAGCAAATCAGAGCTAGAGAAGAAGCTGCAGGAAAATGTAGGTCCTGAAAGACTCTATGGCAAAATCTATCTTGGTTTGCTTGAGTGTCACTCTTGGGGCTTTTCTAGCCAGTGCTTTTCAAGGAATAGAATTGTTATTTCACCCTTCCTGGACAGAGGCAACCTGCAATGATTAAGGCAATAAATTATTTAACACCTACATGAAAATATACAGCACCATCAACTATAAAGTTCAATTCGTTGAAAATGGGGTTGCTGAGTCCATTGCAGTCAGTTATAAGGTAGACATTCAGAAATACTAATTCAGAGCCTTTATGAAACTAGAACTCGAGTATCTTAATCGTTTCCTGTTGGAAAAGTTGCTAGAAAGGAACATTAAAAAGATCATAGATAACAGACAAGGCTAAGTCTTGTGATAGCTCCCTTTAAGGCTGATCTCAGTAGTCAGTTCTCTACTCTATGTTTTCAATACTGCAGAGATTTCTTTTGCCAGGGTTGGTCAACTCTTATACCTTTTAAATTTTAGTTTCTAAGCAAAATACACTAAATATCTCCCTTCTCAATGGAAGCAAGTCAAGTAATTGGCTGTTGCAGCTAATGTAAATCAATATGCTCAGTATACAGATGCTCACACAGATTTACATCTGTCCTGCATTTGGCATAATAATTCATTTGTTATAATATTCCCTTTTTTGGCAGGTGTTCTTAAAAACATTATCTCACATAGATCTATGAGCAAGAAGTTGGATAGAAAACTAACAGTTGGAGGTTCTAAAACTGGGTCCAAAATAGTTTGTTTGAGAATTGGTGAAGTGGTAGCATTTTCATTTCCATATGCCCCTTTAGCTTATAGAAATGCAGGAACTTCATTTGTTTTTAATTCACTTTGAAAATATAATGAAAAGTATTATTTTTGAGCCAATGCAAATACAACATTTCCCTGTTTCTTCCCATCTCAAATAATTTTTATAAGCATTTGCTCAAGAGCAGCTAAATGTGGAATTGGGAGAGTTTGAGGAGAATTTGAAGATACATGCAAAAATTAAGTGCTTCAGTTGTAATGTTACTCCAAATATTCAAATGTTCAAAGACAGTAGCACAGCACCAGAAAATTAACTTCCTTAAAATTCATGTCTTTTCTAAGCTCAAATGGATTAGCAGAAGATTTGAGGTAATTAATTATAATTACAAGTTTCCAAGGGAAACATGGTATAATGGACTCATTAAGTGAAATGTTACATTTGTTCCGTGTTTGATTCTGGGGTTAACACTGTGCAACATAAGGTAAAATTTTTTGGGCCAGACACCTTCACTTATGCTGAACAGTTGCTCCCTCAATGAATAGCCCCAACTGACTTCAAAGAAAACCCGCTTGGGCCCTTAATTAGGCATTTTCAGCCTACGAAGGTAAAATTCATTCCTTCTCAGTCAAATTCTGTGGTGTCTATTGAATGTGAGTCAGTGGGAGCTTTTCTCTGGGAAGGACCATTGAATCTGCCTCACAGTTACTTCCTGATACTCTCTTCACTACTGACAAAAGATTTACTACCTAACCAAATATCTAACTAAATAGCACCCGCACAGTTTTGAAGTAGTCTTAAAAAAGGGCTCAATTATATTTTTAATTTTTCAACTATCTTCTGTTTGAGGCTATTGCTAAGCAGAGGAGTATTTTACATCTGCCTTTCATTATGAAGACATAAATGCCACTGAACTCCTTATGAACTGAATACACAGAAAACTCACTGCAGTCATTACTACATCCAATACATAGAGAATTCCACACAGCTATTAATAAAACTCCTCATACAAACCACAGCTCTCAGTCTAGACAATGCCAGGAACACGAAAGATGCCTCTTGATGCATGCAAAAGATCCCCTCTTTGATGCCCTTGTACCATTGTCCTCAGTTTGAAAGTCAAGGGAAACCATAATGCACTTGCCAAGAAAGTAGCTGCAAAAGTGAAGAAGTGGCTAATTAAAACAGAAAAGACTATTTATTTTATGGTCTTCTGTGCTCTCGGGAAGTTCTGACGCACAGAAGACAAATTAAACAACGATTCATTTTGTGCCTGTGCTTTGAGAACCATGCCCAGTAAGATTACAGATAGGATGGTGATAGGTCCAGCAGGGATTTCTACCAATTAAGCTTCTACACTCTGGGTGGGTTGAGGTATTTTGTGAGCCATGAGTTATTTTTGCACATTTCATGGGCTGCAGTAGATAGCCACAAAAAGGCTACATTAGGAGCAGTGTTACAGGCTTTGCTCAGAGCCATCGTGTGTTCCTGCAAGTCCAGACCTCTAAGAAGATTTCAGTGAGAGAACTGAGAATGCTCAGTTCTCTAATACTATCAAAAGATTGATAGGTGTGCTTTTACTTACCCAACCTTTACATTTCTGCAATCAAGAGGGGAAAAGATTACAAGGTTTAATTAACAACAGATGCAGCTAGATGATGCCAGGTTTTGTTCCACTGAATATTTACTGTTTTCTCCTATATGCCACCTAGCATCCCAAGAAACTATAACTCATAGTCTGTTTGTAGCTAAACCAGAGCTTCCACATTATCATCTCTTTTTTTTTTTTAATGAAATGCACAGCTTATATCTGTTCTATATGGAAATAACTGTAGTATTTTTGGTATTTTTATCATATGTTTTAGGAAACATCCCAATGAAATGAACAAATTTCAGGCGTGTCTCACAGTATTATGAATCTCCTGCTTTGTAGTGTGACAATTTGAAGTTACACACACACACACAGAAGATTCAATAAAGACAATTTTCCTTTGATAGTTCTGCAAGTCCACCAGACCAAAAAGTATCAGTGTATGTATCCACAGACAGTGTGATGTATATCATATGAGTGTGGCACATATCTTGAATATTTTGTCATATCTTTAGAGGACTACGATCATAAGGCAATCCCTATACTATACACCTTCCTTTTCCCTTGCACAGAGGAAAGATGAAAAAAAGGCAAACTTCACACTATTGTAAAAGAATCTGGTATTGCAGGCAAGACTGGCATACAGTGCCAAAATGGGGAAGACTAATGAAAGAAAAAAGCGAAGCTGCTTTGATGCAAAACTGACACAAGATGGAATATACTCTATTGAGAGGCCAGTGGAAGCAAAAATTTACTGAAGATCGTGGGACAGATTCAGACAGGTGCCTTGATTTCAAATGTCTGTCTGAGGAGAGCATGTGTGGAAACAGAAATTTGAAAGTAAAAAGAAAGAATGGATAAAGCCACCCTGCCTGAAACAATCACATTTTTTAAATCCAAAAACACTATTACAAAACAAATGAAATAATTTATTATTAAAACCTTAATTTTTAGCATTCGTGCAAATTGCCCAGTCATCATTTCCCCTTCTCAGAAAGAGATTCAAATAAGAAACAGAAAAAAAAAATTAAACAAGATATGTCTAAAATTTCCATTTTCCACAAAATTTTCTACCTTTATTTTATCCCTTTTTTAATGCTAGCTGAAATCTTAAAAAGCCTCAAGGATGATTTTCTGGTAAAAATAAGCCAGAACTACTAATTTCCTGTTATCACATACCTCACACACATGCAATACAAACATAGGGACACCTCGTTTTGCTGTCCTAAGGCCAGAAGGGGAACCTGCACATCTGCTGGGATTCATGTTTGGCCTACTGCCTGAAGGAAAAACTTCCTTCGGTCAATCTCAGCACCGAGCTGTTTTACTGAGTGGATACATAAAACTAGGCTTTCCTCCAGTTAAACAACAATAATTTGTTTTAGTTTGATAGGTCTTTCTAAATAATGGTGTGATCAGTAAACATCTGGCTTCTTCCTAGCAGATTAAGCCTCCAATGAGGAAAGTGTGTTTATAATTCTAATTTGAATCACAGCACATTAATATGCTGATTCTCATAATGTTTGCCTTCACCTGTTTGGAGAAATTATGACTACAAATATCTTGTACACAACACCTCTAAACTACCAGCTTGTACAAACAACACGAGAGCGGCTGCAGTCTCATACAGATGATTAGAACCACTTCAGAGGCAATCATGATTAGCGCTTTGGCTTGAAGCCATATTTTACACATAAACAAAGCATCTGTTTCTGAGTTCCTGTCCCAAGCTAATAGACCCACCTCCACTATTACTAATAAGCTCATTCAAGAGAGCCAGATGGCCTATCTGAAACAGCCCCAGCTTCTTCCTGAGCAAGGCAAACCAGAGCCATGGAAGCAGAGCTGGCTCTAAACTGTATTTCCTTGGGCTCTAGGAGCCAATAAAATAGGGCATCAACTGGCTCCACTAAAAAAGAATACAAATGCTGGTACCATCCATTATTTAGAATTGGTGGGAGGCCAACATCTGCCCCTTCAGAAGATCCTTTCATGTAGGTACGATGAAGGAAGATGAAAAGTACAGCACACTTCTGCAGTGTAGTGCAATGCTCACTGTCCCCCTCCCTTGTGGGGCTTTTTTGCAGACTTTGCAAATCTGTGCCTGCAGCCAGGCACTCCTGCTCAGCTGTCTTTGCTGTACATTGTGTGTACTTGACAATTGGGTGGTTTTACATATTTAATAAAAGTGTCGTATTCAATTAGTAGAACTGGGCTCTAGAAAGGATCTTGTGCTCCTTAGAAGCAACAGAAAGTGTTGAGAACCAAACAGAGCACTTGGCTTGTCCAGTTCTAAGATCTCTTTTTTTTAACCTGTGATCCAAGTTCTCATTTAACTAGTTCAGTTTCTAAGTAGATTGCAGTCAAGATGCTTCACAAGCCAAGGAGTTGATGCTACAGGGAAACCCATAGCCTAGGAAGATTCCTTATATTTCATTTCAAAGCAAACAGACAGGCGAAAGTTAGTGACAGGGAGAGATGGCCATTTAGGTCACCTGCCCAGCAAACCATGTGTATAAAGAGAACTTAAATTCCCCCTTTCCACTATGATGCACAGAGTACTTTATTCTACTGTGGTGAAAACTGAATTTCAGCAGAGTGTGTGTCTGCATGAACTATCAAAGACAATCCACTACACCAGGAGCAAATGAACTTCACTCTAAGAGCAGCAGCAGATCACATCGCCCCTGCAAAAGTAAGGAAGTTTTGCAGAGATAAAGTCCTTTCAGAACAGCACGGCCACAGTGAGCATCCTTCTTGTGTGCTACTATCCTGAAGCTACAGAGAAAAAAATCCTTTATTTCTGTCTCTTGGGGATACCAGCAGTGTTGCAAAGATATAAACCTCCCCAAACGCAGCTCTCCTCCCCCTCCCCTCACCATCAGAAACAGAAAAATGAACCACTCTGTGAGAGGAAAAAACCCTCATGGAAATATGCTGAAACAATTGAGGCCTGTCACTACTCTTCATTAAAGGCAGGTTCCATGGTAGTTACTGAAGCTCTGTGGGATCCCTTGGGATAAAAGCCAGAATAAAAAATGTGTAAAGTATTGCTCTTCATGCCTTTTCACCATACTGCCAGTCTTGTGAGCTATGAACACAGGGTATTCCTTGATTTAAAGGAAAGCCCTGAAGAAGTCACATTTCAGCGCCCAGATCAGGTGTGATCCCACTCTGTCCCACTGTCCACACCAGCAGCTGACAACTCAGCCTGATTTTCCTTGAGAGCACAAAGGATCTAGTCAAAGGTGCATAACCACAATTGTCCTCCTACTGCAAAGATTTCAGCTGTTTTTCCTTGAAGCAATTATTACAATGCAGGTAAGCAGGAGTATGAGATTTGAATATTAAAAATCTCTCATTCTGCTTATCTAGAAATGTAAGAATGCACTGCCTTATGCATATGGAAAGAATGACACGTATGTTCCAGGTTTTATCTCTTCATATTTTGAACTGCACAACACCAGACATTTTGTAGGGGTACAGAGAAATGGGGTTTTTGTTTTTCTCACTGAGGGATAGAAAGAAGGGGCTAAGTAGAAAAAAGGAAGAGAGGAAAAGTGATGAGAAGCAAAAGCAAACCCCTTGTTCCAAAAGGAAAAGCAGGTACATGCTTCTTACAAGCTTCATATAATTAACAAAATGCATAGCAGTGATATCAACCACTGTCCACATAGGCATTACTGAGACCAACATTCTCTTTAGGCCGCACCAAATTAAGTTGTTTAGAATAAATCTTTGGGTAGAATAGTTCTACCCTCTGAGAAAGCTGGTTTAACAGGACAATTGGGAATGAAGTCTTAATCCAGCAAAAATATGTGTCCAGAGCAGCCCATTCCAATGGGCAGTAATAGAATTGCCAAGTTTTTACAGGAATTCACATTTGCAAGCAAACCTCAGTGCCTACGGGGGAAAAGGGGAAAGAAAAGCCCTTTGTAATTTTGATAGACTATGACATTCTCTGAATCACTGCTGGACAATTTCACTTGGACAAAAAGGCTTTCCTCCTCTGCCACAGCACCCTGATCTACCAAAGAGAATCCCCCCATGGTGGCACTCAGTCTTTCTTCCTCTAACACTGAATACAAGATCTTATCCATTTTATCATAGGATAGGGATTTTCAATCTAATGAAAAATCTCAATGCCATTTTTCAGAGAAGCCTTCAGATGCTATTTCCACTATTAATCTGTTTGAGTAAGAGCACACCAGACTTATCGTGAAACAGTGGGAAACACACTATTACTCCTTTTAAGCTGAAGACTTTGAGATCTCTTTGCTTATTACTCCCCACCAAATGGTAATGCACAATTTATTTAATACCTACTCTGTGTGTGCTGAATTAGTTCTCAATGCTGCTGAGTGTCCCTTGTGAACATGTGCACATGTCATGCATCCTGGTCTATTTAGTCCTATCCCAACTGCTTAATGTCTGAAACAGAAGCATCCACGACATTCTGCTTGATCTAAACAGATAATTTAATACCCTTGGACAAAAGGGACCTGGTGTTTCGGTATGCTCCCATGGGCCTAACTATCACAAAGAGGAGATTGTTGAATACACACACACACACACACAAAAACGAGATAGGAGGCAGGCAGTCTGATCTTTATGACCCACTGATTATTCCATCAATAAGTAGCAGCATAAACTAACTCCCAGCCTAACAAAATACTATTTTACTTCCCTTTACTCTGCATTTTATCTTTTATAGCCAATAAAACATTGAACATTACAAAATATTATGTTCTCACCAATATTTTCACTAAGTGACAATAAATTCCTAGTTTGAGCCAAGCAGAGGCTTCAGCAGCAGCCATCCTGACTTTATTGGACACTCTTCCTGCAATTCTGTTGGAATATGCTGGTACCACTAATATTAAGAAAGTCCATCTGGAAAATCTGACGCTGAATTTGAATTAGTGTGATGACCCTCTTAATGATTTAATGGCAAATCTATGTGCTAATACAAAACTGAGCTCTTTTCCAATGATCTGGTGTAGCATTTACCACAGAAAGGAAAATTCTTTCCTTAACCATCCCCAAATACCAAAATCAGTATCAGCCTTCTTAACTGATCTCCCTGGGCTTTAGATCAAGGCCCCAGGTTTGTTCTCATTTTTTACTCCATGAGTTAAGAGGAGAAAATTAAAAGAATTGTAGATTAAAAAAAAGAAAAAGGAACAAAATAAGAGAGATGAAGGTAGTTCAGAAGGATCAGGAAGGGAGCAAACTACACCTTTAATCTGCTCTCAAAGCAAAGTACTCCATTTACCTGGACTATATGTGTATGAAAGCCAGGTAGATTGGAAAACAGTTCTGAAAAATGATACACATGTTATGGTCCATTGATTTGGGAGAGAACAGCAGAGCATGCAGTCATTTGAAACAGATACAGAAAAAACTCCACCCAGAGTCATCAATGACAGAAGACCCCCAAAAGACTGAAGATTGGCCAAAGAGCATTGGAATGACAGACAGGACAGTTCTCCTATCACAACACAAGACTTCCACCAATATTTCAGCCTAACAGGTTCGCTCATACACCAGCTGCTCCATTTATTCCATGAAACATATATTGAACTGTGCATTCTCATCTTGGCTGCCTTGTCCCAAGTTTTCAGATTCACTCTTGTCCTAGTAAGAGTAGGACCAAGACTGCAGCTTGGACAACTGTGAAAATACTTGTCCACCTGAGGAAATAACTCAGATACACAGGCTATGAAAATTGGGTCAAAGCTTCAAAACACATTTCCCAGGCAGCATTCGAGCTAAAACATAATCATTAATGTTAATCAGTCCTGAAGAACTGAACTTGGGAACTGAAAACACTTAATGAAAACAGCTCATCAACTGCTGTAACAGGTTTGCTATATCAGAAATTACTTAAAAATATAGGTTTTTTGGATTTGTTTTGGGGTTTTTTTAGTTTAAAAAGAAGAAATTAATGTCTAATTTAAAAGGAAAACCGAGAAATTGAGATAAGCTAAATTACCTGGATAATGTCATACAATAGATGAGAAAAAAGGGAACTGCAATCAGATAATTCTGTCCCAATGAGTGTTTATTTTTTTCTTCTATCAGTGATTTCAAACTGCTGCCAGAGTAATTAAACAGAGAACAGTATACCTTGGCAATACTGTTTCAAAACATGCACTCATGCCTATGCCTGAAAAATGTAGCAAATGTTAACTAGCATCCTGTTGGGGGCAGGATAGCTATACTTATAAAACACATGAACTACTGTATTAATTCTGAATCAAGAGCATTTTCACACTCAATTAATTTCTATTTATAATTGGTAGCAACTTCTTTCAGTTATGACTTTTACTAAAAAAATGAGGTTTTCTGATGACTTAAGAATATGTGATGGCAAAGATTAAGCCAAGAGACAAAGAAAACTGGGTTCAAAAAGCCAGGATGTTTGTAAGCCAGATATCTGCTCTGTTTAGGAGAAGCTCTGAACAAGGTCACTGGGACACTGTCCTGGCTGAAGGGTCTGTAGCACTTCAGAACCTGATAAATGCCTGATGTTAGGAGGCAGTCACACAGCAGGAGACTCAGACACTGAAAGGTATTCACACACCTAATTCCCATTGCTGAAAATGTCAGGTCTGGATCTGCCAGGACATTGGAGTGCCTGATGCTTTATGCTGCAGACACAGACCTGAGTTTACAGGTGACTCAAGGCTCCAGCTGAGCATTCTGCTCTCAGCTCGGGGAGGCCCTTACTGGACACATCACACCGGGGCCCAGCGTTCCTTTCCCATCTCAGGGGTTTTCTTCCATAAATTGCACACCATATTCCCTTCTTTTCTTTCTAATATTTAATCAGATGAGATCAATCTGTGTATGTAAATTATCTGCTACTTACTCAACTTCCTGTCCTTCTAAAATACAGTTCTTACAGAGTCTGGAGAGGCAGCTCTGCAGCTTATTCATCCAACATCGGTGTTTTCTGAGCTATGACTTCCACTCATCCAAAATACCTGCCACACAATTGCTTAAAACAAAAAAGGGAGGAAAGCAGATTGCAAATTTATTTCCTATGTTCTGTTCTACGAAGTCAGAGCTCCACTCATAACACACAGTCTGAATTTTTTTGTCAGTTCATCACTTACCTTACTGGAGTTCATTATTTTCAGCCTTGTAGCTCCTACTCAGTTCCAATTCCTTATTTTAAAACACTGCATTAGCATTATCACCAACTACAGATACAGCAGTCTATTTCTGAAATAACTGCGCTTCTGATTTCTCTCCAAAATCCTGTTTCCATGTCTATGGCAAGAAAAGGTGGAGGGAGAAATAACTGAAAAAGTCCCATCCCACCTTAATAGGATTTTTTTATTTTCTTCTATATGGCACCCTCAGACTAATATAGCTCATGTCCAGGCAGTTGTGAACCGGCAGGATATCTAAGCCAATTTTCTCAAAGTAAAATAAAACAGACCAATACAGAGGGGGAAGAGAAAAAAAGAAGAAAATTGTCCCATTTACCCACATCAAACATGCAGCGTGTGAGAGCTGAAAGCAAACAGAAGTTTAGTAAGACTTTCTCTAGTAAAAAAATCTAAAACCCACCCAAAACCCAAACCAGGGCAAACAAACTGTGCCAGTATTCCAAGTAAAATTATAGCTCACATCAGCCTCTCCTCACCTTGATTTACTCTAAAGATTTACTAAATAAGAAGAAGAGCTCCTAACCCTTTTTTTTTTTTTTTGGGGTG